>JAJHZJ010000175.1:600000-915000 GCA_023548195.1 Bettongia penicillata ogilbyi
GAGGAGAAAGTAACAGGGAAAAGGGGAAAGAAAAGGGAGTGGAGGTTCATAGAAGGGAGGGCAGATTAAGAGAGGCGTTAGTAAGAAGCAAAACACTAGTGAGGAGTGAAAGGGAGAAAGGACAGAGAAAAGCATATATAAGGGGGAAATAGGATGGAGAAAAAAGAAACAGAAATCACAGCTGAGAACATGAATGCGATGAACTCTCTCATAAAATGAAAGCAGACAGTATAATGAACTAAAACCCATAATCCTATAATATATTGTTTACCAGAAACGTATCTAAAGCAGAGAGATACACACAGAGTAAAGGTAAAAGGATGGAGCAGAATATATTGTACTTCAGATGAAGTAAAAAAAAAACCAAAAAACAAAAAGCAGAGGTAGCAACCCTGACCTCAGACAAAGCAGAAGCAAAAAATAGATCTAACTCCTAAAAGGTACCATAGACAATGATCAATACAATATACAATATCAATACTAAACATATAAGTACCAAGTGTTATAGCATCCAAATTCTTAGAGAAGTTAAAGGAGTTATAGGAAGAAATAGACCACAAAACTATATTAGTGGGGTACCTCAACCTCTCCTTTTAAGAACTACATAAATCTAACAACAAAGTAAGCAGGAAAGAAGTTAAAGAAGTGAATAAAATCTTAGAAAATTTAGATACAGTAGACTTCTGGAGAAAACTAAATGGGGATAGAAAGGAATTGTGGTACATGGCACCTGTGCAACATTGACCATGTACTAGGACATTAAAAACCTTACAATCTAAAGCAGAAAGGTAGAAATATTAAAAGCATCCTTTTCAAATCATGATGCAATAAAAAAAACGCATGTAATAAAGGACCATGGAAAGATACACTAAAGATTAATTGGAAACTAAATTGATTGATTGGTTTGATTGTTGTCCTTCATCTTTGAAGATCAAAATTACATCACCATGATAAAGTGAAATTTCATTGTGTCTAACTGTGGCTGACCAGATCAACATGAGCTTAGAATGCTCTATCACAGGTTGGGCACAGATAGTCTGTGAATATTTGGGGTGGATATTCCAATTTTGTGCATCCTGCATTTACTTTGTGCTGTCTCAGTTCTGGTTTGCTCAAAGAGCACAGTACCCTTTCTGATGTGGGCATGCCATGCTGAGTGGTCCTGTGCCAGTGTCTCCCATGTTGCATAGACAAACACAAAGTTCTTGAGAGAGACCTTGAGAGTGTCCTTGTATAGTTTCTTCTAACCACCATGTGGCTTGCCTGCCCATGCAAGTTCTCCATAAAATAGTCTTTTTGCAAGCATACATTTTGCATTTGAACAATGTAGCCAGCCTATCGGAGTTGCACTCTCTGAAGTATAATTTGAATACTTGGCAGTTCAGCTTGAGCAAGGTCTTCAGTGTCTGGAAACTTATCCTGCCTGGTGATCCTCAGAATCTTTCTAAGACAGTTCAAATGGAAGCTATTCAGTTTCCTGGCATGGTGCTGGTAGACTGTCCATGTTTCACAAGCACATAACAACGAGGTCAGCACAACGGCTCTGTAGACCTAGATCTTCAGTTTGGTAGTCAGTCTAATACCTCTTGTCTGCCAAACTTTTCTTTGGAGCCTCCCTGACACTGAGCTAGCTCTGGCAATGCATGCATCAACCTCATTGTCAATGTGTGCATCCTTGGAAAGTACACTACTAAAGTAAGTTAACTTATCCACAGCATTCAAAACTTCTCCATTTGTTGTAACTGATGGTTCCATGTATGGATGGTGTGGTGGTTGTTAATGATGCACCTGTGTTTTCTTGGTGTTAATTATTAGGCCAAAATTAGCATAGGCAGTAGAGAATTGATCCATCTCATTTGTGGCATCTCAGCTTCAGAGGCTTCTTTGAGTGCACAATCATCTGCAAACAGAAAATCATGCACCAACACTCTGTCCACTTTGGTCTTGGCTTGTAGCTTTTTCAAATTGAGGAACTTACCATTAGTATGGTAGCTGACCTTAATGCTCTGTTCATCCTCCTTGAAAGCATTTGTCAACATGGCTGAAAACATCATTCTAAAAAGCATGGGAGCAAGCACACAGCCCTGTTTTACTCCATTAGTGACTGGGAATGCATGAGAGATTTTTCCATTATCCAGAACTCTGGCAAACATGCCATTATGAAATTGATGTACAATAATGATGAATTTCTCTGGGCAATACAATTTTGACATTATTTTCCATGGTTTTCCATTTAATTTCCAGGGTGTAGGGTGTGTTCAGGGAGTACCAGCACCTTTGGTATGATGGCTGCCAACTCTTTTTAGGGCTCTTTTCACCTTTGGTGTTCACCTGTTCCACTTAACTCTCACCTGTGACCCAAAGAAGCTGCAGCATGTGCAGTGGTCACACCCTGGTAAACCATTTCCACAGACAGCCTAAACCAGGTTGAAGGTAACTGGTGAGTTACGGGGGGTGTCTACCCCAAGCATGTGAAGATTGCCACTTGCGGGAAAACACCATGCCACCATCATCAGTGCCTATGCTCCTATCATGACAAACCCTGATGAAACCAAAGAAAAATTTTATGAAGAACTAGAAACCCTTATCATCAATGTGCCAAAAGGGGACAAGCTTATAATTCTGAGTGACTTTAATGCTAGACTAGGCTCAGACTACCAGATTTGGCAGGGAGTCCTAGGGAGGAATGGAGTTGGAAACAGCAACAGCAATGGTCATTTGCTGCTGAAGACTTGTGCATCTCATGATCTTCTTATCACCAACATTATCTTCCATTTACCTAATGCAATAAAACTTCATGGATGCACCCTCGCAGCAAACTAGCATCTAAGGAGAAGAGACAGACAAGATGTGAGAGTGACAAAGGCAATGTGTGGTGCAGAGTGCTGGACTGATGATAGACTTAACCTTTCCAAGCTAAATATTCGCATTCATCAAAAGCACTGCCTCCAAGGCAAAATGACTATGAGAAGAATTAATGTCAACAAATTAGAGCTCTTCTCTGAGCGTGAGCAGTTTGCTGGTGACTTGGAGGGAAAGTTGAGCCAACACACAGTTGGCAACAGTGGAGGAGAAAAGGAGTGGGCAGCTTTCAGAGATCTGATATACAGCACTGCATTTGCTCATCTGGGTCAGAACACTCGCAAACACCAAGATTAGTTTGATTAAAATGATGGGGAAATTCAGAAGCTGCTAAATGAAAAACGAGAACTCCACAGGATTTACCAGCAGGACAGTTCATCTGTCTCTAAGAAGGCAGCATTTAATTCCATCAAAAGCAAAGTAGAAGCAAAGCTTAGAGAGATGCAGGATTTCTCGTCCAGTAAGAAGGCAGATGAAATTCAGTTTTATGCTGATACTAACAATCCAAAGCACTTTTATGATTCCCTGAAAGCTGAATAATCTAATTCTAAAGAATGAGTGTGTCATTTAATAACAAATAACAAAGTCAAACAACAAAGCACAAAAAATCAATAACTTCATCCAAGAGACTGAAAATAATGAGACAACATACTAAACGTTATGCAGTTAAAGCAGTTCTTAGGTGAAATTTTATATCTCTAAATGCTTACATGAATAAAATAGTGAAAGAGGAGATGAATGAATTGGATATACAACTATAAACAAGCTAGAAAACAAACAGATTAATATCCTCAATTAAATGCCAAATTAGAAATTCTGAAAATCAAAGAAAAGATCAGTAAAATTGAAAGAAACCTATTGAACATTTAAATAAAACTAAGATCTGTTTTTATGAAAAAATTCAATAAAATAGATAAACCTTTGGTTTATTTGATTTTAAAAAAGGAGAAAACCAAATTACCAGTGTCAAAAATGTAAAGTGAAAATTCATCGACAAAGAAGAGGAAATCAACACAGTAATTAGGAGCTATTTTGCCCAATTGTATGCCAATAAATCTGACAATCTAAGTGAAGTGAATTAATATTTACAAAAATATAAATTGCCCAGATTAACAGAAGAGGAAATAAATTACTTACATAACCACATTTTTAGAAAAAGAAATTGAACAAACCTTCCTAAGAAAAAATTGCCAGGGCCAGAAGGATTTACAAGTGAATTCTACCAAGCATTTAAAGAACAATTAATTACAATACTATATAAACTATTTAGAAAAAATGGGTATAGAAGGAGTTATACCAAATTCCTTTTATGACCCAAATGTCGTGCTAATGGCTAAACCATGAAGAGCCAAAACAGAGAAAGAAAAGTATAGAACAATCTCCCTAATGAATATGGAGACAAAAATTTTAAATAAAATATTAGCAGAGAGATTATAGCAACTTATCACAAGGAGAATAAATTGGGACCAGATAGGATTTTTACCAGGAATGCAGTACTTGTTCAATATTGGGAAAATTATCAGCATAATTGACCGAACATATAACAAAATTAACAGAAATCATATGATTATCTCAATAGATGCAGAAAAAGCTTTTTGACAAAATACAGTACCCATTCCTATTTTAAAAAAATGAGAGAGCATAGGAATAAATGCAGTTTTTCCTTAAAATGATAAGTAGCATCCATATAAAACCATTAGCAAGCATTACATATAATGGAGATAAGCAAGAAGCATTTTCAACAAAATCAGGGGTGAAACAAAGATGCCCATTATAGAAATATATATATATATATATGTGTGTGTGTGTGTTTGTATATATACATACATATGTACACACATACATGTATGTGTATATACACACATATATACATATATACACATATGTATAGATATTGTTATTCAATATTTTACTAGAAATTGTAGCTTTCAATAAGAGAAGTAATTGATGGAATTAGAATAGGCAATGAAGAAACAAAGCCATCACTCTTTTCAAATGATATGATTATATACTTAGAGAGTCCTAGAGATTAACAACTTTACCAAAGTTGCAGGATATAAAATAAACCATTTATAGCGGTTCTTTTGGTGATGGCCAAGAATAGGAAATTGAGGGAATGTCCATCAATTGGGGAATGGCAGAAAAAGTTGTGGTATATGAATGTAATGGGATTCTTTAGTTCCATAATAAATGATGAGCTCACAAAAATCTTTGAAGACTTGCATGAACTGATGCTAACTGAAGTGAGCAGAACCAGGAAAAAATTGTACAAAGTAACAGCAACACTGTGCAATGATCAATTTTGATGGACTTAGATGTTGTCAGTACCACACTGATTTAAGACAAGTTTATGATGGAAAATGCTATACACATCCAGAGGAAAAAAAACTATCAACCCTGAATGCAGATACAAGCATACTATTTTCCCTTTTTAAATTTTTGTTTTGTTTTTTCCTTTGGTTCTAATTCTTCTTTACAATATGATTAATGTAGAAATATTTTAATATGACTGTACATGTAGGGAGTATATCAGATCATATGCCATCTTGGGGAGGTTGGAGGGAAAGGAGGGGGAGAAATTTAAAACAAAATCTTGTAAAGGTGAATGCTGAAAACTGTAAATATATTATATCTGTGTATGTATACATATATATGTATATAACATATATTTTTAAAAGAGATGAAGGTCTGAAATAGGGTAGTGGTGACTGTGTGAGTCAGAAAAGGGAACAGATATTAACAGATATTATAGAAATAGAATCAACTAGATTTGGCAACTGTTTTCAGTATGAGGAGAGTAAGGAGTTGAGGATGATTCTTTGTGAGATCTAATGAGCAGCAACAGTAATGCCCTGAACAGAAATAGAGAAATTCAGGAAAGGGGTGGGTTTTGAGGGAAAGATAATGTGTCTTGTTTTGGGAATCTTGAATTTCCAATTTCTCCAGCTGAGAAATCCAACATACAAGTGTGATGTGAGACTGGGCTTCAGAAGAGAAACTCAAACTAGATTCAAAATCTGGAAGTCATTGTATCATAGTATTGCAATCATAGAGGTATAAGGGACTTCAGAGTCTGTCTAGTCCAAACCCCTTGTTTTATACTTTGAGGAAAATGAGTCAGTCTCAAGGAGATTTAGTGACTTGTCCAGGGTCACATAGATAATAATCATCAGAGTCACATGAAAAGAGATGATAACTTAATTCTTGTGAGTTGCTAAGGTCACAGAATGAGCCTAAGAGAACAGGGCCTAAGAAAGAGCCTTGAGGTATATCCAGTTAACAGTTGAGCATGAATGGTGATTATGCAGCAAACAATACTGAGCTGCCAGACAGAGAACCAATAGAAAGTCATGACACAAAAACCTCATGTTGGCCAAGTGTCAAATACTGCCTAATAGTCAAGAAGGGTTAGGACTGAGAAAAGGCCACTAGGTTTATCAATCAAGAGATCACTGGCAACATTGGAGGAATCATTTTTATTAGAATGATGAGGTTATGAGCCAGACTGCAAGGGATATATATCCATTATCTAACTCAACATATACATACTCAGTTCAGTATTTCAATGAAACCTCAAACTTTCTCCCTTGATGCTGATGGTAACTCTTCCATGCCTTCTCATTAATATGATAAATATATATATATATATAAAATATATATATATATAGTGTGTATATATATGTATATACACATATATAGTATGTATATATAATATGCCTATATATAAAACAGTAAAACATATATCAGTATAAATCAGATAATATTTTATAAATATGAAAATAAATAAAATCCTTAAATAAGGACACCACTATGGCATCATGAATAGAGGCTCAATCTTAGAGTCAAGAAGACTTGAATTCAAGTTCTGTCTCTAACGCATACTAGTGTGTGACCATGAGCAAGCTACTCAACCACTCAGTGCTTCAACCAACTCCCTAAGGTTGCAAAGCTCTAGGATTTGAGGACTTGCCTCTAATGAATATTACTTGTATGACCTTAAGAAAATCATTTAACCTCCCTGGATCTCAGTTTCCTCATCTATAAAATGAAGAGATTGTGCTAGACATCTCCTAAGGATCCCCTCAAGCTCTTGAACTACTATCCTATGAGCCAGTGGTCTTAAGTTAGGGATAAGTTACATGTTTGTACTGATGGAAGGAGTTTTCATACCATGACATAGTTTTGCTGATGAAATCAAAGTTCACTACCAAGTTCTTACATAAAAACAAAAAGAATGAATATTGGAGAAAATAAAGTGGAACCTGTAGCAGCCTATATTCAGGATAATTCCTTGCTCCTGGTAATTCTTATGCAGCCATGTGAAAAATGAAACCTTTACTCAAATCTGTTTTCACTTTTTTGCAAGTTTATTTAAGATGGAACTAGAAACTAGATAGCTAAGATGGTAATTTTACACAAAATCTTAAAGTTAAATTTTATAGGCATTTATAATTGGGGAAAGAGTATTTAAAAAACACAAACATATAGGCACACACCAAAAAAGTCAACATTTGGCAAATTTTGGAAGATATGAGCTTACTAGATCTTCTAAGTGTCTCTCCTACCACATAATACTGTTTGTATCATTTTATATGAAATTTAATTTTTCCAAATTAACAAGTTTCATTTATATTTGGAATCAGAATAATTTCCAATAAAACTTTCATTTGATAACCTCCAATATAACCCATACTGAATCTTCTGGGAATAAAAACCAAAATTGAGCAAAACCTACCTAAAGGACAAAGCTACCTCAGTATATACATTTTTTACCTGTACAATTCCCACCTTTCTGGGGTAATAACGAACAGAAGGTAAGAACCAAGGTGACTTAATATTATCAGAGTTCATGCTACATTATAAAGTAATTATTAAAACTATTTGATACTAGTTCAAAATAGAGTAGACTGAAATTAAATTTAGCATCCTTTTCTCTTTGATGCTTTTTAGGAATACAATTCATGATTAGCTTTTTAAATAACTCAGTTAAATCTTGAGGTAAGGAGAATTTAGGAAACACTGGTTATTCGTTTAATCATCTGAGCCTAAAATTTGCCATAGATATTCACTTACAGATATGTTCTTGACTAAGTCACCTAACTTCAATAGACTTCCATTTCCTTGGCTATAAAATAGTGGAAATTGGAGGTGATGGTGGTAGACGAGAGGGTCTTTAAGGTATCTTCCAGCTCTAAATCCTGTGACCCCAGATTGATTCTTTTGGGGAGAAATATGGACAGAAACTGAAGTCTGCCTGTGAAACATAGCTGATAATATTGTCTTTATTAATTGTTGACACATACTATATTGGAAAAAAAAATCATTTTCGGTTCATTAATCCCCTAAAACTGGAGGTGACTTGAGACCCCAGGACTGAGACATTTCTACAACAGGTTATTAGAGTAACACATAAAAAGGCTAATAAAATGTCCTACTACATCTTGAATTAATTGCTCTCCTAATTGCTTTCCTGTTTTACTGGCAATTAAAAGCAAACTTCTTAAGGTTTCCTGCATAATTTCAAAGGGTGAGCCATAAACTTTGCACTGGCATTAAAGCAAAACACCAGACAATTTCCATTTCTCCACAACCATAAATATAACAGGGTAAGTGCTGTTTGATCTGCTGCTTATACCAAAACCAAACATCTTCCAACTGTCCATATTTTGTTGTATAGTTTATCTCACTCAATATATTACATTTTATTTTTGCAACACTTTACAAAATGTTACATTACATTTTATTTTTTTGTAAGTGAAATGAACTTGAATTTACCAAAATGTTTTTTTTTAAAAGTAGTTGCACATATGAAAAAAGTTATTAGGAAAAGGAACTAATTCTTTTTTTTTTTTAATTGGATTGGAAGAGAAATCAGAGCAGGCTTTTTTGATGTCTAAAGGAGAGGAAGAGAGGAAAGAATATAGTAACTCTCCACATCACTGTGTACATGGAAAATGCCTGATAGAGAGGAGTGTGATATGAGGCTCACAAATTATCACTGACCTCAAAACTCCCAAGTGGCAGAGTTTCATAGAGAATTGGCAATAATTTTCAAAAAGCCAGAAATAATTCTGATTGTAAATTTCCCTTCATTATACGTTCAACCTGACAAAGTGAAGTTGGAAGTTGAGAAGTTATCCCTTATTCTCTCCAGAGCAAAACAAAATAACTCCCTTCCCCCACAAAAAACTTCACCATCAAATAATCCACTTTGATCTGAAACATCTGGATAACAGAGAGCAAAGTGTACTTTTTAAAAAAATCTTCTGGTCTGAATAATTTTAGCTTATATACACCCAGTCCTTGAATATATAGACTGAGGTCAGGTTTTGCAAATCATAGTATGGGCGGTTTGTGTTTTCATCAGTCTGCTGAAGTGATTTTTGAGGCAGCACAAATTCACTGTTAAGACTGCTAAAATACTTACACCTGCACCAACTATGCCCCAGATTTTTAAAGTTTTTGGTCGTAAGACCTGAAATATATCTAAGCAATAATATCCCCAGCAAAGGGAAAAATGAGAAAAGTATGAAGGAAAGTGAATGTTGGGCCTCTGAGATTTAACCCAGGTCAGCTCTTGAGAGTTTCCTCCTTTCCTGCTTGTTTGTTTGCCATGCTGCTTTGAGGCCCTTCAATTTTATTTTAGCGATCATTAGTTAATGATACTAAAGTGCACCTGAAGAGAGATGAAAATCTATAACTACATAAACAAACGCATTCACTTCTAATGTTTTGTATTGATTAGATTTTTTTTTTTAGTGCAAAACTTTTGCTTTAGTGGTTGGAAAAGTGAACCAAAGGGAGTTGCAATGTTTGGATTATGAAGGCCAAGGTCATTAATTATTGCCACCTGGAAGTCCAATGTAGCTCACAAAATAAGTCTGGCCTGGCTGGGGAACAAGACCCACAGCATAATGGAGAGAACACAAATACTCATGAAACAAGCAATGTTGAAATGCAGCTGCAGCTTATGAACAGAATTAAATCATAAAATAAACACCAGTGATTTCACAGCCTTTCATAAAAGGATGAAGTCACATGACCTTCAGGACAAGTATATTGACCATATAAACCATTTATTTCGTGTGTGTGTGTGTGTGTGTGTATATATATATATATATATATATGAAAGACATGTATATTCCCACTTTTAGTAAGTATGGTCAGCTTTAATCTTTTCATTTTCTTTTTATTAATGGAATGTGTCCTATTCATTCCAACTTCTATTAATGTAATTAACAAGATGCTATAGGCTCTAATATCCTTATCAGGTGAAAATGCCTCTTTGAGTTATAGTTGTGTCTGTCCTTAGCTCTCAAAGAGGACCATGACATCAAGATGATGTCATGACTTGCAATTGGTTTTGATTTGAGTGAAGGAGGGCTGTGCAAGGTCACCAAACTCACTTTCTTCTCCTGAGCCATCTGGGTCCGGTGGCCTGATAGTCATCAGAAAAAGTGGAGATGGCCCAGGATGCAATGTAAGAAGCTGACACTTTCAGGCTAAGGTCTTATCACATTCTCACTTTGAGTGAAATTACTATTTAGTGATTAATCAGCTAATCAAAGGTGCAATATAGGTTTGCAAATTCCTAGAGTCCTATTGAATTAATCAATCAAAGGCATAAACATTGCAAAAAAAGCCCTTACTCAGTTTGGCTGCAGTGAAATGCCTTCAGCCATTGAATGAAACTAGATGACCGGATGGAGGAAATGTATTAGAATTAGTTGAAAGAATTTAATACACCTTTGAGTTTCAGTATGTAAGAAAAGGAGATTCCTTCAGAAGGATCTGAGTACCTGCTTGGAGAGTCAATTTTTTATAACTTAAGGTGATAAATTCCTTGCACCTGTATCAGAGGGTTAGAGCAGGTAGGTGGGGCAGTGGATAGAGAGCAGGGCCTGGAGTCAGGAAGACTCATCTTTATGAGTTCAAATCTGGCCTCAGACACTTATTAACTGTGTGACCCTGGATAAGTCACCTAACCCTGATAGCTTCAGTTTCCTCATCTATAAAATGAGCTGGAGAAGAAAATGGCAAACCACTCCATTATCTTTGCCAAGAAAATCTCAAATGTGGTAGACTAGTTGGACATGACTAAACAATGGCTACTTTTGGGGCACCAAGGGAGGAGTGAACCCCAATGGAGGGCCATCGGAGAGAATGGGTCAATAAGGAACAATTCATCCAGTCAGGAGCCGAGGATGAGAAAAAACAAAACAAAACAAAACAAATTCCAGCAAAAACTAGATACCCAGAGACAAGTGTAGTTTCAGGATCATTTGAAGTCCCAGAACCTCAAGCCCAGTAGTGAACTATGTATACCTCAGAAGAACTTGATAAGGACTCTGTCAAGGGTAAAAAGCCTTCTACATAAGTAGGAGCAGTGAGTTACTCTTCCATCACATATACTCTCTCTAAGTTGAGCATACTTTCCAGACTCTGAATATACTTGCAGTCGAATGTGTCCTAGACTTAGGTGGAGAAGAGGGGGAGGTTGTTGTGCTTTATTTGTATTAAGTAAATATCTCTTTCCAAAGAGAACATTTGGTTAATTAACATTAGGGGTATGCCAAGTGATTAAAATATGTTGGGGAACATACCAGATGGAGGTTCGTAGACAACATAGCCAATACTTGAGGGTTACCCTTAGAACTATGAGGGGGAAATTGGCCAGCCATTCTCTGCGGTCCTGGATTGCCAATGGGAATAGGGAGAGTAGTCTACAACTTATTGTACACCATATTTTGAAAAAAATGAATCTCTGAAAGGTGCTTGTTTAAATATTTTTGTTGCTGGAATGAAAGAATAAATTAAGTAACCACCTTGTAATAAATATTCCATTGCTCTCACTGTTAATGAGAGAATAGTGAGGACAGGAAACAGATGAATTTTTTAACTAAATGAATTAGATAAATAAATTCCTGGATCTTTTCTTGGTAATTATTTTTTAAAAAATCACTTTTGAGCCTAGGAAGGAAACAAAGATCTTACTAGAAAACTCTGCCTGGCTTTTCAAAATTCTGGGATGACTTAGAAATTATTGATAACAATTTCCCTATTTTTATTTGTTCTAATAATGGTTTCTATTTAAGAAAAAAATTTAAAGACTACTATGTCATCTCAGTTTCAAATAATTTCTCTTTGCATTTTTTATAGTCTTTGAACATCTTTAACAATGTTTCCCTCTTAAAAAATTAGAGTATGTGAAGAATGTGTTTAGCTACAAATCATAATGACTAAATAATGATCATGGGTTTTCAAATTTGTGGCTCTTGGGTTGTCAAGTTTGAATCCTGTTGGGGAGCTGAGATGTATGTTAAATAGTCCTCATTCTTTGGCATGTACCAACAAGAACGAGAAACACTTTTACAAGTTCCCTCGCTTTTTCGCTTTATTAAGATTCAAACAATGGGGCAATAGAAGTGAGCCTATGGTATGTCCCAAAGGGTACCAATTATAGCCTCTTCAGAATAATGAATCTACCTATAATCAGTGCGTAGAGAGAATGAGAACGTATTGCCATTCATCTGGATCATTTTGGCATCTATCTTATCACTATGTAAATTGACCAACTGAGAAAGGACAATTAAATCAATATCATCATTGCTTTTGGAAAGGTCATGATCCTGCCCAAGGCACCCCTTGACTAAAACTCCCTGCTCTCTCTCTTGCTGCCTTCTCATTCTGGAGAATATCCCTCTGCTGTGTTGGCTCCCCTATCTCATTGTTAAGTTCCTTTTGAGGCTTCTGTTTCGGAGAGAACCTCAGGCCAGTCATCTTTATTCCTCTGCCTTTGCTTCTGATTTGCTTTTCTTTATCCACACCGCATGCCCTCCTTTTTCAGTTCTCTCTCTGTGTATATAAGGTGTATTTTAGTGTATGTAAGGTGGATTTTTGTTATTCCTGTTTATATAATAGTTCCCAGAATCATAGATATTAATTCCCAGGCTCCTGGCCTATAAACAATTTTTACTACACTTGCAGATCATAGTATCACCTTGCAAAATATAAATATTTATCCTTAAAGTCACAAACCCCCCCTGTGCATGTTCTATGCTCAGTCATGATGATATTGTTAAAGTTAATGTAAACTTGTGAGGCCATTGCTGGCAAATTGCCTTCTTTGTCTGTTACACCATAAATCAAGTAGGCATTGGTCAGTAAGTGGGGAACAGAATGCACAAGGGGAATGTGCATGTATGCTTGCCTCAACTGGCCCCGATTGAGTCTTAGGGGAGAATGCACAAGCTGGAATGCTGTCCAAGCTTTGGGTGGTGCTCATCAATCCTTGGGGGGATTTGTATTGACTGGCCACCATCAAGACTTATGGGACCTGTAGGAATTGTAATTAACACCATATTCTTGCCCTCTCCTGTGAGAAGAGTAATTAGGGGATGCTCTAGGAACTGGTGATCTCATTATCAGCAACTCCCTTTGAGAAGACTAGAAAAAAGTAAACTTAATTAACCCCTTGTCATGTCTCCCATGCTGTTCTTCTGGCTGCCTAGATGAAGACTGAACCTTCTAGGACCTCTCCAGTGCATACTCCTGCCCTACAATTGGCTTGGTTGGTATTTTCTGACTGTATTTGTGTGTGTGTGTGTGTGTGTGCGTGCGTGTGTGTGTGTATTTTCTAACCCTATTATAATGTAATTTTCTTTAGGGCAAAGACTATCCTTTTACTTTTACTTGCACCCCCAGAATTTAGCACAGTCTAGCACATAGTAAGAGCTTAATTAATTCCTTATTGCTTCATTATATTGTCTCCTACTAGTTTAAGGTCCTTGAGAGCAGGAACTGGTCTATCTCACTTTTGGATTTGGATTTCTAGTCCTCAACACAGGGTTTTTTACACATTGTAAAAGTGTAAATGTGCTTAAAAATAATGCTTCTTCATTTATTTAGAGAGGGCTGAATAAGTTCTTCCCTGTTCTATTGCTGTTGTTCAATCATGACCAACTCTTCTTGGCCCCATGGAATATAGCATGCTAGGCCCTTCTATCCTTCACTGTCTCTCAAAGTCTGTACAAGTTCATGGTCATTGTTTCCATGACACTATCTATCCATTGAATTCTCTTCTGTCCCTTTCCCTTTCCCCTTCAATCTTTCCCAATATCAGGATCTTTTCCAACGAGTCCTATCTTCTCGTTATGTGGCCAAAGTATTTAAGCTTCAGCTTCAGTATTTGAATTTCTAGTGAATAGCCTGAATTAATTTCTTTAAGTATTGACTAAATTGATCTCCTTGCTGTCCAAGGGACTCTCAAATGATTCTTCCAACACCATAATTTGAAAATCTGGATTCTTCGTGTTTAGCTTTCCTTATAGTCCAACTCCCATATGTCTCGATCCTATCTTTACTTTGTTTCTATCATCTTGTCTTATCAGCCCAAGGTTGAGATAATTGAAAAAGGAATTATAGGAAGCATGAAAGGGCATATTTATTCATCTCTTGGTTTTGTCAACTATGTTGGAAGAATTGTCAACTTCTGGAATGACTACCAGCTGGAGTATAGTATGTAGAGTGGGAAACTGAAATGTAATAGCATTCAGATCATGGTCACATGGTCCTCAAATCCCCTCTTCCCCTATTCCTACTCTTTATTTTCCAAATTATTTTATTTTTTCTTTATAACAAGTTTTTACTGATGATTCATCTGGGCCAAAACAGTGTTAAGTCCTTAATAATTCCTTGAATTTATGTAAATTTTCCACTTCCAAAAAAACAAACAAAAGGTCTAGGGAGAGTTTCAATGTTTGTCCCCTTATCAACATAGCATACAGGATAAAAAGTTGACCTGAATGTCTAGAAGACCCAAGTTTCAATGTTCTCTCTGTCATATACTGACTAGGTGATCTTTGTCAGGTCGCTTAACTTCTCATTTTTATAGGCAGCTCCCTAGGACTTTAAGCAACAGTGAAGGTACCAATCTATATTGATAGAAGCGATATTCTTTTCCCAGAAGTCCCTTTGCAGATGAAATTTCAGTTTACCTCCTATGCCACTCAGCTTATCATTGTAATATCTATGTAAGGAAGGTAAGAGGCAGGCATGATTCTTACCTAGGGACTAGAAAAGATTTTTAAAAGCATATTTTTTCCATTATTCTTCAAAATAACAAATTTGGATAAAATGCTTTGAATTTACTTCGTACCAGATTTTTTATTCTCTTTCAATTACTAGCACTTCACATAAGCAAAAACGATCATAGGAGAAAAGATTTCATCATGAGAGGGATAATTGAGGTCATCTAGTCAACCCTCTCATTTTACAGCTGAGGAAGTTGTGCTTCGGAGAGCGATATTAAGTAGCTTGCACACAAATGATAATATTTGAAAGAGTCAGGTTTTACAAGCCAGGTCCTCTCACTACATATGAAGCACTCTGCATGGTACCTCAATACCTGCCATGCAGGGATCAGACCTGCTGAATGGCTACACTTTTCTGTAGTTCGCAATATTTCTCTAACAATTTTCATTCATTTGATAAATATTAGGTGCCTACTATATTCACGGCAAGAAACTAAGTACTAGAGTTCCAGTATTTTTTTCATGAGTGTGTTCTATGGAGAATACTCAATCCTTTCTATATTCCCATGCCTGCCAGTTAACAAGCACTCTTTAAGTACCTAACATGGGTATTAACACTCCATTGAGTCAGTTACGGATCTGTTATCGAGTCCTGTTCACTCTCCATGACCCCATTTAAGGTTTTCTTGGCAAAGTGACTGGAATAGTTTGCCATTTCCTTCTCTGGCTCACTTTACAGAGGAGGAACTGAGGCAAAAATGCCCAGGTTCACACAGCTAGTGTCTGGGGCTACATTTGAACTCAGATTTTCTTGACTCTAAAGTCAGTGCTCTGGGGCACCTGTTAACAGTCCACTAAGTCAGTTAGGGATACACAAGAATAAAAGATGAGAACTTCTAGGAATTGCTTGTCTTTTGACTTAATAATGGGGAGGAGGAAAAAGAGGAAATATACATTGAGAGGGAGGAACTTAGATAGAAAGGAGGGAAATAGGCCCTTATTTTTGGATTCATTTCTTTGCTAGGAGGACACTAGCAAGGAATCCTACGAGGCCTCTTGGATAGAAAAGAAAAACCCTCAGTTTAGTGTCATCCCCTCTCATTTCTCAAATCCTTTATTTTCTGATAAAGGAGATAATCATTTCCAGAGACTGTGACCCTATTCTACTCTTGGACAAAGAAAGCCAATCAGACCCCTTCTGAGGCAGAAGATCACACTTGGGGTTGAACTACTATTCAAATAAGAGTATGTAGACACTATCTCTATCCTTTAAATACTCATTTCTGTGTGTTTTGAAGTTTTAAAGATGGCTTAATATTTTCATGATTAAAAAATAATTTGGAAATGAAGCAGGCTTGTGTTCCTTTATGTATCCTGTCTCTGTGGAAGTTTGCTAGTTACTTAGGAAATGAAGATAGGATGGGATTTGATTGAATATGCTGTCAAACCAATTGCCAGTTGTAAGCATAATGGGATGTTGAATGTTTCTGTGTGTGTTATGTGTTTGTGACATAAAAATAACGTTTGAGATTTTAAACTTTACAATAGAGACCAAAAGAAAACAGGATGAAAATCAAAGCTCCCTAAACCTGAGTTAATAAAGTCAAATTGCTGAGAAAGAATATGACTTCCATTCCTATTATTTAAACGTGTAAGCCCACATTGATACAAAGATGATTTTTTAAAAAATGGAAACTAGAGCAAATATCTGTTTTTACTATTTTACTTATATGTCTTGTATTAATTCGTAATCATAACCATAGTAAGAGATCATATTGATTCCTTGCCTTTTGGCCCAGAAAACCATGCTTTTGAAGTCTATTATTGTGGTCAGCTGTCTTCAGGTCCACCAGAGTTTGATATGACCCTTGTTCACGGGGGTGATGCTGAGGTCAGGGGCAGATTGCAGGCTGCAGGCCAAGGATGACCTCAGCACATACATCCCTGAGAGGTAAACTCTCTCTTGAACAATTTCTTAATCTTATTGAGGGACTGCAATCACACACTCTGTGCTATTCTGTGACTGCATAACTGACACACTGCAACATCTATTCATCATAATTGTATGTGTATATATGTATAATATATGCATGTGTTGTATGTATACACATATACATTATATACATTTTGTAAACATGTTTTCCATGGTCAGGGCAAAATGTTTTTCATTCACTGAAACCTCAGAATAAATTTATGTTGCAAAGATTGTTACATTGTTTTAAAATTATTGGTATAGAACTAGATAAAGTTTTAAAGTCAAAATCATAGCATCCATTAGGTCTAGCCTCATGAATTTTTGAGGTTAATAAGTATTTTTGAAATATTTTTAAATTTAAGAATGTGTACAGTTAATAAATACCATGTACAGTGCTTTTCTTTTGCTCATGTCTTTTTTATTCTCCTAGTTCCTATTGTGCTTGATTTTACAATTTCTCAATTTTTAGTATCACAAAAAATGAAAGCTAGGCATTGTCATGGTATAGAAACAAACACCAAAAGAAAATAAAAAAGGATGCAGATATCTCCACACACAATTTATAGTATATGGTAGCAATTATTTGGAACAATTACATGCAGAGCTTTCATCACCATTTACACTACTGATTACTAAAATAGTCAAAGAGGACAACTGGCACACATTTGCAAAATTGCATATGGGTAACATAACCAAAGGTAGTATTTTCAGGACATTAGAATTAAGAGTATTTTTTTTTTAACTCTGTGAGGTGGGGAGTGTTCTGTGCATTGGTCATAATTCAAGGGCATGGTTTATCATTTAGGGATGAGTAACTTGCTTTCATAATTATGATGTACCTTTCATAGCACAAGATGCTGATAAATGTTTGTTGAATTGTTTCTAGAATAAAGTCTTCCTCCAGAGCAATAACACCAGCTCCCTTGTTATTGATTATGCAAACCACTTTTTTTGACAGGGTAGAAGAATTTATGATTCTAAAGCAAATGGGGATTCTTGTTCATCTCAACCCTATCCCCACTCCCCACCCTCCGTACTGCCAGATGCATATACCTTTGTTATATGATTTAGGAGCTAACTAGTAGAGAAAACGGATTAAAGTACTTTGTAATAATAACATCTGCCCTATGGCAGGAGTGGAGAACCTGGAACCTCAAGGCTACATTGGTTCCTTACCCCTGGCCTTTTCCTTTCACCCTCCACACAACCATTTTCTCCCTTCACTTCCAATTGCAAATGTTTGTCAGTCAACAGCATTAATTAAGCACTTATTATGTATGAGACTCTGTACTAAGAGTGGAGTGGGGAGGAGGACTTTTTAAAAGGTGCAAAAATATTTTAAATAACTCAACAGAAATGTCAATGTCTCCAAAGTAGGATTGAATTTATCTCTAGTTCATTGCTATCCCAGAAATTTTTTTTCCTTAAGTGCTCAACTCAGAAGGCCTGGAGTTGAATCCTGCCTGATATACTAGTTCTTTGATGTAGTTTAGTCATTTATTTCACCTAACTCACAAAGTCTTTGTGAATCTCAGAATGCTGAATAAATACAGTTATATTTCCTTTTTCCTTTTTTTTTCTTTTTCCTGTCATGCTCTTCTCTGATTGTGAATCCCTGTAAGTTGATGGTATCAAGGAAGTAAGCAGTGGCAGACTGTTATTTGAAGACTGGAGTTTCAAATGAAGATGTAAGTGGCCTTTTCAAAAGTCTAAGTTGCAAGCTGACACTTAAAAGAGGTTAGAAACTTGCAGATGTTCAATCACTTCTCTCCTCCCAATCCCCAGGCCCCTGGAAACTTGGAGGAGGCGGCGGAAAAGTCTCACCTTCTTTTGAAACTACTTGCAGATGTGAGCACAATTTCAGAATTGTTCACAACGGGGGTTTTGAGACTTCCTTGGCTATTTCCCCCCCAATTTCCCCTAACGTATGTTTTTCTTTAAGCTGATGGACTGAATTGTGTGTGGCTCTTACCACGCTGATCTTGGCTGCCCGGTTCAATTCGCTCACCTCTCTCCTGCACATTCAGGCTCTCATATCCTCCCTGCTTCCAAATAATCCCGCGTGGGGTCTGCCAATATTAGAGAAACTTTGCTTCTGAGGCAAACCCAGAAATGCCCTTTTTCTTTCATCCACGTGAAAAATGAGGAAAACCCACAAGAGCTTGATATTTCCTCCCGCTGCTGCAGTCTGGATTGATAATTTTGAATTTTTTTCTTTTTTTTTTTTTTTACTTTCAGTTTTGAGTTTCTTAATTTTCTTTCTGCAAAAAGTTGGGAGATCAATGGTCTCTCCTTTCTTAAATAAACCGCTGAGGCTGGAACATTCTGCCCCCTCTCCCCTTCTCCCCAGAGCTAACATTAACCAGCAGTGTAGGAAAAGAAACACATTGCCTGTTTATTTGGGGGGAGGGGAGCGTGCGATTTGTAGCTAAGTTACTATGTTTCTTTTCCCCCGCCCTTCAGGTCCTTGGCATCCTAAACTGTTACATACCTAATCTTTGCACTGGTGAGCACGGACTTCACAGTCATCTTACTCTCACTAAAATATAAATGGAGATAAATGTCACCATAGCGGTGTGTTTGCCTAAGCTGGAGCCTGGATCCTGACCCTGATTGTATGAATAAGTAAGCAGGATGCTAGTGATTGGGTTAGATGATTTTAAGGATTTTTTTTTTTTAAGTTAGGAAGAGGAGAAAATAGCTTAAGGAAAAGACAACCACCCCTATTTCACGTCCTTCCCTCCGCCCCCCCCCCCCCTTCCTATTTCTTAGCAGAGTTTTCTCCTTTCTCTGCAGGACCCTAAAGTCTCCTTGGCGTGGAAATTACTCTCCCGATTCTTTCGGTCTCCTCTTTCAGTTCAGATGTGCTGATGTGCAGACCGGATTCATCTTCCAGGAGCAGAAGTAGCAGCGGGAGCAGGAGGGGGCGGCGGCGGTGGCGGCGGCTGCTTGTGCTGGAAGGGCTCAGCCCCAGAGCTTTGGCAGAAGGAGCTACGAGTCGGAGTCGGAGCCACACCGCGCTTTGGGGGGCATCGTGTTCCTCTGGGAGAGGCCGGAGGAGGAGGAGAAACAGCCGCGCGAAGTTTGGCTGAGGTTTAACCCGGCCGGGAGACGTTCTGACAGGCAGAAATCCCTGGGCGCTGCGAAGACCCGAGTTGGACTAGGACCGCCTCCCCTCCTCTTCCTCCAGCCAGTTCTTCCAGCACCTCCCCATCCACCTCCCTCCCTACCTGCCTGGCCACCCACACACGAGCTTCTTCCCAACTTCTCCTTTTCAAAAGAGGGTGGGGGCGCAAACAGAAATCCTTTCTCCTCTCCCTTATGATTTCGTCTCCGCATGTCTCCGGACACCTAGCAGCCACAGTCTTGCAGAGGAGGCTCTAGGTGGAGAAGAAAAACTGTCCTCTCCGCCCCTTTCAATCAACGTGGGCAGTAGGTGGCTGATCGTCGGAGTCCCTCTCGTTTTCTTTCCCTCCCCGTGAGGAGGATGGGGATGGAAATGCTATCCCAGAGGTTGTTTGTATGGCTGTTGGTCTCAGCATTGATCATCTGTGGGGAGATGTGGGTCTCCTCTGGCTTCGATTATGAATACACTTACGCTTTTCACGAAGAGGATAAAACCGAGACGCTAGATTATAAAGATCCCTGTAAAGCTGGTAAGTGACTTGCCGCTGTCTCATATGCTCAAATAGCTCTCCACCTGAGCTTTATGCCCCATTTATTGCTTATTTTTGAGAGGGGGAAGTCACCTGTTTCTTCCCCTCCCCTTCTGTGGCTAACATTCTCGAGCAGAGAGGACTTGGAAACTTTGTTTAATAGGTTCAGGTATTTTTTCCAACTTCCTAGGACTGCATCCCACTCCTTCCCCACTTGTACCCCGTAGTTTTTGTTTGCTCTAGACAGCTCGGGATTCGAGACCTCTAAGTTAGGAATATGATTAATTCTCCCTTATCTTTTCCCCTGGCAACTCCCACCCTCTTCCAAGTGATGAAGCACCACAGATTACAAACGATTTTAATGATAGCTCCTTAGATCTCTGGTTTAAGAGTTTTCAAGGGAAATTGTTGTTTAAATAAGCCTGTAGTCGTAACTGGGATGAGGCAGTGTGGGACCCCTGATTGTGGCTGGATTGGATGGAAATGGAAAGGATGGAATTCTGCAGGAAAAACAAAAAAGGAAATTACTGTCTATATTGAGACACCTCTTCATCCAGGCTGTACTTTCATTATTGGAGTTGTGGAGATTTCGTCTGTCCTAGCAGCATTTAGGAGATGTGTTCCCAGTGCATCACTTCCTTCCCAATAAGACATACCCACACAATGGGAAGGGGAGAAGCTTTTCAAGTTGTTCCTCGGAGCACCTCGGGGGACCAGTTTTCATCGCAATTGCAGAAAGCCTTCGCTTCCCTCTTTCTGGCCTCATTTACGCTCTCGAGCGCCTCCAGTTCCCTCAGTTCTATGGACCCCTAATAGCTCCTTGCTGCTGGTCCGCGTTTGAGCGCACGGCGGCGCTTTCTTCCAGGCTGCCTCAGACCTAGGAGCTCACGTGCCATAGGCAGGGGCCAAGTGAGGGAAGTTCCCAGGGGCTCACTCTCTTCCCTAGTAGCAGCCCCTCTCCTGTTTCCCTAACACCCTTCCTTCCTCCCTCCCCCCTCAAGAGTTTTGAATTGGGAGCCTCAGTTGGTTGTGTGGTTCGCTGCAGGGATGCGCTCTGGTGCACGTCCTATGGGGGAGGAAGGAGGGGGTTTCGAGGATCTGGTTCCTGGGGTGACACTGGTGTTTGGAAACTATAAAAGTATAGATGTGTCATCTCTCAAGAAGGATGTGCTTCCTTCTCGTGCCTGTGAGATTTCTGTAATAGTAATAATACGCACTGTATAGTGGGCAACGTGTATGTGACTGATCACCCAGTCAAATCTTGCTCACAGCATCGCAGGGCAAAGGTTTAGTTCTCCCTGGGTCCTCTCTGGCCCCCTCCTCTGTCACACATGCAAGTCTGACCAATGGTGTATATGAATGAAAGGGATATCGGTAGATAGGGCTGGAAATTCCCTCGGTTAGTTTTCCCTTTTGATGTTCAGATGTTTGGTCTGATAGGTAGAACGTAAAAAGCAAATAGTCCTTTCCTAACTTACCATGATAGGTGCTGGCTTCTCTCTCTCTCTCTCTCCCTCCCTCCCTCCCTCTCTCCCTCTCTCCCTCTCCCTCTCCTCCTCTCCCTCTTCCTCTCCCTCTCCCTCTCCCCTTCCCTCCCTCCCTCTCTCTCCCTGCTGGCAACTTATTCATACACAGACATACACGTGTACACCAATATTCTCACTCACCCCTCCCCTTTATGTTGTCACTTCAAGCCACACTGATATTGCCTCTAGTCATCAGGTGTTCGACTTTTTAAATAAAAGATGGTTACATTTCTTGCCCCAAACAAAGTTTACCAGTTTTCTTTTTTTTTTCCTTTGGGGACATAGATAGAAACTATGTTCAAAGACAGATGCAAACGAGAATGATTCTCAGAGGTTGAGTATCAGCTAAATTTGCAAACTGCCTTCAAAAATCACTTGAGTAAAATCAAGTACAAGTTTCACATAACTGAAAATATAGCACCTTTATTAGATGTTTGACAGGACTAACAGCTGACTATATTGTGAATGAATGTCTAGGAAAATTTTTAAAATGCTACTGTCTTTTTCTTGTGATGGGTTTAATTGTCTCAACTCCTAAGGCTGAATTTTCTAGGGGAAAATATGGCATATTTTCCTTAAAGTTAAATCCTTTTGTAAATGCAAGTGGAAATGTCACAGCAGAAATGTCGAAAGGGTTTGGTCTTTGAAATCGTTACTCATGATTTTATTTAGAAAGGAAACTATCCTGTTTGAACCAGTATTTTTTTTTTTGCCCTACTTTAGAGCATTTGTAGTTTTTGCAGCCTAATCTTTGGATTTTGTGTGGTTTGCAGAAAAGGTGGCTACCAGTGTTTTCCTGTAAATGATCAATTGAGAAAGGATAGAAGAAAAACTGCCTAAATAAAACAGCTGGAAGAATGCTTATTTGTGTTTTCTTTTATACTATTTTACTTTTGGTAGGATAACATTGAGTGGTACCTGCTGGTGCTTAAAATAATTACATCTGTGGACAATTATTTTAGCCAGAAGAGTGACTCTCACCTCTTCTTTATCTGAGAATTTTGTTTATCAGCTTACTATTTTGCTTGTTTTTAAGTGTTGTTCTTTTGGAGTTTGTTGGAGCTGGGAAAGGAGATGGTCACACTTTGGATTTCACTCCTTTGTCCCTGCTGTGATCCTTTTGTTGGAATGATAGGAGGAGGTTCCTAGTCTCAGACTTCAATTGAAAACCAATGCTTCCCACACCCCCTGCTTGCAGGTCTGTAAAAAAGATGGAGAATGCACCAAACAAACTTTGAAAAATAACAAACATATGAAAAAGTAAAAGTCACTAAAGAATATCAGGAAAAAAAATGGTATAGATTAGATGGTGTCATATTTTTAGAACCATTAGGTTTGTAAGTTAGTAAAACGGGGGGAGGGGGAAGAGAATGGGATTCTAGGAGAGACTGATAGGCTGAAGTTTAAAAATGGCAAGAAGCATCCTCTCCAAAATTTAGCACCTAGAAATTCTTCTGGACCCATCTCTTGACTCTTGGAATCTGCAATATGGCTATTAGTCTGTCACTGTTGGAACACATGGCTTGTGGGGTGATCTGTACTGTTAGCACTCTTTCAGCAATAGGGTAGTGTTTCCACAAACTTCACAGAGCCCTCACATTGACTCCACTATTTATTTCCTGTAAGCTCCCAGACAAGTCACTTAAGCTTCCTCATCTACAAAAGGAAGAATTTGAATTAATGATTTGGAAAATTGTAGTTTAGTTTCCGTAGGCATCAAAAGTAGGAGTCTTTTTCATGGGCACAGTCAGGGAATCCCCAAACTTAGCCTTGGCCCAGATTTCATGGACTTCAAGTTCTAGTACTTAATTGGTAAATTTGTCACCTGGTACATGGGAAACTGTCAAATAGACAATTTTTACCTTCTCCAAGAACCAGTGTATTGAGGTTTAAACTCTGCCCACTCAGAGATGCCAAAAACTATTGCAGTTTCTTGATGTGTTGTTGTGGAAGTGTCTCAGAGAATTCAGTCAGACCACCTCTAATCCAAAATGTTCTAGAACAGACTCTCAGAATGTTCCAGACCAGGACTGTCAAACTCTGAGAGGAAGTAGATCCCTGCCTGCAGCAGACTGTCTTAGAAACCACAAATTAACATTTCTATGCCCTGTTATATTTTTATTTATTTTGTTAAGTATTTCTTTGTTACATTTTAACTGGTTCCTGCTGCTCAGGGTTTTCCAGGCCCTTGAAGCCTTTGCTCTTTGCTGATGACTTATTGTTGTATGAAAATGGTCCTATATTCTCAAATGTTATGCCATCCTGAACTTCAGCATTATTGGACCCTACTCATTTAACTATTCACCAAGCATTGCTAAGTACCTGCAGCGTAGGGATACAGCTACACGTAGGCAAATAGCAACAGCAGAAGAACCTTTGCCTTCAGGGAGCTTACATTCTACTCTACAATAATGTAATTAATGTATGTAATACAAGAAAAATTGGAGAGAGATAGAAACTCAACAACTGAGACATCAGGATAGGTTTCAGAGAGTAGGTGGTACCTGAGTTTTGAAGGAAGACTAGGATTCTGAAAAGTAGAGAGCAGAAGGGAGTACATTCCTAATATCATGGGGGATGATATGTATAAACAGCTAATACAGTTTTGCTGGAACAGAATTCTCTTAAGGATGTAATATGAAATGAAATTGGAAAGATAAATAAGAATGACGGGCAATGGGGAACAACTGAAGGTTTTTGGGCAGGGAGTAAGACGGGCAAGCATATGTTTTAGGAAGATTGTTTTGACAGCTGTGTGGAAGATAGGTTGGAGAAAGAGTCTAAAAGATAGGAGACTAATTGCAAGGGTACTGTGCAAGGTAAGAGTTGAGGAAGGTCTGAAATAGGGAAGTGTCTGTATCACTCTGCACCTCATTAAAAGAATAAACACTGATAATAAAGAAGCTTAAAATATCTATTTTGTCATTGTTCAGTCATTTCAGTCGATATCTGATTCTTTATGACTTCATTTGGGATTTACTTTGCACAGATACTGGAGTGGCTTGCCATTTCTTTCTCCTTCTCATTTTACAGATGAGGAGACTGAGGCAAACAGGGTTAAGTGACTTGCTCAGGGTCACAGAGTTAGTAAGTATCCATTGTGCTAGTTAGCTGTCCAAAAAGTATCTGTATGTTAAGTCATCTACTTGTATGCTTGGAAGACTCAATACAATGAACTCAAAATATTAATGGAAATAATAAATACTTCAATAAAGCAATAATATATAAACCTACAAATCATCTACATTTCTTTATAAAATTATCAAGGATTAAGAGATACTTTTTGTAATTATGGCAAAATGCATTGAATGATTGGATAATAAGCTTATCAAGGTGTACAAAAGACCTATAGAAAAGACAATCTTAAAATGACTGTTAGAGAAATCAAGGAATACTTGTGTCAAGGGAGAGAGATTCCCGTGTTTTTTGTTTCAGTTAAACCAGGAAAATAAAAAATGCACATTTGTAAAAGTTTATTTTCAGCTTTCAACATTAACTTCCACAAAATTTTGAACTTCAAATTTTCTCCTCATTTTCCCTTTCTCTCTATCACAGGACAGCATGTATTTTGAATACCCTTTCCTCCAATCTGCCTTCCCTTCTGTCATCTCCTCCCCGTATCCTCTTCCCTTCTATTTTCCTGTAGGGCAAGATAGATTTCTATATGCCATTGCCTATATATCCTATTTCCTGGTTGCATGTAAAAACAATTTTTAACATTCATTTTTAAATCTTTGAGTTCCATATTCTCTCCCATCCCCCCTCATTGGGAAGGCAAACAATTTGATATGGGTTATACATGTGTACTCATACAAAACACTTCCATAACAGTCATGCTGTGAAAAACTATGTTTCCCTCTATCCTCTCCTGTCCTCCATTTATTCTATTCTCTCCTTTGACCTGCCCCTCTACCAAAGTGTTTGCTTCTGATTACCCCTTCCTCCAATCTGCCATGCCTTCTATTATCCCCACTCACTTATCCCGTTCCTCTCTGCTTTCCTGTAGGGTAAGATAAACTTCCATACCCAATTGAGTGTGTATGTTATTCCCTTCTGAAGCCAAATCTGATTGAAGGAAAGTTCACTTATTTCCTCTCATATTTCCCTTCATCCCCTCCATTATAAAAGCTCTTTTTTGCCTCTTTTATATCAGCTGGTTTACTATATTCTACCTCTCCTCTTCTCTTTCTCATATTATATTCCTCTCAATGCTTAATTTTCTTTTTTAGATATCATCCCTTCATATTCAGCTCACTTTGTGCTCCCCCCTCTCTCTCTTTCTCCATACATATACATACTCATATAGACACACATATATACTTATACATACATATATATATAGATATATGTGTGTGTGTGTGTATATATATATATATATAGATAGATATATATATAGATATATATATAGATATATATGTACATATATGTATTCCCTCCAACTATCCTAGTACTGACAAAGGTCTTATGAAATACAAATATCATCTTTCCATGTAGAAATGTAAACAGTTCAACTTTAGTGAGTCCCTTATGGCTTCTCTTTCCTGTTTACCTTTTCATACTTCTCTTGATACTTATATTTGAAAGTCAAATTTTCTATTCATCTCAAGTCTTTTCAGCAACAATCCTTGGAAGTCCTCCATTGAATGTCTATTTTTTCCCCTGAAGACTTATACTCAGTTTTACTGAATAGGTGATTCTTGGTTTTAATATTATCTCCTTTGACCTCTGGATTATATTATTCTAAGCTCTTGCTATCCCTTAATGTAGAAGCTGCTACATCTTCTGTTATTCTGATTGTGTTTCAACAGTACTTCAATTGTTTCTTTCTGACTGCTTGTATATTTTCTCCTTGACCTGGGAACTCTGAAATTTGGCTACAAACAAAGGAGTTTTCCTTTTGGGATCTCTTTTAGGAGGTGATCAGTGGATTCTTTCCATTTCTGTTTTGCCCTCTGGTTCTAGAATATCAGGACAGTTTTCCTTGATAATTTCTGGAAAGATGATATCTAGGCTCTTTTTTTAAACATGCCTTTCAGGTAGTCCAAGAATTTTTAAATTCTCTCTCCTGGATTTATTTTCTAGACCAGTTCTTTTTCCAGTGAGATACTTCACATTGTCTTCTATTTTTTCATTCTTTTGTTTTTGTTTTATAATTTCCTGATTTCTTATGAAGTCATTATCTTCCATTTGCTACATTCTAATTTTGCATTATTTTCTTCAGTGAGCTTTTGGACCTCTTGGCATTTGGTTTTTAATTTTAAAGCTGTTATTTTCTTCAGCATTTTTTTTTTGGGGGTGTTTCCTTTAGCAAGCTGTTGACTTGTTTTTCCTGATTTTCTTTTGTTGCTCTCATTTCTCTTCCCAATTTTTCCTCTACTTCTTTTACTTGATTTTCAAAATTCTTTTTGAACTCTTCCATCATCTGAGATCAATTAGTATTTTTCTTAGAGGCTTTGGATGTAGGAGCTTTGGCTTTGTTTTTTCTGTTTGTATAGTTTGGTCTTCCTCATCACCAATGACATGAGAAAATACTTCTTAACTGAGAAAGTAAGAATCTATTTAGCCTGTTTCTCTTTCACCATTTGCTCATTTTCCCAACCAATTGCTTGATTTTTGAGCTCTTCCTTAAGTGTAGTCTCTGCTTTTAGCTGCTGCTCTGGGGATGGGACCAGACCATGATCCCTTCTCAGCCAGGTGAGAGACCCTTTCCACTGACCTTTGAGGCCATCTCTGGCATTTATGGGTTGAGAAGTCTGGAAACTGCATCTGACAGCAGCACTTTAGTCCCCTAAGGCCTACTCCAGGTCTGTCCTGGTCCAGGGACATCTGTTCCCAGCCAGGTGTGATAGACTCTTCCTATCTATCTTCCAGATTGTGTTGGGCTGGAAATTTGTTTCAGTGTTTTGTTTTTTGACTTTTGCTGGTCTAGAATTTGTTTAGAGTCATTTTTACTGTTTTGTTTGAGGGGTTTGGGGGTGGAGTAGATTTCTTCTTCTATGCTGCCATCTTGGTTCCATTTTCTCAATGGCAGAATTTTTTAAACTAAGTTATAGTTGAATGAAAGATGTCAAATATCTTCCCAGAGGTTATGAGTTTCTTTGTTTTGAGGGCTGGTCTTACTAAGTTTGCCCAATTACCAGAGTTGCTCATCAGTTGCTAATTTGATTTTGGCCATACTAGATCATGAAGAATTGGGGTGGGAGGTAAGGTTTCAGTTTGTTTTAGTGGAGGAAATGTTCATATCAAAGAAATGACTTTCCTGAGGAACTGAAATAAGATTTTCTGCAAGACCAAATTAGTGAAAGTGATGCCAAAGATAAATAATTAGTTAAGGATATTGTTTAAGTGATAGAATGTTAAACATATAGTTCAAACAAAATACCTACTGATCATATGAAAACTCTGGCTTGAATTTATAAAATTATAGGAGTGAAAAAGACTTATGGAGCTATCTGATTGACTCTCCTGGCCTCGTGATGAAAGCCTTATAGGAAGCAATAGTACCATCACGGCACACAAATTTTTGGTTGTCACATTAGAGAGGCTGGAGTCGTGAAGTTTACCCTCAGTTTTTCTAGTCATTAGGTTAGAGGCCTGTCTGAAAGGCTGTAATCTGTATATACCACGGCTCAGAGAGTCAAAACAAATGCCTTGGACTCTTTCTCCAATGCACTTACCTTTCCTTTCACATTACTCTTCTAATAACTTGAGTGGGTAGGTCCCTAAACTTAACAAAAGTAAATCACATTTACATAGTACTATACTTTGAGGTGCTTTGTTTTCCTTTGAACAATCCTGTGGAGGTAGGCAGTCTTTGTTATTCATATAGACAAGAAACAGTTCCAGAGATAAAGCTTTGCCTTTGAGCTAATAAGTGGGACTCTTAACATTATACTACCTAGCCCATCCTGGGGGCTGATAGTTTTAGATCATGGTATACATCTCTAAGAGCACTGTTCTACTGTATATCAGTCTATGGGAGGGGCTAGAGGGAACCAGTATGCTAATTAGTCTATGTGGCAGAGTAATTCTTACATATTAAATATCTCAAATAAACAGAGACTAAATAATCAAGGTTGTTCTGTACTAATATGATATCCTGTTCTTGAGTTTTCTTCATATGATTGGGATTTCCTGTATTGTCAATTGTTACTGAATGATGGATGGGATACATTTTAAATGTGTGCACGTTTTTAATAGGAAAGGAGAATGACAACAACTTTTTTAACCAAGACTTCTTTTTCTATGTATTTTGAATGTTATTTATACTGGTACAAAAAGAAGCCCTCTTTTTTTTTTTTTTTTTAAGTATTACCAGTACCTCTTGTATATTATAGAGCATGTGTGAATGTTGGGGGGAAAAATTTCCTCTCTCCTACCTGCTGTCACAAGATCTCCTGAGTAGCTGTTTTCTATTCCTGCAGGACAATATAAGCTTAATTTCAAAATTGCTGTATTATAATATTGAATTTTCCATTCAAAAAGACTTTACAAACTTATCCTGTAAAATAAGTAAACATCATGGATGAATTTTTTTTTTCTGGCTAACTATTAGAATTCCAATTATCTTCTTGTGACTAATACAGGGAAAGCTAAAAATGTTTCTTTATGCTGCATATGGAAGAAAAGTTTCATGATAAAACTCTTGATCCATATAATATAAGATTCTGTCAGTAACTCTAACAGATTTTTTTGAGAGGACTAACTATATCTATTATCCATAATATTTGATAATAATTAATAAGGATCTATTATGTGGAAGGCGTTTGTTACATGCTGAGAAATGAAAGATGGAAATTGTGGAACCTGAATTTGGTCTTGAAGGAAAGGAGAGGAGTTAGGGTAGAGTGTGGTCAAAAGGATATGAGCCTAGTGTCTCTTTCATGTAGGGAGGATAGATAGCATTAGATAAAATACAAACAAGAAGAAAGGGAAGGGAATAAGTGTTTATATAGCTCTTACTATGTTTCAGAGACCATGCTAAGTGCTTTTACTAATGTTGTGCTATTGCAAATAACTCATTTGATTCTCCCAACCACCCTTCAAGGTAGGTGCTATTTATACCCTCATTTTATAGATGAGGAAACTAAGGCAAATGGAAGTTAAGTGACTTGCAGGAGTTAAGTGATCACATAGCGAGTAAGAGTGTGGGCTCAAATTTGAATTTGGATCTTCTGATTTAGCTCTCTATTCATCATCAGATGCCCAATAAGAGAGAATAGGATAAAACTTTGAGTACTGAGCAGTCTATTGTAGCTGAAACTTAGAGCACTTTAAAGGAGAAGGGAAGAAAAGGGAAAAATAATTTACTGAACACCTACTATGTGTCAGTGATATAAGACTGGAAATGTAAGTTGGAGACATGCCATAGGGGTCATTGAATGCCAGGTTAAGGAGTTTGTATTTTATGATATAGTAATGGGGAAGAAGAGTTCTTGAATTGAAAACCTGTTATGAAGGATGATGTGGAGAGGGAAAAGACTAATGGCAGCCAGCTCAGTTGAAAGGACATTACTTCAGTACTGGAGAAGGGTAAAGGAGTACCTAAATTAACATAGTGACAGTGACTGCAGCAGGGATGAAACACACATGAGAGCTATTATGGAGAAAGAATTGATGGGAAGTGGCACCTGATTGGATTTCACAGTGAGGAGAGGAAAAACCACTTGCAGAGTCTTTCCCTCTTAAGGCACACTGTGGGTCTGCCATCCATTAATTTGGCAAGGCTTTCTTGAACCTGCTTATATTTTCAGCCTTTTGTGGTAATAAATCACATACCATTTTGGTGTCATGCAGAAGAACACTTCCTTGTTTTGATCCTAAAAGCCTTTTTCAGGCTTCAAAGGATGCTGTTTATTTTCAGTTTCCTAGAAGAAGTGTGGCTTAGAGGATAAGCTTTGACTTTAGGAACATCTGAGTTCAAATCCTGACTCTGATCTGGGTAGCTGTGTGAACACATGGGTTAATTTCCTTAAACTCTCAATGCCCTGTACCACTGTCTAAGCCCAAAAGTAACAGATGAGTTGCTAATTTAAGGAATTCATTGATGAAATAACAGATCTAGCTCCTCAGACTTCTAGGATTTCATGAACAAAATGTGCCCTTATGCTAATTTTTCCTGATTTTATAGCATTTAGTCATATGCTCTCCTTAGCCTTCTCCTTCCATACTGAAGATAAATTTCTTTCAGTTCTTTGAACCTCTTTTTCTTCCACCCAATCCCTTGTCATTTCAAATACAATAAACATTTATTAAGTGCCTTTTCATTTGCAAGGCACTGTCTCAGATACTAATAAAACAACAAATCATGTTCTAAGTAAACACTGATAATATAATTCCAGGTAGGATATGATTGATGCAAAGGAATGTTATAGGCAGATGGTTCTAGAAAAGCCTAAGGAAGAAGAAACTCATTTCAGGAGGGGAGAAGAGAAGTGAGAATGGAGTGGATGGTTAGAGAAGGCTCCATGGAGAAGGTAATCCCTGCAGCCTTCAACAGTGGAGATAAGGAGGGAATACATTCTGTGTGAATGTACAGATAGCATGTTGAGTTCAAGGAATAGCTAGTCTACTTTGGTGAAAAGATAGAACATATGAAGAGGAGTTGTGTGAAATAAGACTGGAAAGGTTGTTTGGACCCAAAGCGTGTAAGGCTTTGTAATGATAATTTAAATGGGAAAATCTTTCCCATTCATTAATAGGCCCATGTGACCTGCTTAAATCATATGGAAACCCGAGTCATATGAGCCTAAATCACATGGAACAGAAAGAGGCAGAGCTGGAGCAGAACTGGCAGGAAATTGGTTAGAGAGAAGTCAGAGCTAGGAAGGGTGCGGGCAAGCTGGCTAGCATAACTCAAGCCTAGCATGAGTGAAAGAACTTGTCTGTGATTTTGTTTAAGGGAGCCTGCTTATAATTTCCTTAATGGAGCTGACTTGTGAGAAGCCTAGCAGGGGGAAGGTTTGGGGATGATAATGTCCTCTTCATTATTATTGTGTATAGATTATGATGGATTTGGCTTACTGTTATCTGAATAAATGTTTTTCTTCTGCCTTCTACATGGAGAGTCTGTTATACTTGACAATTTTTTAAATTTTTTATTATTTTATTTGTTTTCAGTGGTCTGCAATCACTTCCATATATCTTAGATATTTCCCCTCCCTCCCCCCTCTCCCTTCCTTTCCTCTTCCCTCCCTGAGATGGCATACAATTTTATATAGGTTCTACATATACATTCCCATTAAATGCATTTTTACCATAGTCATGTTGCATAGAAGAATTAAAATGAATGGAAAAAATCACAAAACAAACCAAAACATAATACAGAAGAAAATGATCTGCTTCATTCTGTGATCAAATTCCATACTTATTTCCCTGGATGTGGAAGGCATTTTGCCTTAAGACACCATTGGGAATTATTTAAGTCCTTGCATTACAATGAAGTGCAAAGTCTACCAGAAAAATTCCTCACACACTGTGGCTGTTGCTGTGTACAAAGTTCTCCTGGTTCTGCTCCTTTCACTCGGCATCAGTTCATATAAGTCTTTCCAGGCTTCTCTGAAGTCTTCCTGTTCATCATTTCTTATAGCGCAATAGTATTCCATTACATTCATAAGCCACAATTTATTCAGCCATTTGCCAATTGATGGGCATCCCCTTGATTCCCAGTTTTTGGCCACCACAAAGAGTGCTGCTATAAATATTATTGTGTATGTGGAACTCTTTCCCATTTTTATGATCTCTTAGGGATCCAGTCCTAGAAGTTGTATGGCTGGGTCAAAGGGTATGCACCTTTTTGTAGCCCTTTGGGCGTAGTTCCAAACTGCTCTCCAGAATGGTTGAATCAGCTCACAGCTCCACCGACAATGAATTTGTGTTCCGACTCTCCCACATCTTCTCCAACATTTATCATCTTCCTGTTTTGTCATGTTATCCAATCTGATGGGTGTGATGTGGTAACTCAGAGTTGTTTTGATTTGCATCTCTCTAATCAATAGTGATTTAGAGCATTTTTTCATAGGACAATAGATAGCTTTAATTTCTTCCTCTGAAAACTGCCTGTTCTTATCCTTTGACCATTTGTCGATTGAGGAATTACTTGTATTCTTGTACATTTAATTTAGCTGGAAGGGACTTTAGCAGTCATTGGATACAATCCTCATTTTATAAATGAGGAATTTGAAAGAATAACAGGTTTCACAGCTTGCTCAGAGTTAGTAAGTCACTGGTAGAGTTGATATTTAAACTCCATGTGATCTTCTGAGTTTTTCTTTTTTTCAGCTGTTTTCTCTAGTACTAACTCTCCTGAAGCTGGAATAACTTACTTTCCTGAGTTCACACCTGGCTTCAGACACTAGCCATGTAACCCTTGGTTACTTAACACTTAACCCTGTTTGCCCCAGTTGTCTTAGCTGTAAAATGATCTGGAGAAGAAAATGGTAAGTCACTCTAGTATCTTTGTCAAGAAAATCCCAAATTGGGTCATCAACAGTCAGACACAATGGAAACAACTGAACAACTTTAAAGAAAGTTTTGTACCTTTTATTAGCTTTCCAACATCATAGAGGACAGAGGCATGGGTGAAATGGAGTAGAAAATGCTGTTGTTCCCAGAAAGCAGAAGAAGGGAGTTCTCTTGTTTGTTTAGCCCTTACTATTGTTAGCTTTGAGAACAGGATATTGACAGTTAGGGTTGAAGGCATTGTGGCCTCGCTAATAGGATACTTGCTTGGTCTTGTGCCTTTCAAGAGTGTGATAATCCTGTCAACTAAACCATTCTCAAGAACACATTTGTATGAAGAAGTAGTACATCCTGAGCCACCTCCAGTTCTGTCCTAATCTATAAATCACGCCCCTGGACCTAGACGACTCTGGAGGAGAGAGTGAGGTTTGTGTCTTTGCACATCTCTGCCTCACTTAAATCCAATTCACTTGCAAGTCAAGACATTTCCTTCCTAAGGTTATTGTTCCTCTTCAGAATGAAGGACAAACAGCAACCACAAACAACGACAGCGCAGATTAGATATTTGTAAGCCAAAAGCTAAGGATATATTTGTCTTTCTCATGAGTATGTAGGTGAAATAAATATTATCGAAGACTAAAAATACTTGGGTCAACTTGCTCATTATAGTGACAACACATTCAGTGAAAAGCTGTACCATAAAGAAAAAAAAATGGTTCCAGTGTGCTTAAGAATAAATTAACTTTCCTACATAAAATCTAATTATATATAAGTTAACACATTCCTTCAAGTTACACCTTATAATCAGGCTATCAACCCCACCCACCACTTTTCTATAGTACTAATCATCTGTTCTCTTCTAAATTCAACTGTTTTTTCTTGGTCCTCATTTTCTTATCCCTCCTTGGCACTGTGGATAGCGTCATCCTCCAATATTCCACTCAGTGCTGATCCTCCTCCTACCTGTCTGCTTGTTTGATGTTTCCTTTGTTGGTTCATTAGGTATCTCCACTAAGTCAGTGGTGTTGCTATAGGTTCTGTACTGTGCCCTCAGTTTTTTCCTTCTGTACTCTTGACCTTGGTGATTTCATCAATCCTCATATGCTTCATTATATATCTAGTCCAAATCATATTCCCAAAATCTAATCCCACATTATCAGTGACCTGTTGGCATCTCCATCTGGATGTCCCATCGGAATCTCAAATTGGGCATATCTCAAGTAGTCTTTCTTCCTAAATTGGCACTTTCTCTGAACTTCCTATTTTTTTTTCAAGGCCAATTATCATCCTCCTGATTACCCTGCTTGTAACCTACGAGTGTCATCCTTGACATTTATCTCTTCTTCAGCACTCCCTCCCACCTCCCCTGGTCCCCAATTTCCTTTTCCAATCAGCTGCTAAGTTGTTAGCATTCTTTTCTCATAACTTCTCTCAAATCCATGTTCTTTTCTTTTCTCATATGCCATCATCCCAATGTAGACTTTCATCACCTCTTCAGCATGCCATTTTAAGTGCCTTCCAGTTCTAGTCTCACTCCCCTCCTATCTGTCCTCCTCACGGCTGCCAATGCTATTTTGCTAAGGCATAATTTTGATAACGTTTTTTATCTTCTCAAAATAATCTTCCTTTGCTCCTTGTTGCCCAGAAGATAAAATATAAACCCCATCAGCCTGTCACATAAGGCCACCCATAATTTTGCTCCAACCTCCTTTACTAGCTTTATTCACCTTTATGTATTTCATGCTGCCAAAGCTATTTTCTGAACTTGGTATTTCATCTCCCATCTTATACATAGTCAGATTGTCTATATCTAAAATTCACTGCTTTCATCCAGGAAGCAAGGAATGCTTGCTTCCTTCTAGGCTCAGCTCTGGTGTTAACTGCTACTTGGAGCCTTCTTTGATTTTTTTCCCTCTATCTTTTAATTGCCATTGATCTTTTCCCTATTTAAATTACCTTGATTTTATGTAGCTACATAAATGTTGCAGTCCTTTGGTAGAATGTAAGTTCCTTGAGGGATCAGAGTGATTTTGTCTTTGGAATTCTAGTGCCTAAAACATAGTAAGCACTTATTAAATATCTACTGAATTCAGTTAGAATGGAATGGGTATTTAATTGGATGGTTGCATGAAGAAATTTTAGCAGACTTTACTGTACCATTATATAAAAAAAGTTGTTAAAGAACTTAAGACTGCCTTGTCTGTGTGTTTTTAAAATTAGCTTTATTGGAAACTTTGGAATTAATATTTTGATATTATCCCCATTCCTCACATGTCTCTCTCTTATCAAGCTGTGGTATGGGTGCTAATGTTTGCCTTTTGAGTTTCATAACCTGGATGTTGCCCTTAGTCCTTTTTTCTCCTTTGGGGAGTTTTTGATTTGGCAGTGCCAAAAATTTGAAGTGGCAAGATTTCTGCCCTTAATGCTTTTTTTCTCCTTTGGGGAGTTTTTGATTTGATAGTGCCAAAAATTTGAAGTGGCAAGACCCAAGTGGAGCAGTGGTGTACTGATAAAGGTTTAACAACTGGCTGTCTGACTTATCTGTATGATTAGCATTTTCCTTATCTTTTTCTTAAGTCCAAAAAATCAACAACAAAAATCCAAGCAGTCTTCAGATTATTTCCCCAGAGATAGAGCTAGCTCCAGGATACCCATTAGAGTATTGCCATTAAAGCAACTCAAAAGATGCCCCTTAAGTTACAGAATTAGTTTTCTCTTCCTTGACACCCAGTGGAAATCTGTCTACAAATGCCTACTATGGCATACAGTAATTAAAAATTTTCAAAATTTGTATTTGTTACTTCAGACTACTGTTTATCTCTAGGCAATCAGGTTGCCTATACTATATGGAAGATAAAACCTTGAAAATATTTTTGCCTGTTTAAAACACAGGGACAGTTGTGTACACTAGCTGTATGGGAGAGCCCTTTAGGGAAGCTGGGATCTTATACCGAAGAAATGTTTGTCACATCACCGTGTTATGTATTTTGCTTTAATATTTAATCCTTCCATGTTAGGTCTTAGGAAGCCTCTTCCTGAATGATCTGTTCTGCCCCTGTCATGCTGCAAGATTGGCAATTAGGTTGGTGATTTCTATGATTGATATCGGCATCTGTCCCAAAAGAATGTCTTCAGTGAGCAGATTCTTTCTTTGATATACTAAACACTATCAGATTGTTAAGCAGTTTATTTAATGTCATTATTATGCAAACTACTTCACTGATGCTATATTTAGAGCCTTAACCAGACAATTTTTGGGCCCATGATCAGAATATAAAATTGTTTCTATCCCTCCCATCTTAATATAAGAAATAATTGAGATAGTATATGCATGTTATATATATTTTTCTGTGCCCCTCAGCTTTGCATGACTTGCCTTGTATTTTACATTGCTATTCTGACTGCAGTGAAATAGGAGATGTGTTCCCTGCTCTTGAGAAGTTTAAAACGTGAATATGGATGAATACCCATTGAAACAAATGGAAATCAATGAAACTAAGATGTTTATGCAGAGATAATTCTGTGGGCACAAGAAAACCCATACTACTTGCTATTTTCACCTTAGTGGATTAAAGTTTTGTTTATATGTTCATCACCATCACTCACACCAGCTGTTGACTTACTGCTATTGATGGCAGATAAACCAGAGTATCTGGAAGAGCAGTGCCTTCCAGACTACTGACTCCAGAGTCCACTCAGTCCCACTGCCACAATTCAAGGGATCAACCCATGTGGAGAAGGGGCCATTCATCCCCACCATCCCCACAGGGTGGTCAAAGTAATCTTGTTGAAACAGTAAGGCATCCATTCTGAGAAAGAGACAGATATACTTGGTGGTATAAAATTTGATTTCTATCATATCTGCCAAGTGAATTGAACCATCGCTACCACTACCACCAACACAATTATCTCTCCTCAGACAACAGAAACAACCAGAAGCCTTGAGGACAAGAACTCTCAGAACAGCAGGGTTCTCCAGATTATCAGTTCAGCCCACATTCTAGGAAGCAACCCCCATAAAAATGTGGCCTGGCTACTGCTTCTGTCATTACTGAAGTCTAGAAAAGAAAGTTATTGCCACCCAAGTCTTTTACACTGTTAAATAATTCAACATCAGAATTAGACTTTTTATCAATTAAAATAATGTTAAAGAACATGCATTGTCATCTGCTTTTGTCTTTGCAACTTAGGGACCATATGACTATTATATATGAAGCTGAAACTTCCTTTATGTGTTATCTTTCCCCTTAGAACATCAGCGCAGTTCTTTGAACATTGTAAATGTTCATTCATTCATTTATTCATAGCAGACAGGGTTGAAAAGTAGCTAAGTAGAACCTAAATTCTATTCTATGTCTTACTTGCTGAGATTTTTGTGTGCTCTAGACACAATTTTACTCCTATGATTTGTTATATGACCCTGCTTTGGCTTTATAATTATTTGCTTGCCGTCAAAAGATGGGAAGAATATTTGTGGAAATGAGTTTTTAACTGTTGTATATGTATGCTGTATTTATTATGCCTATTTACTATGTTATAATTACTGGTAAGAGGCAGGTTGGCCTGGAATAATGAATTGATAATCATCTTTAGAATTAGGAAGACCTAGGTTCAAAATCCATCTCTGATATATCATGGTTTTGTAACCCTGGGCAAGTAACTTAATTTTCAGTGACCCTGGGTAGCTCTAAGACTTCAAATTGCAGACAGTTGCAGATCTATATTGGTAGGGGGAATGTCCTCACTAGGAATTCCATTTACCCCTCCAAAAAACCTTCCCCCTCCCAAATAAAAAGAAAATGGCTGATATACACTACTGTATTAGTATGTATATATATATATACATATATGTGTATATATATACGTAAATGTATATATGTATTTGCACACACACATATATACTCTAATGACTGATAGCACATGCTATTGAATTATATATGTATATGCATACATTATATATGTATATACATTCATTATATATATATATATATATATATATACATATATATATTTTTCAATGAAGTTAGTTTGTAGAAACACTTTGTAGATACCAAATTATTTGGAAGAGTGTATTCTTTGACTAAAAGTTATCAGTGGTTAACTGGTCAGTTGTTTGGATTAGCAAACTATTGTATATTAGCATGGGGATTAAAAGTTATTTTTCCAAACACTGTATTTTTATGTTACTGGTTGCAACCTCTTCTCCCACTTCCACCCCCCCCCCCCACATACACCTTCCTTATTTTTTCAAGTAATTTAGGTGCCCAAATTGCAGGCCATTATTTTGCCTCATCAGCTTTTACTGAGCATTGAGAATGTATTCTTTCCTTGGGTTACTTATTGTGAAGAGACCTCATTCAGCCAGTGAATAAACACATGCTCTGTTGGCTGGCACATCCTCCCCCTCGCCTGAATTTTTGGAAAGTAAATATGATGTAGTCTTTTTTCCTCTAAAGAATTTCCTCTTGGTTGGTTGGCTGTAATGACTGCCATGGCTGTCAGCAGCAGGTCTTCCCTAAAAATTGAAGGGGGAGGAGGTTAAACGTTGTTTTTCTCTTATTCTTTCCAAGTCTATCAATCTCTAAAGCCCTCTCTTCTCACTCTATCAGCATAAACATTGAATGCAATTTGTAGATTTCCCCAACTGTACTTACCTCCCCCATCCCATTTATCATGAAAAATTATCTGTTAAAATGAGAGAAGGGTATTCAAACACACAAAGACTATATCAATAGGAATTGAGACCTCCATATTTTTTAGGGTGATGGGAAACTGTTAAGCATGTTAGTAGTAGGATTAATTGTTGCTTTGTTGGAAATATTTTGTGGAAAAAAATGAGTTTGGAATTGAAATTTAAAGGAAGGGAATGGGAAAGGCCAAGTTATTTTTTTTCTTCCAAGTGTGTGAGCCAAAGCTCAGAGGTGGGATATGGGGGAGGAAAATCATGAGGAAGTTTGTTTGGCTTAATTCTTCTCATATTTTTGGACACTATTTTTTAATAATGCTATTTAATTGCTCACTTAAATAGGTACTTGGATTACTTTCATGAATTTCTAAAACTGATCTTAACACAGACATCAAAATGTCACACAACTACATATTGTTAAATATCTCCTTAAGAATCAGGACCAAGAATTTTTTTGTCGATTAGGATTTTCCACTAAAAAAACAGCATTATCTTTTTCTTATATATTAAGTACTTAATACATAGGAGAGCTCATTCAACAAAGAGGATTTCTCAAATCCCCAATTAGATAGATCACTGCCAAAACAAAACAAAACAAAACAAAACAACTTTGGAGGTTTGAATCATCTTTAATGTAGAAAAACAAAATAAAACCAAATACCTACAGCAAGCACCATAGATCTCCAACAGTTTGGTTCATTCATCCTTCCCTGTGGCAGAAATCTGTCTTCTTGGGAGGAAGAGGAAGCTTGCTTTCCGAACTATTACTCACATTCTTTACTGCTACTTTGATTTTCCTAGGAGGCAACATTGTTTATGGGGGCTGTTTGTCACTGCCGTTTTTGTGCCCCTTTTGCTATAGTTAAGTATTCTTCTTTCCCATCTATTTCACAAGAAGGAGAACTATTTATTTTCACATTAGCATAATATTCAAGTTTTCAATAATTTCAGGTAATTACAATGGTTATTTTTAAAATTAATTAATTTTTAGTTTTCATTATTCACTTCCACAAGATTTTGAGTTCCAAATTTTCTCCCCATCTCTCCCTTCTGTCCACCCCAAGACAAAGTGCATTTTGAATACCCCTTCTGCCAATCTGTCATCCCTTCTGTCATACCCCTCCCTTCTCTCATCCCCTTTCCCTCTATTTTCCTATAGGGCAAGATAAATTTCTATACCCCACTGCCTGTATGCCTTGTATGTCTTATTTCCAAGCTGCATATAAAAACAATTTTTAACATTCATTTTTAAAACTTTGAGTTCCAACTTCTCTCCTTTCCTCCTCCCCACCCCCAATTGAGAAGGCAGGCAATTCTGTGTAGGTTACACATGTGTAGTCATGCAAAACTCTTCTATAACTGCCATGTTGTGAAAGACTATATTTCTCTCCATCCTATCCTGTCCCCCCCAATTTATTGTTATCTCTTTTGATCTTGTCCCTCCTCACAAGTGTTCACTTCTAATTACCCCTTCCATTTGCCCTCCCTTCTATCATCCCCCCACTTAACCCTTTACCCCTACTTTCCTGTAGTGTAAGATAGATTTTCATACCAAATTGAGTGTACATGTTATTCTGTCATTAAGCCAAATCTGATGAGACTAAGGTTCACTCTTGTCCTCTCACCTCTCCCTTTTTCCCCTCCATTTGAAAAAGTTTTTTTTTTGCCTCTTTTATATTTGAGATAATTTGTCTCATTCTATTTCTCCCTTTCTCCTTCCCCCAATATATTCCTCTGTCACCCCTTTTATTTTTTTAGATATAATCCCTACATATTCAACTCACCTTTGGCTACACACACACACACACACACACACAACACACACACACACACACACATATATATATATATATATATGTATGTATTTAAAATCCCTGTATCTATCTATCTATCTGTCAAATACCTGTATCTATCAAGAGTTGCAAATATTATCTTTCCATGTAGGAATGTAAATAGTTCATCTTTAGTAAATCCCTTGTGATTTCTCTTTCCTGTTTATCTTTTCATGCTTCTCTTGATTCTTGTGTTTAAAAGTCAAATTTTCTATTCAGCTCTGGTCTTTTCATTAAGAATGCTTGAAAACCCTTAATTCATTGAATGACTGATTTTTCCCCTGTAGTATTATAGTCAATTTTTCTGGGTAGGTGGTTCTTGGTTTTAATTCTAGCTCCTTTGACCTGTGGGATATCATATTCTAATCCCCTTGATCCCTTAATGTAGAAACAGCTAGATCTTGTGTTATTCTGATTGTGTTTCCATAATATTCAAATTGTTTCTTTCTGACTGCTTGCAATATATTCCCCTTCATCTGGGAGTTCTGGAATTTGGCTACAATATTCCTAGGAGTTTTCTTTTTGAGATCTCTTTTAGGAAGTGATCAGTGGATCCTTTTACTACCTATTTTACCTTCTGATTCTAGACTATCAGGACAGTTTTCCTTGATAATTTCTTGAAAGATGATGTCTAGGCTCTTTTTTTTTTGATCATGGCTTTCAGGTAGTCCTATACTTTTTAAATTCTCTCTTCTAGATCTATTTTCCAGCTCAGTTGTGTTTCTGATGAGATATTTCATATTGTCTGCTATTTTTTCATTCCTTTTGCTTTGTTCTATAATTTCTTGATTTTTCATAAAGCCATTAGCTTCCATCTGCTCCATTCTAATCTTTAAGGAATTATTTTCTTCATTCAACTCTTGGAACTCCTTTTCCATCTGGCCAATTCTACTTTTTAAGGCATTCTTCTCCTCATTGGCTTTTTGGATCTCTTTTGCCATTAGTGCTAGTCTATTTTTTAAAATGTTATTTCTTCAGCATTTTTTTTGGAATCTCCCTTGGGAAGCAGCTGACTTGTTTTCATGATTTTCTTGCATCACTGTTATTTCTCTTCTCCATCTTTCTTCTCCATCTCTTACTTGATTTTCAAAATCCTTTTTAAGCTCTTCCATGGTCTGAGACTGATTCATATTTTTCCTGGAAGCTTTGGATATAGGAGCTTTGACTTTGTTGTCTTCTTCAGTTTGTATACTTTGGTCTTCCTTTTCACCAAAGGAAGATTCTGTAGTCTGATTCTTTTCCTTGTTTTTGCTCATTTTCCCAGCTATTTACTGGACTTTTGAGCTCTTTGTCTAGGTAGTTCTCTGCTTCCAGTAGGGGTAAGGGGTGGGTGTACTGTGAGCCACTAAATCCTCCCATAATCTGTAGGATCAAGCTCTAGAAACAGAAGCTGCCTCTGCTGCTGCTGCTGCAGGCCCCTCTGCCCCCTCTGCTGCCCTGGGGCTGGGACTGGGCCATTCTAATCTCTCACACAGGTACTGTAGGATTTTCCCACTGATCTTCCAATTTGTCCTCAGACTTTTGGAGTTGTGAAGGCTGAAAACCATCACACTTGCCTTTGGTACCCTCTGCCACTGTCCTGTGCCAGCATGGCCCATGCTGGACTGCTCTCTACTCCCTGCCCGGCCTGACAGACACTTTCAGTTGACCTTCTAGGTGGTCTTGGGCTGGAGGTTTGCTTCACTTTGTCATTCTGTTGGTTCAGCAGCTCCGGAATTTTGAAAACTCTAGCAAGTCCGTGTTTTTACTCTGCCCTCCTGTCTGCCCTCCTCCTCCCCCCACAATTATAATGGTTATACTAGCATTTGTTGTTGTTCAGTTGTTTCACTTGTGTTCAACTTTCTGTGATTCTGTTTGGGGTTTTCTTGGCAAAGATACTAGAATGGCTTGCCATTTACTTCTCCAACTCGTTTTATAGATGAGAAAACTGAGGCAAACAGAGTTAAGCAACTTGTTCAGTATCACTTATACAGGAAGATGAGTCTTCCTGATTTAGCCCTGTCACTTGTATCCACTGTTCCATCTAGGTGACCCAGCACTAGTATTTAAGAAAAAGCAATTTAAAAAAGCTTATAAATATATTAGCTGGGACTTCATAATTTTAAATTTATTCATTAAAAAACAAAACGTGGATTAAACACCTGCATTGTGTGGGGAGTGAGAGAGAAATAAAGATAAATATTGGCCTTGCCTACTAATGGAATGATGATGAAAACAAATCTGTGATATTATGTAGTACTTTAAATCTTGCAAAGAGCTTTGACAATTCATTATCTCATTTGGTCTTTACTTATTGAGATAGATACTCTAGGTACTATTAACTATTTGTCCTTCCTTCACTTCCTTCCCTCCTTCTTGCTTCTCCTCCTTACTCTTCCATCATTTTCCTTTGTCTTTCCTCTTCCTTTCTCCTCCTCCTCCTCCTTCTCTTCCTTCTCCTCTTTGGCTTAAGGAGGTTAGGTGTCTTTCTCATTGTCACTCCTGTGTACAGATACCTACTATGCAAATTAGAATGTGGTAAATGAAAAAGCAATATAAAATTCTGCAAAATGAAAAAAGGGAGGTATTGCTGGACAAAAGGTTTGAAAATTCTGTTTTGTAAATGCCCCAGCCTATAGCTTTTAAAGTTAAGTATTAGTAATGTATTTAATAGCATGAAGGAAGTCTTAAAATTTTATTACTGTTCTTCAATTTCTGTGGAATTTTTGAATATTTAGATCATTGTTGTGTTGTGTGATATCCTACCCACAAAGGACATAGACTTGGGTATCTGCCTCCTACCAGTGGTGAGATGCAGGTACAACAGAGCTCTCTTCTCACAGTAACCCCAGCTATTTAGATTGCATTATTGGCTTAAGCTCATGGAGTTCACAGAAGCTTCTCTGGAGATAGTTTAGAACAATTAAAGAAAACCACTGAATTTGTGTCACTTCTACAGCCTAGAAGTTATCATAATGTATTTAAAAAGATGCATGTTTTTTCTTCTTAAATTGTGAATTTGGGTGTGTAGATAAACTTGAAAGGCATCCCATTTCAAACGAAAATGAAAAGGAACTCACCAACTCAGATGCACTGTAAAATTACGAAGTTCAAGAATCTAAATAGATAAAATTGTGAAATGACATGAGTTGAAAAGAATTTTTATATTGTTTATATCAAACATAAAAAATTTTTTTTGTATAAAAAGTGATTAAAGTGAGTCTTCTTGACTAGAGATGGACCTCTGATTTGTGTTATTAGGGAGAATTCCCTTTTCCAGTGTATATGCAACTCCTATACTTGTCTGTAAAATTAAGGGTCTTGACTGGATGGCCCCTAAGATCCTTTTTATTCCTAAAAATGAAAAGAAGGAAGACAGAAAGAAAATGAAACTCTCTGAACCTATCTAACTCAGTAGAAACACAGAGAAGTTAAATGAGTAGCCTAATGAGTAGCCTAATGAGTAGCTAATTAGTGTCATAGGCTGGATTCAAACTGTTGGCTTCTTCCCAATATTATATTAATATTATATTAATGTTGAAGTCAACTATGAAAATAGTTCCTGGTAACAGTTTTAATTTAAAATATGCAAAAGAGGTATGAAAATAGTTGTTGTACTGATCTCAGAGGGTTGTTGTTGGACCAAATGAATTAATGTAGGGTCACCCCAAGCTCTCCATGAAACCACATTACATCTAGTGATTTACATTGTTATCTAAATTTATTTCATCTGAATCAAAGCTACTCCATTATTACTATGAGTAACAAAGAGTTGTATATGAGGTCTTTGTAAGAAAGGAAGTAGAAGCAGCAAAGTATCTGTGGTATATGTAAGGCTGAGTTGGTGATTACTTGATCATGAATGTACAGAAATAATTGGTCTTTGGTAACAGGAAAAATAAAAAAAATGATGTGGTTAAAGAACAAAGAAATTTTCAGGGGGATGCAGAGAAAGAAGGAAGATTACACTAAAGTTTAAATGTCAGCACATAACTAGCAATGACTTTTGCATGTTAAAGATTTTTTCTTTTGAAAAAATTAATTTTTGTCTAAGACACTTTGCAGATCATGATGCATAATTAATGGAAAATTTTGAGATGGAACTCTGGATTTTGACTCTATTGGAAAATATTAAATTGTGTAGAACTATTTGATAATTCTTCCTATTGGATGATAGATTTAGAATTACCAAAAAACCTAAGGTCATGTAGTACTACTCTACCATTTTACAGATTGGAAAACTATTTTGGGATTCCTTAATTGAGGTAGGTAGTCTAATAGTTTTCCTCATTTTCTATGGTTACCTTTCAACCATTTAAACAAAATCTTAGTTAGATGTATTTTAGTTGCTCATTTTTTATCTACTTAAAGGTACTCATCTATTTCTCATAATTTGTTAAAACCTCATGCATGATAGGCATCAGTGATCAATGTTTTATTTCTAAAGCATTTAAATACATCTTGCAAAATCATTTTAGATAATAACTGCTATTTATGTGATAATTAAAGGTTGGCAAAGAACTTTACAAATGTGAACTCATTTGATCCTTACAAAAGCCCTGTGAGATTAATATGACAGTGGGTTTTATTTCCATTTTACAGATTTTAAATTCAAGTTACTTTTAAGTTAACAGTCAAACACTTCAAAATAATTTAATATTTATGTTCTGGAAAGAAACCAATTGACCATTGCAATGGGCCATACAATCTCTGTGGTTTTCAGGCTGGTAAAAACTACAGTGCTCTTATAGATCAACAATATTTTATTAAAGGCCTACTGTGGGCAAGACAGTATGCTATATGTTGTATACAGAAAGACCAAAGGAAAAGGAAAAGCTGCCCTCAGCAAGTTTGTATTAATATCTTGGGGAATATGAGATATTGTGTAGGTACAATTGAAAATATTGGACAGTTGTTTGGATTATGGGAAGTGAGGCATAGGGAAGAATTGAGGACTATGTTGAGAGGTGAACCTGGATGGTAGCTCTCAGGATAGAAATAGGGAGGTTTGAAGGCTATGAGTTTTTGGTGGCCTAATAATGAAGTCTATTCTAGACATGTTGAGTTTGAGATATCTATGAGAACTGGAACACTGAACAGAACCCAAAGAAGATTAGGTAATTACAAAGAGTAAGGAGAGTATTAATGAAGGTGCCTTGAGGGAGATACTCTTTGTTAAAGGTCAGAACATGCATCTATTAAAGGAAAATAAAAGATAACAGCCATAAAAATCCAGGTAGGAAAGATTATGTAAGAGGAGTGTGTCAAAATCTACATCTACAAGGAAAATCAGGAAAGAGAGTGATGTGAGAACCCACATATTCAGAAACAATTGGTGTCAGAAGTTATAGTGAGGTCCAGAGGAATGAAGTCTTTTACAAAATACCATCAGATTTGGCAATTAATCAGTGACTAACTTTGGAAAGAGCAATTGCAGTCAAGTGATGAAACTAAGTTGCAGTGTATTGAGAAGTAAATGGAAAAAGTAAATGTAATGAATGTAGACTGTCTGCTTGTCTTGTGTTTTGATTCCATCTGAGTCATTTTTATTCTGTCCTATTCGAGTAGTAAATAGGAACTCGTGTGTTTGTGTGCACGTGTGTGTGTGTGTGTGTGCAAACCATCATAAAGTCATAGAGGTTCTTAATCTATTTCTGACACTAGTTAACTGTGTGACCCTGGGCAAGTCACTTAACATTTCTGAACCTAAATTTCCTCACCAATAAAATGGAAATCCCTAGAGTTGTTGTGAGGGTCCAATGAGGTTGTGCATATAAAGTGGTTTTTTTTTTTAATTTTAACTTGATATACAAATGAGGACCACTATTATTTTTATCATTCCTACTATGTAATCTTAAATTGATTGAGATAATTTGTAATTCTTTGGTTTTAATGTTTTAAATATTGTTAACTGAAAATAAAACTATGTCAGACATCTGACTTGGTTATCTTGGAGTCTAATAAAGAGCTAACAAGTTTCGTTTGCTTTTGCCAATTTTTCAGGATATTTGTTTTAGGGTTAGGTATGCACAAGAATTCCAAAAGTTTCCTGAATTATTTAGAAAGACATACTTATGAATGTAAACTTTTCTACGTCCTTCCTGGACATGAAAGGGTTCTATTCAAAGGCTGTAGGGAAAGAGCATCCAAATATAACTCAGTCTGTTATGGATTGGTTAGTGAAAATACATTGTTAGAATTAAATGATCATCTCATTGGACTGGAAGCTTACTTGATCTAATTCACTGCGTCCAGACACTTTCACTTTCTTAAGATAGCTCCCAATTTAATTTCTTAAGTTAAATCAAGTATCACCAGTAAAAAATAATAGGTTATGGGTTGCAATGCCTCTTGACCCCATTTTCTGGTCTGAATTCCTCTTGCTGGAATTTAAGTGTTGTTTTTATCGTGTGTGTGTGTGTGTGTGTGTGTGTGTGTGTGTGTGTGTGTGTGTGTGAGAGAGAGAGAGAGAGAGAGAGAGAGAGAGAGAGAGTGAGAGAGAGAGAGAAGGGGTTCATTATCACCCATTAGCAAACCTCTCTATAATCTTTAGGCTTAGAAAACACTGTTTTAAAATTTTTTTTTCCCTCTTAATCTCTACTTCTCCAATCTGTAATCACTTTCATTGCTTTCATGACTTCAAAGACTTTAACGTTGCACTTTCTTTGCTTGACATGAAAGTGAATATATTGGTAATCCTAACCAAGGCCAAGTTCTGAGGCATCACTAATTTTTACCTGCTAGAGAGTTTTTAGGGGCAGGATTTGAAAATACTATGGAGTAGTAGACCTAGTAAGAGTTGAGTGACTCTAGGAAGTCTCAAGCAGTTACATATTAATAATTTGAATCTCACTCATTTTTCTGTCCTCAAAAAGGTCCTTCCAGTTATTCACTTGAACCTCCATGTGTCACATTTAAAAGAAAAAAAAAACTTTGTTTTCACATTTTGAAATTTTTTGTTTTATCAAAGTTATTTTCCTACCCATATTGGCCACTGAATTGTATATAAATAAAGGTAAGCATTTACTATTCTTCAAAAGTTGATTTAATTACTTTTTTTTTAAAGTACAACAGCTTTTATTCTGCCCCCATAGTCTATTTTTTGCTCCTTAGAAACAATCACAACAAACTCCTTACATAATGGGGAGAACCCTATATTAGCAATCCATTTAACCTTACATAATTATCAGAATCTCTATTAAATTTTTAGGATCATTAATGAACAAATTAATTGGTATGAATTTCTGACAAAGCCTGCCCAAATCCAGCTTCATCAGGATGGTGGAGAATATTCTTCATACTTGGTATTTGCATCCAATCCAAATGCTATCATTGTTTCAGAATGAGGATTACAGAATCACAGAATGTCTTTACTGGTAGGGATCTTGGAGACAATGTAATCTAATTCCCTCTTTCAGTGTATAATGAAACTTGTCTTAAGAGGTTAGGTGACTTGCCTAAGATCACATTGAGAATGTGAGCAGCTAGGGACTGGTGGAGCCAAGATTCTGATTCCAAAACCAGCACTCTTACTTCTTGTTAGATGTGAAACTCAATATGATACCTTTAAAACTATGTTGTTTTAATTTCCCCATTACGCTTTCCCTACCCTCTATTCCATAGAATTTCTGGACTTTCAATGAATTTTAGATACAATTAACTCATTAGAAGAGTTTTGTTCTTATTTATACTAAAAAATAAAATGTACAATTATAAACAAATTACCTTCTCGTTTTGTTTCATTCAACATTAATAAATTGCCCAACTACTTAAAATGCAGAAATAAGATATTTATTTTTGGATGTGGCTACTGTAAGATTTCTGGATTATGTGTGTTGGTTATTTTCACCATTCAATGGAGGAGGGTCTGTGGAAGGAAGATCGAGCAATAAATGCTTGTAAAATGTTTGAATAAATAAATTTAGAAAAAAAGAAATAACTTTGGAATTGGCCATTTAGCGCTATAATCCTAAATATTGTTGGCTGAGTGATCAAGTTTCTACACTATGCTGGCTTTAAAAATTTTTTTTTTCATTACTATTGTTTAATATCAAAATTTCTCTCAGTATCATTCTTCTTCTACCAACTCAAAGAATAATGCAATATGACAAGTAATATGTTTTACATTAAAAAAATGAGCTGAACTGATCTCTACTTTGAAAAATTCTGAAATGTTACATATCATACTTCTGGACTTACCACCTCTGCAAAATAGTATGGGGTGGGTGGTGTATTCTTATGTCTCTTCTTTGGGGACCATACTTGTTCTTTGTAATTTTCCAACATTCAGTTTTGATCATTTTGTGGTTGTTCTTCCCATTTACATTATCATCATTGTATATGTTGTTTTCTTTGCTCTACTAATGTCCCCATACATTAGATCATGTAGATCTTTCCATCCTTCTCTGTTTTCATGGTATTCATTATTTATTACCGTATATTAAGAATTTCCAATTATATCTCTATACCATCATTTTCTTGACCATTCCCCTATTGATGGGTATCCACTTTCTTTTTAATTCTTTGCTACCCCCAAAATTGCTATTAAATATTTTGGTGTTGGTTGTTCTTCATTCTTGAAGAGGAACAAAATGACATCATGATGTTGGAGTCAAGGCATAGTGTGTCTGACAGGCTGATCAGACCAAAAGAGCTTGGAATGCTCTATGACAGGTCAGGCACACATAGTCTGTATGAACATTTGGAGTGGAGATAGGTCTAAATTTGCTCATCTCATGTTTCTTTTGAACTATTACAATTCTGATTCATTTATAAAGCATAATACTTTCTTTGATGTGGTCATACCATGCTGAATGATCCTCTGCCAATGTCTCAAATGTCTCACAATCAATTCCAAAGTTCTTCAGAGAGATCTTGAGAATGTCCTTGTGTGGCTTCTTATGACCTCCATGTGGGTGCTTGCCTGGTGTGAGTTGTCCATAAAATAGCCTTTTAGGAAAATGAACTTTTAGCATTCAAAGAGTGTAGTTAACCCATTGGAGTTGGACTCTCTGCAGAAGAGTTTGACTCCTTGGTAGTTCAGCTTGAGAAAAGACCTCAGTTTCCAGTACTTTATCTTATCAGGTGATCTTCAGAATCTTCCTAAGACAATCCAAGTGGAAGTGATTCAGTTTTCTCACAGAAAACCTCACACAGTTTTTTTTCCATCTGTTTAGCTTTCTATGTCACATCTTTGAGGATTCTTCCACATTAAGTCTCTGAGTCACATACAAAGTTTGTTTTATAACTTTGTCGTTATTCCTCTTAAACCTTTTCTATAATTCTATGCATCCCTGTAACAGCGTGACCATAAAAATTTATTCAGAGTTGCCTTTTAAACAAACATATAAAACCAAAGCAGACACAGAATATTATGATGGCTTTCTTGTTTTGAAAGTATTCATATTTGAATTTAAGACCTGGTTTTAGTCTATGAGGCTCCAAAAATATACAGAATGACAAGATATTTAGCTGAAATAATGACTCTTCATTCTCATGAAAGTCAGTGTAAGACTGGAAGAAATTTTTCTGTTCAATTCTTAAAGTGAACATGATGCCATAATTTTCATTAGTCTCTTACTATTTTTAGAACCATAGTCTTGTGGAGCCCATCTCCTAATTGTTTAGGTCAGGAAACAGACCTATTTTTTGTGAGGTTCAACTAGCATTATTTTCTCACTATTTGCACCATGTAGGCAACTTCTTCTGTTCCTTTTAGTACCATTTGTTTAATGTTGGATGAAAAAGATCACTACTCACAGTTAATATCAACCAGCCATTAATATGAGGAAATTTAAAGGAGTATAAACTAGAGCTTCTACTCTAGGGAAATTTTTAGTTTAGTTAGACAAAACAAATTTAATGTTAGGATACAAGCTAAAAAAAAAAAACCTAAACCCAGAAACAAGAGATTAGGAAGAAAGAGATCAAATAGGAAAGGGAATATTTAAATATGAATATCCAAGAAGTTTAGTGTGTGTGTGTGTGTGTGTGTGTGTGTGTCTGTGTGTGTCTGTGTGCATGTGTGCACACATGAAGGGAAAGGCAGGAAGGAAAAGGAAGAGTGTTTTGTGGGGGTAGAGAGAAGAATTATAATAACTATCCAGAAAAAAATAGAAATGCAACAGGGCAATGAATCTATCAATATTAGTTAACACTTTTGTAGTATGGTAGTTAAAAGGAAAAGCAGTTATTTAGGGCTTGGGTAGTCTGGGACTGTTTAATGGAGAAAGAGTAAGTAGGACCCTGAAGAAATGGTTAGGATTTAACTAGGCAGAGAAGAGGGTAAAGACATTGAAGGTAAGATAGAGCTCATGGCCAAGTGGAAAAATAAAGAGATTTTTAGGGGAAAGTGATTTTGCCTATGTGGCTGGAATAGAGGAAAGGTCAATAGTAATTACGAATAAATTTGGAAATATATTAGAAAAATATTGAAGCTTTAGAAAGCTTTTGAAGGACTTGGGAAGTCAGATTAAAGAATTTCAGTTTTATCCCATGGCAGTAGTCATTGAAAGAAGGGAGGAGGACAAGGTACATAGCTCAGTGCATTGAATACTGGGCCTGGAATCAGGAAAATTTGAGTTCACATCTGACCTCAGACACCAGCTGTGTGATGTTGGGAAAATCACTTACTCTCTGCCTTTAATCCACTGCAGAGGGAAATGGCGAACTACTCCAGTGTCTTCACCAAGAAAACCCCATGGACAACACTGGCATGCCATAGTCCACGGGACACAAATAGTAGGACACAATGAAAGAACTGAAAAACTAGAGTGGGAGAGGAGCATGTGGTTGCATAATCAGTGATATTTTTAATTAGTATTTTTAATTGGCAGGTAAACACAGTTGATAGAGCATTGGTCCTAGAGTCAGAAAGACCTGAGTTCATTTCTGTCCTCCCTTACTACCTGTATGACTGAACAATACATTTAACTTGTCTGCCTCAATTTTCTCATGGGTAAAATAAGAACAAGAGTAATACCTCCTAGAGTTGCTATGAGGATTAAATGAGAGAATATTTATAGAATACTTTGCAGTCCTTAAAGTGCTATATAAATATATTCTCTCTCTCTCTGTAATGTATATATATATATATATTTATGTATATATATATATATGTATACACATATATGTATCTATATATAGTGTTATATTAAGGTGCTATATAAATGAATGGTTAATTGGGCAACACTATACAGAATGACTCAGGCTCTCATTTAAGTTCAGGTTTTGGGTGATAGATAAGATCTTTCCCCCGGGTGACAGAGAAAATGGAAAATAAAAAACAGAAGTGGAGGACATTTTGAAAGAAGATTTTACTTGATTTGTCAACAAAGGGAGAAGAAAAAGTCAAAAGGGGCTTCAAAGTGAGAGTTGAGTGTCTGGATGAATGTTACACCATTAACAGTAATAACCTAGTTGATTAGAGAGGGGATTGTGGTTGTTTAGGGGAAAGATCAGTTTAGTGTGGGGTCATACAAAAAGAAATACCCAATTCAAACAATTAAAACTTTAGGATCTGAGCTTGAGAGAGAGAACAGTGAGGATGATGATGATGATGATGATGATGATGATGATGATGATGATGATGACATGTGCCAGGCACTGTGCTAAGTGCTTCACAAATATTATCTCATTTCATCCTCAGAACTACCCTGGGAACTTGATGCTAATATTATCCCCATTTCTCAAATGAGGAAACTAAGGCAAACAGTGGTTAAGTGACTTGCACAGGATCATACGACTAATCAATATCTATACCTGGATTTGAACTCGTCTCCCTTACTTCAGAGCCAGAATTTTATCCACTGCACCACCTACCTGCCCACAAAAGAGAATACATAGACAGAAAATATAGAGAGAAGAGGTATAGAGTCAGAGATGTGGGAGCAGTATAGCACCAAGGAAACAAAGGGAACAGATTGCATCAACAAAAATGACTTTGTCAGAGAATTAATAAAAGTTTAATACATTTGCTGATTATGTAGTCATTGGACAGTTTAAAAAGACCATTTTCATGAGAATGAAGGGACAAGGGACAGGAAGCCAGATTTCATAGGATTAAAAAGAAAGTGGGTGGTGAGAAAATGAAAGCAGCAGTGCAGATAGAACATTTCTTGCTTGTTAGAGGGGAGAGAAAAATAAAATGGTAGGTAGAAGAGGCAGTATGGTCAAGTGAAGCTTTGTTTACAATAGGAAGAAAGCAAAACCCTAGAAATCAGAACTGAACATTTAAAAGGAAACTAGAAATACGTTTGTTTGTTTTTAGCAAACCATAGGTGTGTTACTGTGACCCATTTAAAGAGCAGTAGTGCTAAATCTGTTAAGGATTGTATATGAAGCTGAATATAAATGAAATGTCCTTTAGAATATGATTAGCCTCTGGGAAATACGTTTATCTTAGTGCTCTTTTTCATCTATAGTCCCAGTGTCAAGATTGTTCAAAGGAAGAATCTACCTTCTTCATTATCCTCTGCTATTCTGGTGATAAAAAATTGTATTTCTACATAGTCACCCCTAGAAATGTATAGCCTTTTGTATTTGTCTTCTATAATACTATAAAAAATCGTAGATGAAATGGTATCTATTTTGTACTTCATTCTTTTACAGAAGGAATTTCTAGGCTGTGAACTTTTTTTTAAATAACGTTTTGATAACTATTTCAGTATAATTGGTTACCATTATAGTCCTATGTATTTTATTTTATTCATTAAAAACTTTGTTCTGACTTAGGAGTCTATAAGTTACACGAGACTGCCAAAGGAGACCATGATACAAGAAAAGGTTAAAAAAACCTTTATCCTAGGAGTGTTTGGGTGGTATTGAATTTCTTGCACCAGACAAATCTGATCTTTCCTCTGCCCCAGTAGACCACATAGGACAGTTTCTTTACTTTGGTCTCAAAAAAGATAACATTCTTTTCTTTATCAATCTCAACAGGGCCATTGTAATGCAATGCTTATCCTGTGACAGTATATATGGTTCAGACGTAGTGAATTCAATGTTACACATATAAAAGGCAGGATATTTAAATACAATGAGAATGAGAAGAGAAATGCTATAATAGAATATGTGAATCCTAATAGAAAAGGAGATTTCTTGATAGGGTGGATTTAGATAGTATCCAGTACATACTGTAATTTCAACATTTTATAAGAAACAGCAATATAAATGTGTTTATCTACATATGGTGCTTTCTCTCATGGAGCTTATTATACAGTTTTTCAAGGAGGCAAAGTGGTATGTATTAGAAGAAAAATGAGTTTTTTTTTATATAAGCACTGATTAGATGAGGAAATTAATTTTGCCAGTGCAGATAGATGACTCTTCTGTGCCTTATAATCTTAGACTTCTTGGGATGAGAGGTATCAGAGATATGGTTGGTGTCAGAGGCCAAACCTAAATCCAAATCTTGTTGGTTCTGTATACAGCCATGCCTCAGAGATTTTGCAAGTTCAGTTTCAAACCACTGCCATAAAATGTCACACGAATTTTTTAGTTTCCCAGTACATATAAAAGTCATGTTTACGCTATACTGTAGTCTATTAAGTGTGCAATAGTATTATTTCTAAGAAAAGCAATGTACATCTTCTGAACCTTCAGCAAGTAGCAATATTTTTACTGGTGGAAAGTCCAGAGTTGTGGTTGCTGAAGATTGGGTTGGCTGTGGCAATTTTTTAAAACAGTGAAGTTTGCCACATTGAATGACTATCCCTTTCAGTTGAACAGTTAGAGGTCATTGTAAGATTATTAATTGGCCTAATTTCAATATTATTGTGTCTAAGGGAATAGGGAGGCCCCAGAAGGTGGAGAAAGACATGGAATGTCAGGTTGATGGAACAGTCAAAATACACTCACATTTATTCATTAAATTCACTGTCTTATTTGGGTGTAGTTCATGGTACCCTAAGTAATTATAGTAATATCGTCAAAGACCATTCATAGCAGATATAATAGTAGAAAAAATTTAAAAATATTGTGAGAACTACCAAAATGTGATACAGAGACACAACGTGAGCACATGCTGTTGAAAAAAATAACTGTTTGACTCTGGGTAGTTTCAAAACCTCAATTTGTAAAAAATGGTTTATCCTTGAAGGTCTGTGAAATATCAGCACCAATGATGACAATATGAAGCATAGTATAATTATATGATTTGAAACTCAGTATGCTCCAATTGAACATATTGTTTCTCTTTTAAGGTTGTTTCTTCTGTTTACTTCATTATTTCTGTCAGTAACAATAATATTTTCTAGTTCAGGTCTGCACAACGTGGTAATAGGTAGAGGTCAAAATTAAAATAAACTAAACTTCTTCAGGTTGTATGTAGGTTAGACTAGAGACCAACTGACAGTAATTGGTTACCATGGGTCATATGACAAACAGAAGAGAGTATGCAGTGGCAACCCTATATTTTTCATGGGTTATCTGAAATCCTTTGGCAGGCCATATGTTATGCAGACCTGCTGTAGTCTCACACATTTAAAACCTTGGAATTATCTTTGACTCTCCCTTCTTGCTTATTTCTCATAGTGAATTCATTATCATGTTCCATTACTCACTATCTCTTAATTCATCCCCCCTTCTTCTTTCCTATTGCCATAATCCCAGTTATAGGCAACCATTGCAATCTAACTGGACTATTTTAGAAGCTTCTGAAAAGGCTTACTACTACTATTCTCTGTTTTATCCATCCCTTGAGGCTAGATTGACTTTCCTCTAATTATATTTACATCTCATACCTAATCCTCTGCCCTTTACTCTTTACTGACTTCCAATTGCGCACTGCAGAAGCTCCATTTCTTATTGAAGGTGCTTCATAATTTGGGATTTTCTTCCCTTTCCGACCATATTCCATATCCTCTTCATTGCTATGTGTCCCAGGCAAATGAGAATAGTCCCTTTCTACTGAACGTGCCCTACTCTTTTCCACCTCTGTCCCTCTGTCCCTTGTGTATATGCCTGGAATATCCGACCTTCCCATATTTGATTACTAAATTTGAAGCCTAAGTGATATTGCTTCCATGAAAACCTATAATATCACTTTTGGGAATGACCTTGGATTTTGCATTGTGGATTTATCCTGTATTATTTTATGCTATGGTTGTCTTTATTTGTATCTTAGCCTGTTCTTAGCAAGTTTCATAAGGGATAAGGCTAAATTTTGTAGCCCTTTGGGGGATTTGCATTGTGTTTTGTACATAAGCACTTTAAGAGGTTTTGATTTTAATTGATTATGAAAAATGTCAGGTCATTAGACAATAACTGCTTATGACTATATGTCAATTACTGAGGAAAGAAAGTAATAAAGACATGCTTTTTTATGATAAAATGGGTCTAATTTTCAGCCACAACAGATCATATTTTATATATATATATATACATATACATACATATATTTATACATGTATACATACACATCTACATAAAAACGTGTCAAACTATATAATATCTCTATTAAAACCTTCTTCTAATTAGGATAATAGAGTTAGAGCTGGAAGAAACCTCAGAGGCCATCTAGTCAAACCCTTTAAATTCATATATGAGGAAAATGAGGTACAGGGAGTTTAAGAGACCTAGTCCCTAGTTTGACCTTTCTAAAGCTGTGTCAGAAATATGATTTCAACTCAGGTGCTCTCATTCGAGAACCCATGCTCTTTCCCCCTGTACCATACTGCATCTCATATTATATATACATTATATTATACATTATTATATTGGATTATATTATACACTTAATTTTCTGTTGTCACACACATTTAATCAGAAATTTAGAGATGGAAGGGACCTTTGAAAACATCTCACTCTAAATGCCTCATTTTATGTTTGAAGAAACTGAAGCCTAGGAAAGTTAAGTAGTTGGCTTTAGGTCATACAAGTTATAGTAAGTGACAGAGCCAGAGTTTGCACAGATACTTGGACTCCACAGTATCATATAATATTTATAGGATTATGTTTCAAATTATTTTCTAGAGGCTGAAAAGAGCAATCCATTAAATCACAATTTCTAAAATATAGCATATGTGATATAATGGATAGAGAAGCAGCCTCAGAGTCAGGAAGGTCTGAATTCAAGTTCTGTTCTCGACACATACTGACTTCATGATGTGGGACAGCTCATTTGACTTCTTAGTAATAACACTAGTAGTAATGATGATAACAATGGTGATGATAATAGCTAACATTTATACAGAGTCTACCAACTGCTAGACAAGGTATCAAGCAATTTACAAATATCTCATTTGATCCTCAAAACAACCCTGGGAGGTAGGTGCTATTGATGTGGTCTAGGGCTACTAGGAAACCTGAAATGCAAGACAGGTGTGCCTCAACCACTCAAACCTTCTTTCAGTCAGAGTAGTGAGGTTGCATTATAACACAGGTTGGGTGGGTTAAATTCTGAGAATCTGTACTTAATGGGGCTGACAAGGACACTTTTATACAGAAAAAGGGGAAAGGGTTAGTGAAAAGATCTTGATGGGATTAAAGAGTGTCAAGTAGCCTGGGATTGTGCTGAGGTAGCATAGAATGAAAGAGAGGGTTGAGTCAGAGTGCCAAAAGACAGTTGAAAGGATTATACTGGGATGAGCTGGATGTCTCAGGGAAACTCCAGGGCTGAAATATGTGAGAAAGTTCAAGGACAATTTTTTTCTTTTAATTAATTAATTTTTAGTTTTCAACAATCACTTCCACAGAATTTTGAGCTCCAAATTTTCTCCCTATCTCTCCCCTCTGCCCACCCCAAGATGGTCTGTATTCTGATTACCCTTATCTCCAATCTGCCTTCCCTTCTACCACCACTTCCCTTCTGTTATTCCTTTTCTCTTCTATTTTTCCTGTAGGGCAAGATAGATTTCCATACCCTATTGCCTATATATCTTATTTCCCAGTTGCATGTAAAAACAATTTTTAACATTTGTTTTTAAATTTATGAGATCCAAATTCTCTTCTTCCCTCTCCACCCACTATCCTTGAAAAGGCAAGCAACTCACATAGGTTACACATGTGTAGTGATGCAAAACACTTCTATAATAGCCATGTTGTGAAAGACTATATTTCACTCCATTCTATCCTGCCCCCATTTATTCTTTTTTCTCCTTTGACCCTGTCCCTTTTCATGATTGTTTACCCCTTCCCCCAATTTGCCCTCCCTTCTATCATCCCTCTCTTTTCCCCTTCCTCATTACTTTCTTTTAGGGTAAGATAGATTGACATACCTAACTGAGTATGTATATTATTCTCTCCTTAGGTCAAATCGTGTGAGAGTAAGGTTCAATCTTTCCCTCTCACCTCCCTCCTCTTCCCCTTTTTTTGCCTCTTTTATGTGAGATTATTTCCCTCATTTTACCTCTCCCTTTTTCCTCCCAGTACATTCCTCTCTCTCACCACTTAATTTTATTTTTTAGATATCATCTCTCCATATTCAACTCACTCTGTGCCCTCTGTCTATATTACATTTCCTCCACCTATCCTAATACTGAGAAAGGTCTCATGAGTTACAAGTATCATCTTTCCATCTAGGAATGCAAACAGTAATAAGTCCCTTATGATTTCTCTTTCTTGTTTACCTTTTCATGCTTCTCCTGAGTCTTGTTTTTGAAAGTCTAATTTTGTATTCAGCTCTGATCTTTTCATGAAGAATACTTGAAAGTCCTCTATTTCATTGAAGTTCCATTTTTTCCCCTGAAAGATTATACTCAGTTTTGCTGAGTAGGTGATTTTTGGTTTTAATTTTAGCTCCCTTAACCTCTGCAATATCGTATTCCAGGCACTCTGATCCCTTAATGTAGAAATTGTTAAATTTGTGTCATCCTGATTGTGTTTCCACAATACTTGAATTATTTCTTTCTGGCTTCCTGCAATATTTTTTTCCTTGACCTGAAAACTCTGGAATTTGGCTACAATATTCCTTGGGAGTTTTCCTTTTAGGATCTCTTTTCAGGAGGTAATCAGCAGATTCTTTCCATTTCTATTTTTCCCTCTGGTTCTAGAATGCCAGGGTAGTTTCCCTTGATAATTTCTTGAAAGATGATGTCTAGGCTCTTTTTTTGATCATGACTTTCAAGTAGTCCAATAATTTTGAAATTCTCTTTCCTGTATCTCTTTTTCAGGTCAGTGGTTTTTCCAGTGAGAGATTTCACTTTATCTTCTATTTTTTTTTATTCTTTTGGTTTTGTTTTATACTTTCTTATTTCTCATAAAGTCATTAGATTCCATCTGCTCCATTCTAATAGAAATCATTTTCTTCAGTGCCCTTTTGGACCTCCTTTTCCTTGTGGCCAATTCTGCTTTTTAAGGCATTCTTCTTCTCATTGGCTTTTCACACCTCTTTTGCCATTTGGTCTAGTCTATTTTTAAAGGTGCTATTTTCTTCAGTATTTTTTTTTGTGGGTCTTCTTTAGCAGGCTGTTGATTTGTTTTTCATGATTTTCTTGCGTCACTGTCATTTGTCTCCCCAGTTTTTCTACTACTTCTCTTGATTCTCAAAATCGCTTTTGAGTTCTTCCATGATCTGAGACCATTGCATATTTTTTCTTGGAGTCTTTGGATATAGGAGCTTTGACTTGGCTGTCTTCTTCTGTTTGTATGTTTTGATCTCCTTTGTTACCAAAGTAAGATTCTGTAGTCTGAGGTTTCTTTTCCCCCCATTGTTTGCTCATTTCCACTGTCAATTACTTGAATTTTTAACTCTTTGTTGAAGTAGGACTCTGCTTTCAGTGTGGAGGGTGTACTGTCCTAAACTTAAGGAGTTTTGTGTAGCTGTTTTCAGAGATACTTCTAGGGACTTGCAAATTTTCATTTCTTTTCCTCTTCTGGCCTGTTCTCTGGTCTGTGAGAAACCACAAGAACTCTTTTCTGCCCTGGAACTGTGAGGAGGATTCCCTCTCCACTGCTGTCACAAGCTCCACCATTACAGACTCCTCCTTGCCATAGCACTGCCACTCATGACTGCTACACATATGCAGGCCTGGGCAAAACAGTTCTGCCTCAGTTCCAGCACAGAGGCACCTGCAATCCCGCTCTGATCAGATGCTTCATTACTCTTACTATCTGTGGGCTGAGAACTCCAGGAGCAGTGGCTGCTGCCACCACCACCATCACCCTTGGAATAGGGTGAAACTGCACTCCTCTCTCACCCAGGCCTAACAGACCTTTTCTACTTACCTTCTAAGTTGTCTTTGGAGTTGCAGATTGAGAAGTCTGGAGATTGCCACAGCTGTCTGTGATTCAGTCCCCTGAGGCCTGCTTCAGGTTTCCTGGGGTCTCGGTCTGTGCTGGCACATTTTGCACTGGACAGCACTCCTCTCTCAGACTGGTGCAAAAGACCTTTCCTGTCAGTGTTCTTGATTTCTTGGTCTAGAAACTTGTTACACTCTGTCATTTTGTGGGTTTGGCTGCACTAGAATTTGTTTAGAATCATTTTTTTTTTTACAGGCTTTTGGAGGGGTTTAGGGGAGACCTCAAGTAAGTCCCTGCTTTTACTCTGCTATATTTTTTCCACCATCCCCTCCAAGGACTCTTTTTAGGGGCCCTATTGCCCCATTAGCCCCATCATTCCTCTGAAACTGCTTGCTGTGTCCCATTCAAAGGATCAGACTTCAGAACCTGACCAGTGCCAGGTCCATTGAACTAGAGACTTTGGATTCAGTTGGAGGTGGGTATATAGCCTGAGCAGTCATCTGAAAGTTGATGGCCTGGAAATTCTAAGAGTCAAACCTGGCAAGGAGGTTAGGCAAATAAGGACCAAACAAGCATAAAAGGAATATGATCAGGAGAGGAATAAGGATGGGGGCTGGTAGAGAAAGGAACCAGTATTTGATGAAGATGCTTTTGGCAGCACTGGGGTTGTTATGGATTTCTTACATTCAACTAGTCTTCTCCAAAATATGTTCAATATGAATTTTTACCTGCCAAGAGTTGTTGATGTATATGTAAGATGTATTTGCTGGAGCACATACACCCCCTGTAGAGGCAGGCATGTAGTCTAGGGATTTCTATTATCTAGGACCACCTCTTCTAGGGAATTCAAAGATTGCCAGATTTCCTGAAGATTCTAAGCTGTCTCTTTTGCCAGTTGGTGAATGGTTTCTGTAAGGTTAGAGAGGAAGAGTTCATGTTGTAGGTGAGCATACCAAGACTTGAAATACTCTTCTCCCTTTCATTTACTTATTTATTTATCTATCTACTCATTTATTTATTTATCTATTTATTCATTCATTCATTCATTTATTCATTCATTCATTCATTTATTTATTTATTCATTCATTCATCCATTTATTTATTTATTTAACTTTTTACATTCATTTTCACAAATTTTTGGGTTCCAAATTTTCTCCCCTTTTATCCCCTCCCCCCACCCCAATACCCTAAGCACTCTAACTTTCCCTATCTCCAATCTGCCCTCTCTTCTGTCATCCCTCCCTTCTCTTGTCTCCATCTTCTCTTTTCTCTTGTAGGGCCAGATGACTTTCTATTCCTCATTAACTGTATGTCTTCTTTCCTAGTTGCAACATCAATACTAAACAATTGTTCCTAAAACTTTGAGTTCCAAATTCTCCCCATGCCTCCCTCCCCACCCATTCCCTTTGGGATGGCAGGCAATTCAATATAGGCCATATCTGTGTAGTTTTGCAAATGACCTCCCTGATCGTCGTGTTGTGTAAGACTAACTGAATTACCATCCCTCCTAACCTGCCCCTCATTGTTTCTCTTCTGTCTTTTGATCCTGTCCCTCCCCAAGTGTTGACTTCCAATTACTCCCTCCTCCCTTTGCCCTCCCTTCCATCATCCCCCGCCCCCCCCCGCAATATCTCCTTCTCCCTCACTTTCTTATACTGTAAGATAGGTTTTCATACCAAAATGAGTGTGCATTTCACTCCTTCGTTTAGTCAAATGTGATGAGGGTAAACTTCTTGTTTTTGTTTTTTTTTCCTCACCTCTCCTCTTTTTCCCTCCACTAAAAACATCTCCTACTTGTCTCTTAAATGACATATAGTTACCCCCTTCCATTTCCCCCTCTTTCCTCCCACTACATTTCTCTCTCACCATTTACCTTAATTTCTTTTAAGGTATGGTCCGATCCTATTCAGTTCAATCTGTGCTCTCTGTCTCTATATGTGTGTGCATGTGTGTATGTGTGTGCATGCGTGTACATGTGTATGTGAGGTCCCACCAACTATCCAGATACTGAAAAGTTTTAAGAGTTAGAAATATTGTCTTTCCCTGTGTGAATGTGAACAGTTCACTTCTGGTAAGTCCCTTAATACTTCTCTTTGCTGTTTCCTTTTTCATGCTTCTTCTCATTCTTGTGTTTGAAAGTCAAATTTTCTTTTCAGCTCTGGTCTTTTCATTAAGAATGATTGAAAGTCCTCTGTTTCATTGAAAGACCATATTTTCCCTTGAAGTATTATACTCAGTTTAGCTGGGTAGGTGATTCTTTGTTTGAGTCCTAGTTCCTTTGCCTTCTGGAATATCCTATTCCACGCCCTTCGATCCCTTAATGTAGAAGCTGCTAGATCTTGAGTTATCCTGATTGTATTTCCACAGTATTGGAATTGTTTCTTTCTAGCTGCTTGCAAGATTTTCTCCTTGAGCTGGGAGTTCTGGAATTTGGCCACAATGTTCCTAGGAGTTTCTCTTTTTGGATCTCTTTCAGGTGGTGATCGATGGATTCTTTCAATACTTATTTTGCCCTCTGGTTCTAGAATGTCAGGGCAGTTTTCCTTGATAATTTCATGCAAGGGGGGGCGGAGCCAAGATAGCAGAGTAGAAGGACGCACTTTTATGAGCTCCGAAACCAAAGCCCATAGAATTAATGTAAAAAGAGTCCCCCATAACTTCTGGGTGTGCAGAAGCAGAGTGGAAGAGATTTCCGTTCCGGGGAGCCCTGAAGACCCGTACTCAGGGTCCGGCGCGCCCCGGAAAGTAAACCCGACCCCCAGCGCTGCCCTGGCCGAGGCCGCAGAGAAGCTGATCCGAGCAGGCTTCAGAGACGGAAGCTCCAGCAACCGGGAAAGCCCCTCCGCCCACAGAAGCGACAGGTCAGTGAGAGAGGCCGGGCTGAAGGAGAGGGGAAGCGGGGCGTCTCCGTGACTCGGGCCCCCTCGGGAGGAAGCGGCGGTGGCAGGGACAGGGGCAGGAAGCGGCGGCGGCAGAGGTGTGGGCGGTGGCTGAGGCAGCAGAGGCTTCTGCTCGGGACCCCCAGGGGAGCTGAGATTGGGAGGCGGGCCCCCCCCACCCCGCCCCCACCCGCTCCATTCCTGAGAGTCTCTGCATAAAGCCCCCCGAGGGATCAGAGTCTCGGGGGCAGCCCTGGCCCCACCCCAGCACCTGAACTAAAGCTCACTGATTGACAGCCAGCAGGAGGAAAGCCCATTTAAATCTCAGAGGCCAAGCACTAGCTGGGCGGATCCAGGCGGGGGTGGAAAGGAATCTCAGAAGTCAAGTAACTGGCTGGGAAAATGCCTAGAAAAGGGAAGAAAAATAAGACTTTAGAGAGTTTTTTCCAACAAATGCAAATGATCCCGACCTTTGGATCTGATGATGAGGACGTATCCTTGCCGTCAGGGAAAGACGTGGAGGGCGGGGGCCTCAGTACCCCCAGACACCCCAGGGGGGTGGTGGGTGGGCTCAGGCCCTGGAAGAGCTCAAAAAGGATTTTGAAAAGCAAGTTAGACAGGTGGAGGAAAAACTGGGAAGAGAAATGTCAGAGATGCAACAAAAGTATGAAAAACAGGTCAATACCTTGGTAAAGGAGACCCAAAAAAATGCTGAGGAAATTAACACCTTGAAAAATAGGCTCACCCAATTGGCAAAGGAGGTTCAAAAAGCCAATGAGGAGAAGAATGCTTTCAAAAGCAGAATGAGCCAAATGGAAAAAGAGGCTCAAAAGCTCACTGAATTTAATAGTTCTCTCAAAATTAGAATGGAACAGATGGAGTCTAATGACTTTACGAGAAACCAAGAAATCACCAAACAAAACCAAAAGAACGAAAAAATGGAAGAGAATGTGAAATATCTCATGGGAAAAACAACTGACCTGGAAAATAGATCCAGGAGAGACAATTGAAAAATTATGGGACTACCTGAAAGTCATGATCAAAAAAAGAGCCTAGACATCATCTTCCATGAAATTATCAAGGAAAACTGCCCTGACATTCTAGAACCAGAGGGCAAAATAAGTATTGAAAGAATCCATCGATCACCACCTGAAAGAGATCCAAAAAGAGAAACTCCTAGGAACATTGTGGCCAAATTCCAGAACTCCCAGGTCAAGGAAAAAATCTTACAAGCAGCTAGAAAGAAACAATTCCAGTACTGTGGAAATACAATCAGGATAACCCAAGATCTAGCAGCTTCTACATTAAGGGATCGAAGGGCGTGGAATAGGATATTCCAGAAGGCAAAGGAACTAGGACTCAAACCAAGAATCACCTACCCAGCTAAACTGAGTATAATACTTCAAGGGAAAATATGGTCTTTCAATGAAACAGAGGACTTTCAATCATTCTTGATGAAAAGACCAGAGCTGAAAAGAAAATTTGACTTCCAAACACAAGAATGAGAAGAAGCATGAAAAAGTAAACAGCAAAGAGAAGTCTTAAGGAAATTGTAGGCTTCCCACAACCTAGCCCCTGTAAAGAAATCACAAGCAGGTCCCCTTGAACAATTCACAAACAACTTCTTTCACTCATGCTAGCCAGCTGCCTGCAACCTTCCTAGCTCTGACTGTTCTCAAGACTAACTTCATCTCAGCTGTGTTCTAGCTCTACCTCTTCCTGTTCCATTCAGGCTTCATGTGAATCAGACTCGTGTGTCTCAGGCTTCCATGTGACCCAGGCAGGTCACGTGGGCCTATATTAAAGAATATGAAAGATCTCCTCATTTAAATTACCATTACACCCCCTCAACCTAATAAGTTTCCCAGTTTAGCTAGGGAGTTATCCTCCCACTTTCAGAAGCCAAGTATGCTTAATTTATAAAGGAAGAGGAAGAAAAGGGTCAGCATTATCATTGTCAACTCAGAGGGAAATGATTCCCAGAGGGAATCCCCCCAGAGGTATGAGTGAATTTAGTATATGGATTAGGGATATGGGGTATATGGGAGTAACAGCTTCATTAACAGTCCTGAGATCTTGAACCGTTAGATATTCTCCATTAGGCTTTTTTTTTATGGGAAAGATAGGGGTGTTGCATGAGGATTGATTGGCAAGAGACGAGGATTTTATATTTAAGGAATTTTTTAGTCAGTGGTTGTAATTCCTTCTAGGACTCAGGTTTAATTGGATATTGATGGGGAACACATTAGGATCTCTGAGGTGAACAATGGCTGGAATGGCATGAGTAGCTCACCCAGCAATTCCCTGAGCCCAAACAGTTGGCTCACCTGTCTCCTACACTTCTAGGGGAACATGGGGAGGTCTGATGAAAAGAGGAAAAAGGGAGATGGGAGGTTTACCTAGAGAAAATTGCCCCCCCCCCCCAATTTCACCATCAAGTCCCTTGCTAATAAGGGGGCTGAGTAAGAGGAGAAGATAAGGAAGGAGTGTTCAAACAACAGATCCTCAAAGAGGCATAGGCGGGGATATTTATGAAGGAATTTTCCCTTCAGTGCCCATGACTCATTGGGTCAAGGGTCAAGTAAGGTCAGAGTAGTTGGCTAGGATATAGAACATAGGCCCAATATCTATGATAAAGTGGGTAATCTTACTTATGACCTCAATTTGCCCAGGGTTCAGTGAGAGAGATGAAGAAAGTGGGAGCATTCCCAAGTCCCAGGCTCTCTTGTCATTTTGAGTCTTAAGAAGACTAGAGGACAGGGTACTGGGGGGCAACTCCACCATTCTTCCTGCCTTGAGGGCAGTCTTTCCTACTGTGTCCCTCCTTGTCACGTCTTGGGCTTGATTCTGAAGACTTTGGTTCTTAGGGCTTCCTCTGGGGGGCACACTCCTTGGACCAGTGACCTTCCACATGGCTCTGAAAGCAGGTCTCCCCACTTTCCAAGTTGCCAGGAATGTCATCAGGTCTTTTCCTGGTCCTAACAGCAGCCAAGAATTGTACCTATTCTCTGTTTGTAGCCATATTTCTGCTGCAACTAGGTCTCTGTTGTTAAAGATACCAAAGACTATCTCCAGTAATTGAGCCTGAGGTGTTTGGGGTCCCACTGCCAATTTCTGCAGCTTCCTCCAAAAATCTGGGGCAGGCTGACTAATGAAGTACACCCCAAGGATAGCTGCCCCCTATACAGAGTCAGGGTCTAAATTAGCGTACTTCTTAATAACTTCTGCCAGCTGGTCCCAGAAAAGGGCAGAGTTTTCATATTCTACCTGAGCAATCTCTTTGAATTTTTTGAAAATTCATTTGCTTTTGAAACCCCTTTCTTAGGCCTTCTAATAGGCAAATCATCATATGTTCTTTCTTTCTCCTAGCCTCATTCTAATAATCCCATCCTAGGTCACTAGTGAAAAAAAGCAGCTGCTCCCAGGGTGAGGTGGGGGGAATGGTGTGTATTTCATTGGATTGGAGCTAGCTACATGTAATGTTAAGGGAATTTGAGCATCTTCCCTCCTCCTTAATAGTTCCATGTGACCTGCTTTCAGCTCTGTCTCAGTCCACAGCTTGAATCACATGAAGCCCATAATGGGAGGAATGGGTGAATGGATGGAGCAAGAACGGTGCAGCAGAAAAAGTGAGGCAGAGCTTGGAGAGAGGCAAAGATGAGGCAGACATGCTAGTGTGAGTGAGAAGGGTTGGAATTTTTGTCTAGGGGAGCTTGTTAGTGGGGAGGTCTAATGGAGGGCAGGCTTGGGGATGGCTGTGTTTCCTTTATTGGTAATGTGTGCAAATTTCCTTGTTAGAGTGGTGGCAAAATTGGCTTTCTGGCATCTGAATAAATATCTTGGATTCATCTTGAGAAAGAGTTTCTATTTTTCGAATTTACTCTGGAAATACCCATGCATATCCCTATTGGCTACTGTGGATATTGCATTGGCATTATACCACACAGTTTTCAAACTTCTGGGCCTGTTCCCAGATTCTCCTTTTCTCTTCAGTGGTACAACAGGTGAAGAGGATATGCAAATCTTCCCAAGAAAGCACAAATTGAAGAGACACATCTCTGAAGCCCTCAATAAATTTGGTTGGATCTTCAGACTACTGACCCAGTTTCTTTTTAACCCAAGTGAGGTTGGAAACAAAGAATGGGACATGCATTCTAATTGTTGCACTGAGTGAGGTGGCTACTTCTCTTATAGGAAAAAGCCCTGAAGGTGTGGTGGAATAAGAGGCTTGGGAGGAAGGGAGATAGAAAGTCTCTCTTCTTATGAGGAAGGGGTTAGGGGTGCAAGTTGTTGGGGAGCTGGATTCGGCTACAAGGCCAGGGGATCTGGTGGGCAAGGGGAAGGATCAACTGGCACTGGAGGAGGAAGATGGGTCAGGGGAGGGAAAAGAGGGTAGGAGGTAGGAAATAAGAAGTGAGGGACCAAAGGAGAAGGGAAGGGAAATGAGGCAGGAAATGAAAAGGGGGGCTACAGGAGTAGGGAAGGGGAATTAGGGAATGGCCAGGTGGGGGGCCTGGGAAACATGGGAAAGATAGGGGGAAATCAGGAGGGGTTGGAGGGGCAGAAGTAGGGGAAAGGGCAGGGTCAAAGCCCTGGGAGGAACAGGAAGAAGATCATTTAAGATAATCAAGTTGGTCCCTATTCCCATTTTTTTTTCTGAGAATGGGGTCCTGTGAAAACTTGATAAAGGCCATTATGTGGGGTATTTCCATTCAATTTCCTTGGTGAAAGTATAAACTAGCTGTAAGAGGGTATTGTATTGCAAAGACCCCAAAATGGGTCATGTTTCTTGGTCCTCCATGTGATACTGAGATAAAACTGTATTGGGAAAGAACATAAACCTTTTCTTTTTAAGGCTAAAGACAAATGTAATGTAATGTAATGTTAATGAGAGAGTTAAAGATCTTCCCAACCCATTGATGGGCCTACCCATTAAAGAAAATTTGATTTGGGAAGACCCACACCTTTTGTTAATTTCTAATGAGGCACTGATTCTCAAGGGTTGTGCTGTCTGCTGGCTCTGAAAAGTGTATACATAATCTGAGGTGAGGTTTTACTTTGGGGCTTAGATTTGGAAGAAGGTTTGTGTGTCAGATGAGACTCAAGGAAGCTGTTAGGGAACCCCTAGCTTTGAAAACCCAGATGTTGGTGCTTCTCTCTCTGGTATCTATGTATGTATTGCTTATGGTCAGTTGGAAGCCCTGTCTTTTGATCTTTATTTCTCTGTATTTTTTCTGAAGTTCTGGGGGCTGATTTTTTCACCTAAACTTACTGAATAATATATGTACTTGATTAAAGTAGATTGTTGACCCCTCAAAAATTGCTTTACTTTTTTGAAAAAGCAGATTTTAGAGCCTGGACAGCAAGCCCTCCCGTGTATGTCAGATTCCTTGCTGTTACATGAAACTTTTTCTAACTTTTTAAAAAAGACAACCTAAAGGCGAATTTTGGAGAATTGAAAAGGATTGGGCCATATTGGATGTAGGGGCTGGAGTCCCTCCTTGAGGGAAGATCCTGGAGTAAGTCTCAGGAAACCAAAAACTCACCGTCAATTTTCCTAATTCTCTAGAGTCCTAGAGAATTGAGAGAATTGGGCATACACTTCCAGATAGGGCATCCCTTATGTTTTGGAAGGTGTGACTGTGTCCAAGAGACCATCATAACTGTCTGACCCTCATGGAAACTGGGAGAATCAGGTCTGAAGAGCACCCCCAAACCTTCTTAGGTGTTTGGAGAGGGACCTTAAGAGGGATACTCCTTGATAGAGCTCAGTCTATCAAAGTTAGTCATCACTCAGTGTGGCTGTAACTATACAATCTCCTCCAAGTTCTGCTCACTTCACTTAGCATCAGCCACAAATTGTTCAGCCATTCCCCAATTGATGGCTGTCCCCTCTAATTCTTTGCCACCACAAAAAGTGTTGTTGTAAATATTTTTGTACATGTGAGTCTTTCTCCCATTTGTATATCTTTGGGTTACAGCCGTGGAAATGGTATTGCTATGTCAAAGGGTATGCACAGTTTTATAACCCTTTGAGATAATTACTTTCCAAAGTGGTTGAACTGGTTTACAACTCTACGAACAATGAATTAATGTTCCAACTTTTTTTATTGCTTATTGACTTTATTAGGGGTTTATTGGCTGAAAGCATGTATTATACAAAACTTAGATCTCCTACTTCTGCAATGAGATAGAGTAGGGAGTGGTTTTTCTTGTCTCTTTTTAAAAAATGAATTAATTTATTTTTAGTTTTCAACAGAGATGTTCACAAGATTTTGAGTTCCAGATTTTCCCCCAGACTTTCCCCTCTGCCCACCTCAAGCATGGATTACCCTTTCCCTTAATCTGACCTCCCTTCTGTCACACTGCTCCCTTCTCTTATCTCCTTTCCTTCTATTTTCTTGTAGGGCAAGATAGATTTCTGTACTCATTGCTTGTATGTCTTATTTCCCAGCTGAATGTAAAAACAATTTTTAACATTCATTTGTAAAACTTTGAGTTCCAACTTCTCTCCCTTCTTCTCTCCTCAACCACAGCCATTGATAGGGCAATTCAATATAGGTTACACATAGGTAGTCAAGGAAAATACTTCCATAACAGTCATGTTGTGAAAGACTATATTTCCCTCTATCCTATCCTGCCCCACCCATTTATTCTATTCTCTCTTTTGACCCTATCCCTTCTCAAAAGTGTTTACTTTTACTTCTATTTACATAAGGTCATTAACTTCTATCTGCTCCATTCTAATTTTGAAGAAACTGTTTTCTTCAGTGAGCTTTTGGACCTCTTTTTTCATTTGACCAATTCTGCTTTTTAAGGCACTCTTCTCTTCTTTGACTTTTTGGATCTCTTCTGCCAATTAGGTTAGTCTGTTTTTTAAGGTGTTCTGTTCTTCAGCATTTTTTGGTTACCCTTTAGCAAGCAGTTGAATCTTTTTTCATGATTTTCTTGCATCACTCTCATTTCTCGTCCCAGTTTTTCCTCTACTTCTCTCACTTGATTTTCAAAATCTTTTGACTTCTTCCATGACCTAAGACCATTTAATATTTTTTCTTGGAGGCCTTATGTAGGAGCTTTGAATTTGTCACCTCCTTCTGGTTGTATATTTTGATCTTCCTTGTTATTAGAGTATGATTCTGCAGTCTTTTTTTTTCCTGTTTTTGCTCATTTCCCCAGCCAATTACTTGACTTTTGAACTCTTTATCAAGGTAGTTCTCTGCTTCTAGTGTAGATGAATGGGTGTACTGTCAGCTGTTCAGTTCCCCCACAATCTGTGGGCCTAGATCTTCAAAAACTGCAGCTGCCACTGCTCTTGCTTCAGGCTCCTCCACAGCCTTGGGGCTGTGGCCACACCATTCCACTCTCTCACACAGGTCCCACAGGGTTCTTCCACGTACTTTCCAATTTGTCCTTGGCATTTTGGGGGTTGAGAAACCACTACAAGTCACAGTGATTCAGTCCGCTGATGTCTGCTCAGGTCCTGTATGTGCTGGTGCATCCCATGCTAGGTTATGCTCTGCTCCTAGCTTGGTGCGATAGAGGCTTCCTGTTGACCTTCCATTCTGTCTTGGGCTGGCTGTTTGCTTCACTCCCTTATTCTATGGATTATGCAACTCCAGAAGTTGTTTAGACTCATTTTTTTTTACAAGTATTTGACTGACTTGCAGGATGACACATATTCTTGTACATTTGACACAGTTCTCTATGTATTCTAGCAATGAGGTCTTTATCCCAGACACGAGTTTTAAAAATTCTTTCCCAGTTTTCTGCTTCCCTCCTAATCTTAGTTGCATTGACTTTGTGCAAAAACTTTTCAATTTCACGTATTCAGAATTATCCATTTTGCACTTCATTAGGTAAATACTGCTTATTATTATTTCCAGGGATATTCCATTCTCCATCTCTTCTTTGGTCATATATTTCTCCATAATTTTGACAAACATACTATTCCTTGCTCCCCCAATATGTTTATATTATCAGTCTTTATACCTGTGTCATGTATCCACTTGACTTTTATTCTTGTGTATGGTATCAGGCATTGATTTATGCCCAATTTCTACCACACTATTTTCCAGTTTTCCCAGCAGTTTTTGTCAAACAGTGACTTCTTATCCTAGAAGCTGAAGTCTTTGGGTTTATCAAATGGTAGACTGCTATATTCATTGACTACTGTGTCTTGAGTACCTAACTTATTGCATTGATCTACCCATCTGTTCCTTAGCCAGTACCAAGTGGTTTAGATGATTGCTGCTTTATAATACAATGTGAGATCTGGTATGGCTAGGCCACCTTCCCTAGCATTACTTTTCACCACTTCTCTTGATATTCTGGACCTTTTGTTCTTTCAGATGAATTTTGATGTTATTTTTTCTAGTTGTTTGATCGGTATGGCACTGAATAAGTAAATTAATTTAGGTAGAGTAGTCATTTTTATTATAATAAATTGATCTATCCATGAACAACTGATGTTCTTCCAATTACTTAGATCTGATTTTATTTTTGCAAAAAGTCTTTTGTAATTGTTTTCATATAGTCCCTGGGATTGTTTTTGCAGGTAGACTCTCAAATATTTTATAGTGTCCACCATAACTTTAAATGGAATTTTTCTTTCTATCACCTGCTGTTGGGCTTTGTTAGTAATATATAGAAATGCAGATGCTATATGTGGGTCTATTTTGTAAACTACAACTTTACCGAAGTTGTTTATTATTTCAAGTAATTTTTTGCTTGATTCTCTAAGATTCTTTAAGTATATCATCATATTGTCTGCAAAGAGGGAGAACTTAGTTTCTTCTTTGCCCATTCTAATTCCTCCAATTTCTTTTTCTTCTCTTATTGCTAAAGCTAGCATTCTAGCACCATATTGAATAACAGTGGTGATAATGGACGTTCTTGTTTCACCCTGGTCTTGTTGGAAATGCATCTAGCTTGCCCCCATTGCATATGAAGCTTGCTGATGATTTTAGGTAAATACTACTTATTATTATTTCAAGGGACATTCCATTTATTCATATAGTTTCCAGTGTTTTCAATAGGAATGAGTGTTCTATTTTGTTAAAAGCTTTTTCTGCATCCATTAAGATAATCATATGGTTTCTTCTACTTTTGTTGTTGATATGATCAACAATGCTGATAATTTTCATAATATTGAATCAGTCCTGCATTACTGGTATAAATCCTACCTGATTATAATGTATTATTATCACGATAAGTTGCTGTAATCTTTTTGCTTATGTCTTGCTTAATATTTTTGCATCTATATTTGTTAGAGAAATTAGTCTATAATTTTCTTTCTTTCTTTGCTTTGGCTCTTCCAAGTTTCAGTATCAAAGCCATATTTGTATCATAAAAAGAATTTGGTAAGACTTCTTCACCAGTTTTCCCAGATTGAATATATAATATTGGAATTAACTGTTTTTAAATGTTTGATAGTATTCACTTTTAAATTCATTTGGCCCTGGAGAATTTTTCCTAGAGATTTCACTGATGGATTGTTTAATTTCTCTTTCTGAGATGGTGTTATTTAAGTATTTAACTTCCTTTTCTGTTAATTTGGGCAGTTTATATTTTTTAAAGTATTCATCCATTTCACTTAGATTTTCAAATTTATGGGCATACAGTTGGGCACAGTAATTTCTAGTTATTGATTTAATTTCCTCCTCATTGGAGGTGAGTTCACCCTTTTCATTTTTGATATAGTAATTTAGTTTTATTCTTTATTTTTTTTAAATCAAATTGACCAAAGGTCTAGCAATTTTTTTTGTTTTTTCGTAAAACTAACTCTTAGTTTTATTAATTAGTTCAATAGTTTTCTTAATTTCAATTTTATTAATCTCTCTTTTGTTTTTCAGTATTTGTAATGTGGTATTTACTTGGGGATTTTCAATTGGTTCTTTTTGTAGCTTTTTCAGCTGCATGTGCAATTCATTGATCTCCTCTTTCTCTATTTTATTCATATAGGCATTCAATGGTATAAAACTTCCCCTAAGAACTGCTTTCCCAGCATCCCATAAGTTTTGGTAGGTTGTTTCATTATTGTCATTTTCTTGAATGAAGTTACTGATTGTTTCTATCATTTGTTATTTGACTCACTCATTCTTCAGGATTAGATCATTTATTTTCCAATCATTTTTTGGTGTATCTTTGTCCCTTTATTATGAAAAATTTTTATTGCATTAGTCTGAAAAGGATGCCTTGATTATCTCTGCCTGTCTCCACTGGATTGTAAGGTTTTGTATATGTGCAATGTACTGCTGAGAAAAAGGTATATTCCTTTCTATCCTCATTGAATTTTCTTTAGAGATCTATCATATATCTACCTTATTCAGAGTTCTTTCCACCTCCTTAAGTTCTTTTTTTATTTTGAGATTAGATTTATCAAGTTTCAAAAGGAGAAGTTTGAAGCCCCCCATTAGTATAGTTTTGTGGTCTATTTCATCCTATAACTTCCTTAACTTCTCCTCTGAGAATTTGGATACTAAACCACTTGGTGCACATATATTTAGTAATGATATTGCTTCATTGTCTATGGTGCATTTTAGTTTCCTTCCTTATCCCTTTTGACTAGATCTATTTCTGCTTTTGCTTTTTCTGAGATTAGGATTGCTACCCTTGCTTTTTTTACATGAGCTGAAGCATGATATATTGTGCTTCAACCTTTTACCTTTACCCTGTGTATATCTCTCTGTTTCAAAAGTGTTTCTTGTAAACAACTTATTTAGGATTATGGTTTTTATCCTTTCTCCTATCTGCCTGAGTTTTATGGGAGAGTTCATCCCTTTCATATTCACAGTTATGATTACTATCTATGTCTTTCTCTCCATCCTATTTCCCACCGTTTATGCTTTAATTTCTCCCTTCTTCCTTCCCCTCCACAATAGAGTTTTATTTTTGACTACTGCCTCCCTCAATCTTCCCTCTCTTCTGTCATCCCCCTTCACTTTTATTCCCCTTTCCCCTTACTACTTCTTCTCTTCCTTTTACTCTTCTCTCCCTTTTCTTTTCTCTTTCCTCTCCTACTGTCTCTAGGGCAAGTTAGATTTCTATACTTAAATGAGTATGTTGTTCCCTCTGTGAACCAAATCAGATGAGAGTAAATCTCAAACAATGCTTATCCCCTCCCCTCTTTCCCTCTAGTATAATATGTTTTTGTGCTTCTTCCTGTGATGTAATTTACCCTTTTCTGCCCCTTCCTTTTCACATCTCCTTGTACAATCCCTTTGTACCCTTTAATCATACTTTTTATCATCATGTCAATTAATTTTTACCCACTCTATGTATATCTCTTTCAAATATTATAATAAATATACATTTCTCAAGAGTAACAATATCATCCTCCCATATAGAGATGTAAGCAGTTTGCTCTTATTGAATAACAAGTTTCTTTTCCTCTTTACCTTTTTATACCTCTCTTGAATCTTTTATTTGAAGATCAAATTTTCTATTGAATTCTGGCCTTTTCATCAGTAAGGTCTGGAAATCCCTTATTTCATTGAATGCGTATCAACTTGCCTGAAATAATATGCTAAATTTTTCTGGGTAATTGAGCCTTGGTTGTAGTCCCAGCTCCTTTGCCTTATGGAATATAATATTCCAGTACCTCTGATATTTTAATGCAGAAGCTGCAAGGTCCTGTGTGATCCTGACTGTAGTTCCTTGATATTTGAATTCTTTCTTTGTGACTGCTTGTAGTATTTTTTCCTGAACTTGATATTTCTGGAATTTGGCAACAATATTCCTTGGTGTTTTCAATTTGGGATCTCTTTCAGGAGGTGATTGGTGATGACTATTTTGCCCTCTGTTCTAGGACCTCAGGGCAGTTTTTCTTGATGATTTCTTGGAAGATTGTGTAGGCTCTTTTTTCATCATTAATTTCCTTTATACCAGTAATTCTTAGATTTTTCTCACCCATATCTCTTTTCTAGTTCAGTTGTTTTTCCAATAAGACATTTTACATTTTCTTCTATTTTTTCATTATTTTGATCTTGGTTGACTGATTCATGATGTCTCATAGAGTCATTAGTTTCTACCTGCCTAATTTTAATTTTTAATACATTGTTTTCTTGAGTTAACTTTTGTCCCTCCTTTTCCATTTGCCCAATTTTTCCTCTTAAGGAATTTTTTTCTCCAGTTATGTGTTGTACTTCCTTTTCCATTTGTCCAATTTTCCAGTTAGACTTTGTGCTTCCTTATCCATTTACCAAATTTTCTTTTTTAAGGAGCTGTTCTCTTAAGTGAATTCTTCTATCATATTTTAAAAGTCATTGGCCAGTTTTTCTTCTACCTATTTAATTTGACTTTTACAACCCTTCTTGAGGTCTTCCAAGAATGATCTTTGACTTTGAGATCAGTTCATATTCCCTTCTGAGATTTCAGATATGACTGTGGTCTCAATGCTAACCTCTTCTGTTTTTGTTTTTCTGTCACTATGGGGATAAAGACCAAAGATTCTATGGTCTTTCATTTTATGCTTTGCTTCTTACTCATGGAGATTGCCGCTGTCCTGTCTTTTAAAGTGGATCTCTGCTCCTGGGGCACAGAGGGCTCTGTCCCAGGTTTCTTGTACTGAGAACTTGAGGCTTTGTGTATTGTGACCTCTGGTATTTTCAGCTGGAAGCTAGAATGCCGCAGTTTATCTAAGCTGACTTCTGTTCCAAGGCAAAGGCCAGGTAAAGTTTTTCCGAGTTTTTCAGGGGTTACCCTGAAGCTCATTATGTGAGGTGTGGGGGTGGATTGGTCTGTCTTCAAGAGGTCTCCTCCTCCCTGGAGTTAAAGCACAGGCAAGCTAAGTAACTAGTGAAGCACCTTCTTAGCTGGTGTCTTCCCAATTCCCCTGGCTATGCTAACGCTTATGGGCTCCACTCCCCTGGAGCGATCTTCTGGTTAGCTAAGGTGAGGCTATCTGGGACATCTCTGGTCCCCTTCAGCCACAGCAAGAAGGATTTTCTTTGATGATCTTCCTAGCCTCTCTAGCTGAGAGACTGTTTGTCCCTTTGGCTGATCCCGCTATTCCAGGACTTTTCCTGAAGCAATATTCCATGGATTTTTCAAGGTCAACAAGGGGAGGGTGAGAGCACTTACTGTACTCTACCATCTTGGCTCTTAAAAGTTCAAGTAGGTGACTTTCAAACATTTAATCTGTGGGCCAATTTCCCCAGGAGTGTCTTCTGCTGTTATCAGTGGTTCTGTGCTTCTCTCTCACTCAATTCTGCTAGACTCCCTGCTATATAACAGGATAAAACATACCAGGGTATGTTTCAGAATCTTCTCTGTTGCTTCTGCTTCTGTATGGCCCAGTGGTTCCTGCTGTGCTCTGCTCTGGCAGGTCCTGGGACTTTTGTTCTTCCAGATGAATTTTATTGTTACTTTTTCTAGCTCTATAAAATATATATTTTTTGTACTTTGTAAATTAATAAGGAAATTAATTTTTAGTCTAATTGTTTAGATCTGACTATATTTGTGTGAAAAGTAATTGTGTAATTTGTAATTGTCTTCATAAATGGGGAATGGCTGAACCATTGTGGTATATGAATGTAATGGAATACAGTTGTGCAATAAGATGTGATGAACAAAAGAACTTCAGGAAAACCTGGAAAGATTTATATGATCTGATGATGAGTGAAGTCAGAAGAATCAGGAGAACATTACATGTAGTAAGAGTCCCGATGTGTGAGGACTGTATTTGATAAACCTAGCCCTTCGCAGCAATGCAAGAACCTAAAGCATTTCCAGGACTCATGATGCAAAATGCAATTCACATCCAGAGAAAAACTATAGAGTCAGAAGACAGAATGAAGCAAACTGTTATGTTACATTTTGTTTTGTTTTTCTTCTCATGGTTTCTTCCATTTGTTTTAATTCTTCTGTGTAACATGACTTATGTGAAAATGTGTTTTTTTAAAGAATGTATGTGTAGAACCCATATAAGATTGCATGTCATCTTGGGGACTGAGGAGATAGGGAGGGGAAAAAATTAAATACTTATGGAATTGATTGTTAAAAACTGAAAACAAATAAATTAATTATAAAAAAATTGTATTCATATTGTTCCTGGATTTGTTTGGCAGGTAGACTTCCAAATATTTTTTAATGTCTACAGGAACTGTAAATGGAATTTCTCTTTCTAAGTCTTTCTCTTGGGCTTTGTTAGTATTATATAGTATATAGAAACACTGATCACTTATGTGAGTTTATTTTATATCCTTCAACTTTGCTAAAGCTATTAATTATTTCAGATAGTCTTTTAGTTGATTCTCTAAGTATATCATCATATCATGTGCAAAGAGTGATAGCTTTGTTTCTTCATTGCCTATTCTAATTCCTTTAATTTCTTTTTTTCTCTTATTACTAAAGCTAACATTGTTCACACCATACTGAATAACACTGGTGATAATGGACATCCTTGTTTCACTCCTGATCTTATTGGAAATGCTTCTAGCCTACTCCCATTACATATAATATTTCTTATGATTTTAAGTAGGTTCTATTTTTCATTTTAAGAAAGGCTCCATTTATTCCTATGCTAAGTATTTTTTTTTCAATAAGAATGGATGTGGTAGTCTGTCAAAAGCTTTTTCTGCATCTATTGATATAATCATATGGTTTCTGTTTTGATGTTGATATGATCAATTATGCTGATAGTTTTCCTAATATTGAACAGCCCTGCATTCCTGGAATAACTTCTACCTGGTCATTATGATAAGTTCTCATGATAAGTTGCCGTAGTATTTTTACAAATATTTTATTTAAAATTTTTGCATCTATGTTCATTAGAGAAATTGGTCTATAATTTTCTTTCTCTATTTAGGCTCTAACGGTTTAGGTTTCAGTACCACATTTGTATGATAAAAAGAATTTGGTAGGACTCTTTCTTTGCCTATTTTCCCAAATATCCTATATAGTATTCGAATTTATTGTTCTTTGATTGTTTGATAGGATTCACTTTTAAATCCATCTGGACCTGGAGATTTTTTCTTAGGGAGTTCATTGATGGCTTGTGAATTTCTTTTTCTGGGATGCAGTTATTTAAGTATTTCACTTCCTCTTCAGTTAATGTGGGCATCATATATTTTTTGTAAGTATCCATCTATTTACTAAGATTGTCAAATTCATAGGCATGTATTTGGGCAAAATCATTGCTGATGATTACTTTAATTTCCTCTTCATTGGTGGTGAATTCAACCATTTCATTTTTGATACTGATAAATTGTTTTTCTTTTTTAATCAAATTAAATGTTTATCAATTTTATTGTTTTTTTCATAAAACCAGCTCTTAGTTTCATTTCTTAGTTTAATAGTTTTCTTAATGTCAATTTATTAATCTCTCCTTTGTTTTTCAGTATTTCTGACTTAGTATTTAATTCAGGATTTTCAATTTGTTTTTTTTTTCTAGCATTTTCAGTTGCATGCCCAATTCATTGATTTCCTCTTACTTTATTTTTTTTCATGTAAGCATTTAGAGATCTAAAACTTCCCCTAAGAACTGATTTTGCTACATCCCATGAGTTTGGTATGTTTTCTCATTACCGTCATTCTCTTGGATGAAATTCTTGATTGTTTCTATCATTTGTTGTTTGATCCATTCATTCTTTAGGATTAGATTATTTAGTTTCCAATTGATTATTTTTAGTCTATCTTTCCATGGCCCTTTATTACATATAATTTTTATTACATCATGATCTGAAAAGGATGCATTTAATATTTCTGCCTTTCTGCAATGGATTGTGAAGTTTATATGCCCTAATACATGGGTATTTTTTGTGTAGGTTACATGTTCTTCTGAGAAAATGGTATATTACTTTCCATCCCCATTCAGTTTTCTCCAGAGGCCTACCATATGTAACTATTCTAAAATTCTGTTCATCTTCTTAGTTTCTTTCTTGTTTATGTTGTGGTTAGATTTCTCTAGTTCAGAGAGTGGGAGTTTGGGTCCCCCGCTAATATGGTTTTGCTGTCAATTTCTTTCTCTAAGTCCCTTAACTTCCTCTCTAAGAATTTTCATGCTGTGCCACTTTGTGCATATATTTTCAGTAACGATATTGCTTCATTGTCTATGGTAACTTTTAGCAGGATATACTTTTCTTCTTTATCTCTTTCAATTAGATCTATTTTATCTTTTGCATTGTCTGGGTTGACAATTGCTACCCCCGCTTTTTTGTAATCCATCTTAAGCATAATATATTTTATTCCAACCTTTTACCCTGTGTGTATCCCTCTATTCCAGTTGTGTTTCTTGTAAGCAACTTATTGTAGGATTTTGAATTTTAATCCTTTCTGCTATTTCTGTTTTGTGTTTATCCCATTCACATTCACAGTTATGATTACTGACTTATTCTCCATCCTTTCCTCCATTTATTTACATTTTTCTTTCTCCTTTCTCCCTTTCCCATCTCATTAGAGTTTGCTCCTGGTCATTGCCTCCCTCAATGTACCCTCCCTTCTGTCAGCCCCCCTCACTTTTCTTTTCCTTTTACCTTACTACTTCTTCCTCCCTTCTTTTCTTCCCTCCCTTTTCTTTCCCCTTTTCCCTCCAAATGCCTATAGGGCAAGTTACATTTCTATGCCTATTTATGTTATTCCCTCCTTTAGACAAATCTTATGAGAGCAAAACTCAAACAATGCCCAACACCCCTTATTTTCCTCTACTGTAATACGACTTTCTACCTCTTCATGTGATATATATATATATATATATATATAATTTACCTTTCCTTCCTCCTCCCTTTCTCTTCTCCTATTACATTATTTTTCAGCACTTAATTAGGTTTTTTATCATCACATTAAAATCAACTTAAATTCATCTCTCCTTGTCTATGTATTTCCCATCTGCATGATGTAATAAAAATAAAGTTCTCAAGAGTTGTATCATCTTCCCATGTAGGGACTTAAACACTTTGTCCTTAATAAGTATATGTTTACCCCTTTCCTGTTTATCTTTTTATGCTTCTCCTAAGTATTATATTTGAAGATCAAATTTTCAGTTGTTCCCTGGTCTTTTCATCGGGGAAAAGTCTGTCTGTCTGCTATTTCATTTAATGTCCGTTTCCTTCCCTGAAAGATGATGCTCGAACTCCTTTGCCTTACAGAATATAATATTCCTATCCCTTCAGTCTTTTAATGCAGAAACTGCAAGTCCCTGAGTAATCCTGACTATGGTTGGAAAATAGTTAATTTTTTTTCTGGATGTTTGCCACATTTTTTCCTTGGTTTGATAATTTTTGAATATTCCTTGGCATTTTCAATTTGGAATCTCTTTCAGAAGTTGATCGTTGGATTCTTTTGATAACTATTTTACCTTCGGGTTCCAGGACCTCAGGGCAGTTTTCCTTAATGATTTCTTGAAAGATACTCTCTGGACACTTTTTTTCATCATGGTTCTCAGGTAGACCAATAATTCTTTTTTTTTTTTAATATAAATTTATTTCTTTAACTTTTTACATTCATTTTCACAAAATTTTGGATTCCAAGTTTTCTCCCCATTTAGCCCCTTCCCCCACCCCAATACACCGAGCATTCTAATTTCCCCTATCACCAATCTGCTCTCTCTTCTATCATCCCTCGCTTCTCTTGTCCTCATCTTCTCTTTTGTCCTGTAGGGCCAGATGTCTATCTATTCCCCATTCACTGTATTTCTTATTTCCTAGTAGCAAGAACAATACTCAACAGTTGTTCCTAAATCTTTAAGTTCCAAATTCTCCCCATCCCTCCCTCCCCACCCATTCCCTTTGGGAAGGCAGGCAATTCAATATAGGCCCTATCTGTGTAGTTTTGCAAATGACTTCGATAATAGTCATGTTGTGTAAGACTAACTATATTTCCCTCCATTCTATCCGGCCCCCCATTGTTTCTATTCTGTCTTTTGATCCTGTCCCTCCCCAAGTGTTGACTTCAAATTGCTCCCTCCTCCCATTGCCCTCCCTTCCATCATCCCCCCACCCTTGCTTATCTCCTTCTCCCCCACTTTCCTGTACTGTAAGATAGGTTTTCATACCTAAATGAGTGTGCATTTTATTCCTTCCTTTAGTCAAATGTGATGAGAATAAGCTTCTTGTTTTTTTTCTCAGCTCTCCTCTTTTTCCCTCCACTACAAAAGTCTCCTGGTTGCCTCTTAAATGACATATAACTTACCCCATTCCATTTCACCCTCTTTCCTCCCCCTATCTTTCTCTCTCACCGTTTACCTTAATTTCTTTTAATATATGGTCCCATCCTATTCAATTCACTCTGTGCTCTCTGTCTCTGTATGTGCGTGCATGTGTGTATGTGTGTGTGCATGCATGCATGTACATGTGTGTGTGTGATCCCACCAACTACCCAGATACTGAAAAGTTTTAAGAGTTACAAATATTGTCTTTCCATGTAGGAATGTAAAGAGTTCACCTTTGGTAAGTCCCTTATGACTTCTCTTTGCTGTTTACTTTTTCATGCTTCTCTTTCTTGTGTTTGAAAGTCAAATGTTCTTTTCAGCTCTGGTCTTTTCATCAAGAATGCTTGAAAGTCCTCTGTTTCATTGAAAGACCATATTTTCCCCTCAAGTATTATACTCAGTTTAGCTGGGTAGGTGATTCTTGGTTTTAGTCCTAGTTTCTTTGCCTTCTGGAATATCATAGTACACACCCTTCTATCCTTTAATGTAGAAGCTGCTTGTGTTATCCTGATTGTATTTCCACAATAGTTGAATTGTTTCTTTTTAGATGCTTGCAATATTTTCTCCTCCACCAGAGGACTCTGGACTTTGGCCACAATGTTTCTAGGAGTTTCTCTTTTTGGATCTCTTTCAGGCAGTGATCAGTGGATTCTTTCAGTATTTATTTTGCCCCCTGGATCTAGAATATCAGGGCGGTGTTCCTTGGTAATTTCATGAAAGATGATGTCTAGGTTCTTTTATTTGATCATGGCTTTCAGGTAGTCCCATAATTTTTAAATTGTCTCTCCTGGATCTATTTTCCAGGTCAGTTGTTTTTCCAATGAGATATTTTGCATTATCTTCCATTTTTTTCATACTTTTGGTTTTGTTTTCTGATTAGTGATAAAGTCATTAGGCTCCATCTGCTCCATTGTAATTTTTAAAGAACTATTTTCTTCAGTTTACTTTTGGACCTCCTTCTATATTTGGCTAATTCTGCTTTTGAAAGCATTCTTCTTCTCATTGGCTTTTTGAAGCTCTTTTGCCAATTGACTTAGCCTATTTTTCACGGTGTTATTTTCTTCAGCATTTTTTTGGGAGTTGACCTGCTTTTCATGCTTTTCTTGCATGTCTCTCATTTCTCCTCCCCGTTTTTCCTCCACCTCTCTAACTTGATTTTCAAAATTCTTTTTGAGCTCTTCCATGGCCTGAGCCCATTTAATGTTTATTTTGGGTATTTGGGGTACAGAAGCCTTGACTTCTATGTCTTTCTATATTCTTCCTCATCTGAAGGGATGGGAGGACTTATCTGTTCACCAAGAAAGTAACCTTCTATGGTCTTGTTTTTTCCCCCATTTTTGGAAATTTTCCCAACCAGTTACTTGACTTTTGGGTCCTATGTCAAGAGTAGGGTATACTCTGGGCATCTGTGAAATCTCAGTTCTTCCAAGGTGGCACAATCAAGTGTGTACAAGTCTGGATGCAGGAAGGGATTTTTATGCCCAGAATTTTAGCTGTTACCTCTCCACAGCCACCTGTCCTCCAGTTCTGCCAGGTCAGCACTGGGGGCTGATTTTCAGATAAGCTGGATGGGCAGGGCTGCCATTCAGTGTGAGACAAAGACCAGCTCCCCTAAGGCTTCCACCCAGGGCTGAGGTGAGACTCAGCTATTTAATGTCCCCAGGGGTTTTTTCTCTCCAACAGTGGAGCTTCCATATGGGCTGCTGTCCAGGCTCTGTGGCTGCTGCGTACTGTTGGAGCTATGGGAAGGCCCTTCTCCCTTCCTGGCCAGTTGATAAAACCCTGTCGCTGACCTTTGGCGCCTGTGGGCCTAGGCATCTGAGGACCTGCTACTGAGCTTGGAGATTTTGCCCCTAAGGTGTTCCCCCAGAGTCTCGTTGTGCTACACCACTTGGCCAAAGCTGGGCAGGGCTCCACACTTAGCTCCACATTTGGTGGAACCTACGTTTCCGTGGACCTTTCAGGTCATCATGGGCTGGAAATCTCCTCCACTCTGTTGTTCTCCACCTCTGTTGCTCCAAAATCTGTTGAGAGTCCCTTTCTACAGGTATTTTATGGGCTGTGGGGAAGACCCTGCGTAAGTGTGTCTTTCTATTTTGCCATCTAGGCTCCACCCTCTCAATCTCCTCCATTTGGCTAATTCTGCTTTTTATTGCCTCCTTCAACTCATTGGCTTTTTGGATCTCTTTTTCTAATTGAGTTAGCTTCTTTTTAAAGGTGTTATTTTCCTCAGAATTTTTTTTTCTGGTCTTCCCTTAGCAAGCTGCTAATTCACTTTTCAAGCTCATCTATTGCCTGAGTGTAGTTTAAGTTCTCTTTGGAGGCCCTGGAGGCAGGTGTCTTAACTTCCTGTGACAGCTAGCCTTGTTCTTTCTCATCTGAAAGGATGGGAGGAGATACCCGCTCACCAAGAAAGCAACTTTCTATGCTCTTATTTTTTTTTCCCCTTTTTTGGGCATTTTCCCAGTCAGTTGCTTGACTTCTGAATCCTTTGTCAAGAGATTAGACTCAACTGCTCAGTTCTCCTGGGCTTTGTGTGGGGGCAGGGCTGTCACTCAGAGCTGAGGTTTAGATCAGCTGCTCCCTACTGCCAGAGGCTTTTAGATGAGCCGCCTGAGCAATGGATTCAGGTTGCTTCCTGGCCTCCATAGCTGCCTACAGTCAGCTGCCTTGGCCTCTGCCATCACCTGGGGCTATTGTCGGAGAAACTCTCGCCCAGCTGGGAAAGCCCTCCCCTACTGACCTTTAGAGCTTTCTTTGTTGCTTTTGAGTTGAGGTATCTGGGACCTTCCCTGCTAGGAATTCTGCCTGAAGGTCTGTTCAAGTCCTATTTCTCCCAGTGCCCTGTGGCCAGGGCTGTGTTCTGCTCTGCTCAGCATCCAGTGAGATAGACCTTTCCTGTCAGCCCTCTGGGTTACCTTTGGCAGGAAACCTCTTTTGCTCTGCTGTTCTGTTCTAAACTTCGTTGAAAATCCTTTTTACAGGTTGTTTTGGGGGGCTGTGGGGGAAGTGCTAGAGTATATGCATCTTTCCATTCCACCATCTTGGCTCTACCCCTTATTTTGGTCTTTTTTTGGGGGGGCAGGAGGGATTGTGGCAACAGGATGGATGGATGTGAGTTTTTTGGTTTCCTGATTTACCTTTACCTGTATCTTTATTCATTACAATCCTTATTATTTCCCATCAAATGATTCAGGATCAATTGGATACATATTACATTTCTCCTCCCAATATGGCATTTCTGTGAAGATATGTTGATATTTTAAACTTCTGGACCAGAATAAAAATAGCTACCTTGATCTTCTAGTGAGTAAAAGAAAGAGAAACATTGGAAAGTATTGTTGCCAGGTGTGTGCTGATGCCCTCACTGGAGACTGCATTATCATTCAAACAGCCTTTGATTTCTAACCCTCTTCTTTACTAGTCACAATCTAAATAGAAACTATTTTTACTTTATTATGCGTCACTTTGCATGCAAATTTAGAGGGACCCAACTCAGAGAAGGGGAACTAACTTACAGAACAAATCACTCTAGAACAATGTAAAGAAAACAGAACATAGAAATAAATGAAAGGAAAATTAAACCACATGAAGGAAAAAGGAGTCAATGGAAAACGCCGAGGCTGGAAATCATAGGGAGGAGGGAGCTTGAGGGGAGGGATATTGAGACAGCGAGACAAAAAGCAGTCATTTTGCCTTCTTGTACTGTATCCTGTAATGACAACCATCAGAAGAGTTGATTCAAGCCCTGGAACCAACAGTAACATATGGCACCTGACCTAAGCCTGGAAAAGAATTTAAAAAAGATGGGCAAAAAAGAGAAAAGTAAGAAAATAGATACCAGGAGGCGAGTAACTCATTCATTTTGGCATTTACAATTTAAACTATGTCAAGTTAACAGCATATGTTTGAAGCCATTTCAAGTTTTTGGGATCAAATGATTGATGTGGCTTACTTGTTTGTTTTTCAAACTGATAGTTTCAGAGAGTGGCTCAGATAGTTCAATATTCAAATGAATTTCATCTTTATTTTTGTCTATTTCATTTATTACACCCCTGAAATCTGATTGGGATTTCTCTTGTCTATTCATTATATTTCCTCTTCCCCTTTTATGATAATTTCCTTTGTCTTTTCCCATTCTTTTCTCCTCTCTGTTCTCTTTTCATTTTCTTCACTTCTTTAGCACTCATTCCCCACTTCCATATAGGGATGATTATGTACTTTAGGACCCCTCCCTCCCAAAACAGTGCTTGACCACTCTATAACATTTGATCTGTTTCTTTTTCACACATACCTACAATAAATGATAGAATTGACACAGGATGTGATAAATTGGCTTAATATTGGAAATAGCAACTCATGGCCCTTGGTCATGTATAGAGGCATAGTGGTAATGAAAAAATGAAAATTGAAAATTTACTGTTATCCAAATTTTGACATGATTGGCAAAAAGAATCTTCTGCTTTAAAAAAGATTCTTTACTCATTTCAAAATCAAGAAAATGCTACAAAAGATGATTGGTGTATTCTAAGAGTCCCTGGGAAGCACTAAAGGAATTGAAAAGTCACACTGGTAACCTGGGTATTTCACTATGGTACAATCAGTTATGTCTGCTCTCTAAGGAGAGAGGTAAACTGCTGTTTCAAATTCTATGCTTTTTGGAGAATGGGAATCATTTGGTTTACTCTTGTTGCTGAAATTATGTTGTCTTAGGAACTAGCCTGTCATTGAAATCCAGGAGATCTCCTTGAAAATAGTCTTTCTCTTTTCCTTCTTCTTCCCTAGTTTTTGTATCTGAAGCATATCTGGCTAACAGCTCTTTAATTCATACTTACTGCACTGTGCTCTGCTCCTAGCCCAAGTGCTTCCTGATGACCTTCTTTTCTATCTTTGGCTGATGCTTTGCTTTACTCAATCATTTTGTTGGTTCTGTAGCTACAGAATTTGTTTAGAGTCATTATTTGCAATTATTTGGCTGGGCTTGGGGGAAGACCTCTAGAACTTCCTGCTTCTACTCCACCATATTGGCTGGTGCCCCCACCAGATAATTTCTTTTTTTTTAAAATTGTTTATTTACTTTTAGTTTTCAACAGATACTTCCATAAGATTTTGAGTTCCAAATTTTCTCCCCATCTCTCCCCTCCACCCACCCCAAAGAAAGGGTGCAACCAGTAGGCCTTGCACTCCAGTAATAGTCCTTTGCCTGCTGCCTCTGCTGCTGTTGCTGCCATGGGATCCTTTTCACTTGACTCCTCCAGCCCCTCCACTTCTCTGGGGCTGGGGCCCTCCCACTCTTCTCTCTCTCACATGTCCCTTAGGTTTTTTCCACTGACATTCCAGTTTCTCCTCAGTATCTTGGGGTCATGAAGTCTGAAAACCACCAAAGGTGCCCAAGATTCAGTCACGCCGAGGCCTGCTAAGGTCCCGTCTGTGCTTGTGTGTCCCACACTGGACTGCACTCTGCTACCAGCTTGGTGTGATAAAGAGTTCCTGTCCACCTTCCAGGCTATCTTGGGCTGGAGATTTGCTTCACTCCATTATTCTGTGGGTACTGCAGCTCCAGAACTTGTTTAGAGTAATTTTTTTTCAGGTATTTGACTGGGTTTGGGGGAGAGCCCTAACAAGTTTGTGCTGTTACTCTGCCATCCTGGATCTGCCCAACAAGATAGTTTCTACAAAAAAAACAGCTCATCTGCTTGTTAGTCCTTACATTCCCCAGTGGAATATAAGACTGCCCGAAAGGGCAGTTCTCATGGAAAATGTGGTTTTAGGTAAAGTTAACCCCTTGGCTGTGCCCCAGGGAGATGACCATGATTTTTCCCTCCAAGAAACTTCAGAGAAAGAAAAGAGATGGCTATAGTAGAGTGATCAGGAGGGAGGAAACCAGAAACTCATTATGGCTTTCTAATCCTTTATAGGAGGGAGAAAGAAGGCAATAAGAAAAAAATTACAAAAGAGATCCAATTATAAAGTCTTCTCTGAGTTTCCCCCCAATGGTCAGCCTTCTCCCAGTATCCTTCTGATTTATCTGTGAAAATCAGTTAAAATACTAAAGACTATTACCGAAGAGTGAGCGGAACCCAGAAGAGGGGTACTGGGAAAAGAGTCATTTGGAAGTTTTTGAATGAGTCATCTTCTCACCCCTTTGAAGGATTCGGATCTTAAGTAATGCTGGTGGTCTGAGAGAACAGACAACTGCAATTAGAAACTGGAGTTGAAGTCCAGAAGCATTGTCTTCTGGAAGAGAAATGATTGATTGTCACAGGGACCTTTTAATAAGGGCATCATAGAAGAAAAATCATCCAACTGAGAGACCAACAAGAACTGATTGAAGAGAAAAAAACCAACATGAAATGTTTGAAAGAAAGAGACATCTCAATGAACAAGAACTTAACAGCAACAGAAATTGAATAAAAATTCCCTGAGCAAGGTCTTACAAATAAGAATTCTACAAGGTTCCTTAAAACAGTAATGGAGCAGGAACAGCTAGCATCAGAGGAGTTCAGAAAAATAATTAAAGAATAAAGTTAAAATATACAATTAGAATTGAAATTTATTCTCTTTATTAAAAATCATCAAGACAGTAAATTATTTAGAATAAAATCATATTGGATTTTTTGAAAAAAAATTGAGAAGTGGGTGGAGTCAAAATGGCAGAGTAAAAGCAAGAACTTCCTTGAACTTTCCCCCCAAACCCTGCATATACCTGTAAAAATGACTCTAAACAAATTCTAGTCCTGCAAAACCCTCAAAATGATGGAATGAAACAAATCTCCAGCCCAATACAGTCTGGCAGTTCAACAGGAAATGTCTATCACACTGGACTGAGAGTGGAGCAGAGCAGGCTGGTGTGGGCTGTGCCAGCACACACAGGGTAGTAGCAGACCTCAGGGGACTAACTCATTTGCAACTGTGGCAGTTTCCAGTCTTCTCAAAACCATAAATGCTAAAAAAGTCAGGGAGAAAACTCTGTGGGACCTGAATGAAAGAGGAGCATGCTGTATGACCTGTCAGGTGGCATTGGAGTAGCAGTGGTGGCAGAAGTGGCAGCAGCTGCCTCTGGAGCTCTGGGTCCACAGATATTGTTCAATCAAACTGCTGATCCAGAACCCCTGAAGTCTGGGACTGTATATCCACCCCCACTTCCCACCACCACTGGAAACAGAGTCCTACCTTGCCAAAGAAGTCAGTATCTGATTGGGAACATGAGCAAACAGCATAAAAATACTCAGGGTATTGAATGTTACTTTGGTGACAAAGAAGATCACAACATACAACCAGAAAACAACAAAGTCAAAAGACCCAATCAGAAGACTCCAAGTAAAATATTAATTGGTCACAGGCCACAGAAGACCTCTAAAAGGATTTTGAAAATCAGATAAGAGAAATTGATGAAAATTATAAAGAGAAATGAGAGTGATGTAAGAAAATAATGGAAGACAAGTCAACAACTTGCTAAAGGAGAACCAAAAAATTGCCAAAGAAAATAATACCTTTAAAAATAGACTAACACAAATGGCAAAAGTGCTCCACAAAACTAACGAGGTGAAGGATGCCTTAAAAAGCAGTATTGACCAAATGGAAAAGGAGTCCCAAAAGCTCACTGCAGAAAATAATTTCTTTAAAATTAGAATGGAGCAGATGGAAGCTCATGACTTTATGAGCAATGAAGAAATTATAAAACAGAACCAAAAAGAATGAAAAAAATAGAGGACAACATGAAATACCTGGAAAATAGATCTGGAACTGGAAAATAGACCCTAGAAAATAGATCCAGGAGAGTTAATTTAAAAATTATTGATGTACGTGAAAGCCATAATAAGAAAAAGAGCCTAGAAATCATCTTTCAAGAAATCATCAAGGAAAACTGATCTGATATTCTAGAAACAGAGGGTAAAATAGAAATTGAAAGAATATACCGACCACTCTTGAATGAGATTCCTAAAGGAAAACTCTTAGGGATACAGTAGCCAAATTCCAGAGTTCCCAGGTACAGGAGCAGGCATTCAGAAAGAAACACAGTCAAGATAACACAAGATCTAGCAGCTTCTACATTAAGGGACTGAAGGGCTTGGAATATTATATTCTAGTGGTCAGAGGAGATAGGATTAAAACCAAGAATCACCTACCTAGCACAATTGAGTAAATACTACAGGGGAAAAAAGTGATCATGAAATTAAATAGAGAAGTTTCAAGCGTTCTTAATAAAAAAAAAAAAACAGCTGAATAGAAAATTTGATTTTCAAACACAAGAATGAAGCATGAAAAGGTAAACAGGAAAGAGAAACCATATGAGACTTATTAAAGTTGAACTATTTACATTCCTACATGGAAAGATCATATTTGTAATTTTTGAGACTTTTCTCAGTATTAGGGTAGTTGAATGGATTATATACATTTAGACAGAGGGCACAGGGTGATCTGAATATGAAGCTATGATATCTAAAAAAATGAAATTGAGAAGTGAAATATTTTGAGAGGAGAAAGGAGAAATAGAATAGGGTCAATTATCTCACTTAAAAGAGGCAAGAGAAAGAGAGGAAAGGAGGGAGGTGAAAGGGAATGAATGAACCTTACTCTCATCAGTTTTGTCTTAAGGAAGGAATAATATGCACACTCAATTGGGTATCTTACCCTACAGGAAAGTAAGGGGGAAAGGAATAAGGGGGGGGGATGATTGCAAGGAGGACAGATTGGGGAATGGGGTAGTCAGAAGCAAACACTTTTGAAAATGGGCAGGGTCAAATTTGAAAGTAGACTAAGTGGGGTACAGAATAGAATGGAGGGAAATATATTTAGTCTTTCATTATATGAATATTTTGGATGTGTTTTGCATAACCACATGTATAACTTATATTGAATGGCTTGCCTTCTCAATGAGGGTGGGTGGAGAGGAAAGAAGGAAGAGAATTTGGAACTTGCAACTGGGAAATAAGATATATAGGCAGTGGGGTATAGAAATGTATACTGCCCTAAAAGAAAGTAAGGGGAAAGAGGATAAGAGAGGTGGTAAAAGGGAGGGAAGACTTGGGGAAGGGGTCATCAGAATGTATGCCATATTGGGGTGAGGGGAGGGGAGTGAGGGGGAGAAAATCTGGAACTCAAAATATTGTGGAAATGAATCTTGAAAAGTAAAAATTAATAAATTAAAGTATAGAAAAAGAAAAAAATGAGAAATTAACATAAAAATGGAGGCAAAAAATTAGCTAAACAAAGTGAAAAAAAAAGTCCCGACTTCAAAGTGCACAGATACTCTACAGTAACTATTGCTTAACTTTAAAGTAGGATACAATGAAATAATTATAGGATTCCAAGGGAAAAATAAGAATGGAAAAAACTCAAATGGTACACTTCAAGAATCGTTAAGGAGAATTGTCATAGAAATATTAGAAGCAAATGACAAAGTAGGGATTGAGAGAATTCCCAGAACATCAATGAAAAGAAACTCAAATTTAATTTTAACATGAAACCTTATAATCAAACTGTAGAATTACAACATCAAAAAATAAATTTTATAGATAGTAAGGCAATAGGGTTGGGGGATGGGGTGAGAGGACAAAACCTTATATATTCCAAGGAGAATAAATTAGAATACCTCAGGATTACTCCTTTTTTAATGATGAGATAATACAACAGAATATATGGATCACCGTGATGTAAAGCCAACATGCAGCAATACAATGCATTAAAAATAACGTGAATCTGAAGAAAACAACACCAGATTCCAGGTCAATATGAATAACAGTCACCTTCTTTTCAGTACTTGTTATATGTAAAATACTAGGGGAAAAAAACCTGATAAATGAAATCCTCTTTTTGCCCTTAAGGACTTTATAATCTTTTAGGAAAAGCAAGTCATAGAGAAAGATGCATCCATAACACAGTATAAATATAAGGACATTACTGAGGTGTGGAGCACACACTGGTAGGGTTTAATGGAAAGACATTCATGACTGGAGATGCACAGACATTGAGTGGGTAGAAATACTATGAAACAACAGTTCACATTTAACAATTCAAGAAAGACAAACCTGAAAAAAAACACGAGTGGATGACCATTCAGTAGGTGGGACTGTACTAGATATCAACCTTTATTCCCAACCCTCTTTCATTTGTGGCTCTTACCAAAGGTAGCAGAATGGCTGTTGAATTCAGAATGGCTGAAAAGAATATTGCATTGTTGAGTTGTGAAATTAATGTGTACCTTAGTAATATTGAAAATTTAGGATATCTTTATAAACTTCAACTTAACAAAATCTATACTCAAGCAGGCTGTCAAATTTTGTTTAAAAACTTTCCACTTATGATGTAGGCCAAGACTTCTTGAAGAAGGTTTTTGTTTTTCAAATGAAAGTAGTTCATTTAGTATTCTGATTTCAATTTTCTCTGAACTTGTTATAAGATTTTTGAATGAGCTCTTTTGTTTAGGGGTGGTAAAATAGCTTTAAGTGAGCTTCTACTATCAGTTAAATAGAGCTTATGGAGATTATCTCCAGAAAGCATTGTATATTTTATTCTCTTCCTTGTAGAAAAACAGATTTTTAACAAGCTGGCTTTTGTTTGTTGAAGCCTAAGCCTTGTCTTAAAAGGGTAGAAAAACCCCTAAGTGACAGCATCATTGTTTTTAATAAAATGGTTTAATAAATATGTAAGAGGATTAAGTATTTTAAGTTCTGACTTCTATACTTAATACGGGTGTACTGGTTTAAAGCCAGCATACCTTACATGCTAATTTGTTTGAACTTTGCCCTAAGTAACATAGGAAACTGTCTCCAATTCATTTAAATTGTGGCCACCAATAATGTACTGTTTGAAGTCTTCTTTTTTCCTTTTTTCCTTATTCTTTCCTTCTTCTCTTCTTTATAATTATTTAGAAGTTCCTAAGCACATACATGACCATCATCGAAAGACACACACACACACACACACACACACACACACACACACACAGAGAGAGAGAGAGAGAGAGGGAGAGAGAGTTTGTGTGTGTGTGTGTGTCTGTGTGTATGCATGTGTATGTATGTATTTTGGATCCTGAGTAAGTTAACTGACTGTGGTTAACCCAAGAACATCTGTATCTGCATAGAAGCTTCCTTCCTTAATTTTTTTTCTTTTCTTTTTATTACTATTACTTATTTTCAGTGTTCTACAATCAATTCCATATAACTTAGATTTTTCCCCTTCCCCTCTTTTGCCCCTCCTTCCTTGAGATGGTGTACAATTTTATATAGGTTCTACACATACATTCCCATTAAATACATTTTCACCTTAGTCATGTTGAACAGAAAAATTAAAATGAATGGGAGAAATCATGAAATAAAACAAAACATAATATAAAAGAAAATTATTTGCTACATTTTGCAACTGAATCCATAGTTCTTTCTCTGAATGTGGAAAACATTTTGTCTCAAAAGACCTTTGGGAATTTTTTAAGTCCTTGCATTATGATGAAGTTCTAAATTGATTGTTGCTGTGTACAAAGTTCTCCTGGTTCTGCCTCTTTTGCTCAGCATCAGATCATATAAGTCTTCCTAGGCCTCTCTGAAGTCTTCCTGTTTATCATCTCTTATAGCACAATACTATTCCATTACATTCATATACTACAATTGATTCAGCCATTCCCCAATTGATGGGCATCCCCATGATTTCCAGTTTTTGACCACCACAAAGAGGGCTGCTATAAATATTTTTGAACATGTGGGACCCTTTCCCATTTTTATGATCTCTTGGGGATACAGTCCTAGAAGTGGTATTGTTGAGTCAAAGGGTATGCACATATTTTAGTCCTTTGGGCATAGTTCCAAACTGTTCTCCAGAATGGGTGAATCAGCTCACAGCTCCACCAACAATGAATTAGTGTTTCAACTCTCCCACATCTTCTCCAACATTTATTATCTTTGTGTTTTGTCGTGTTAGCCAATCTGATGGGTGTGATGTGGTATCTCAGAACTGTTTTGATTTACGTTTCTCTAATCAATAGTGATTTAGAGTACTTTTTCATATGACTATAAATATCTTTAATTTCTTCCTCTGAAAACTGCCTGTTCATATCCTTTGATCTTTTATCAACTGGGGAAACACTTGTATTCTTGTACATTTGACTCAGTTCTCTATATATTTTAGAAATGAGGTCTTTATCCCGGACACTAGTTGCAGAAATTCTTTCCCAGTTTTCTACTTCCTTCCTAATCTTGGTTGCGTTTGACTGTGGAAAAACTTTTCAGTTTAATGTAATGAAAATTATCCATTTTGCACTTCATAGTGCTTTCTACCTCTTGTTTAGTCCAAAATTCTTCCCGTCTCCATGAATCTGAGAAATACACTATTCCTTGCTCCACTAACTTGTTTATAGTATCAATCTTTATACCAACATCATGTACCCATTTGGACTTCATTCTCGTGTACAATGTTAGGCATTGGTCTATACCTAGTTTCTGCCACACTGTTATTCATTTTCTGAGCATTTTTGTCAAACAATGGGTTCTTATCCCAGAAGCTGGGGTCCTTGGGTTTATTAAACAGTAAATTGCTATATTCATTGAATACTGTGTCTTGGGGACCTAACATATTCCACTGATCTACCCCTCTGTTTCTTAGCCAGTACCAAGTTGTTTTGATAATTGCTGTTTTATAATATAATTTGAGATCTGGTAGAGCTAGGTCACCTTCCCTAGTATTTGTTTTCATTAGTTCCCTTCATGTTCAACCATTTGCTCTTCCAGATGAATTTTGATATTATTTTTTCTAGCTGAAGAAAATAATTATCCGATAGTTTGATTGGTATGGCACTGAAAAAGTAAATTAATTTAAGTAGAGTTGTCATTTTTATTATATTGGCTCGGCTTACCCAGGAGCAAGTGATGATTTTTGCTTACTTAATCTGACTTTATTTGTGTGAAAAACACTTTGCAATTGTGTTCTTATAGTCCTTGGATTTGTTTTGGCAGGTAGACTCCCAAATATTTTATAGTGTCTACCCCAGCTTTAAATGGGATTTCTTTTTCTATCTGTTACTGTTGGGCTTTGTTAGTAGTATATAGAAATGCAGATTTGTGTGAGTTTATTGTGTAACCTGCAACTTTGCCAAAGTTATTTATTATTTCAAGTAGTTTTTTTCCTTGAATCTCTGGAATTCTCTAAGCATATCATCATATCATCTGTAAAGAGTGATAACTTAGATTCTTCTTTGGCTATTCTAATTCCTTCAATTTCCTTATCTTTTCCAATTGCTATAGCTTACATTTCTAGTTCCTTATTGAATAATAGTGGTGATGATGGAAATCCTTGTTTCACCTCTGATCTTATTGGAAATGCATCTAGTTTATCTCCACTGTATATAATGCTTGCTGAAGGTTTTAGGTAGATACTGTTTATTATTTTATGGAAAGGTTCATTTATCCCTATGCTTTCCAATGTTTTCAATAGAAATGGGTGTTGTATTTTGTCAAAAGCTTTTTCTGCATCTATTGAAGTAATCATGTAATTTCTGTTAGTTTTATTGTCGACATGATCAATAATGGTAAGAGTTTGCCTAATATTGAACCAGTCCTACATTTTTGAGACAAATCCTACCTGATCATAATGTATTATTTTTATGATGAGTTGCTGTATTCTTTTTGCTAAATCTTCTTTAAAATTTTCGCATCTATATTTATGAGAGAAATTAGTCTATAATTTTCTTTCACTGTTTTGGCTCTTCCTGGTTTAGGTATCAAAACCATATTTGTATAATAAAAAGAATTTCGAAGGACTCCTTCCTCCCCAATTTTCCCAAGTAATCTCTATAGTATTGGAATTAACTTCTTTAAATATTTGATAGAATTCATTTGTAAATCCTTTCCGGTCCTGGGGAATTATTCCTAGGGAGTTCATTGATGGCTTGTTGAATTTCTTCTTCTGAGATGGGATTGTTTAAGTAGTAAATTTCTTCTTCTAGTAATCTGGGCAATTTATATTTTTTAAAATAATCGTCCATCTCATTTAGATTGTCGAATTTATCTGCATAAAGTTGGGCAAAGTACTTCGAATTATTGTTTTAATTTCCTCCTCACTGGAAGTGAGTTCACCCTTTTCCTTTTTGATATTGGTAATTTGGTTTTCTTATTTCTTTTTATAAATCAAATGGACCAAAGGTTTATTATTTTATTGTTTTTTTCGTGAAAGCAGCACTTTGTTTTACTTATTAGCTCAGTAATTTTCTTAATTTCAATTTTATCAATCTCTCTTTTGGTTTTCAGTATTTTTAATTTGGTATTTTCTTGGGAATTTTTAATTTGTTTTTTTTCCCCCCAACTTTTTCCAGTTTCATGCCCAATTCATTGATATCCTCTTTCTCTCATGTAGGCAATCAAAGATATAAAACTCCCCCTAAGAAATGTTTTTGCAGTATCCTATAAGATTTGGTAGGTTGTCTCATTATTGTCATTTTCTTTAATGAAGTTGTTGATTGTTTCCATTATTTGTTGTTTTACCCACTCCTTCCTCAGGATTGGATTATATAGTTTCCAATTAATTTTTCATCTATCTTTCTTTAGTCCTTTATTGCATAAATTTTTATTGTGCTATGATCTGAGAAGGATGCATTGACTGTCTCTGCCTTTCTGAACTGGATTCTGAGATTTTCATGCCCTAATACATGGTCAGTTTTTGTATATGTACTATGCACCACTGAGAAAAAGGTATACTCCTTTCTAATCCCATTCAGTTTTCTCCAGACATCTATCATATCTACCTTATCCAGAGTTTTATTCACCTCCTTAACTTCTTTTTTTTTAATTTTTATTTTATTTTTTTCCCAGAGTTTTTTTTTTAATGTTTTACAATCATTTCCTTAAAGTTAAGATTTTATTCCCCCCCCCACCCTTCCCCCAATACCCCCCTCCCTCCCCATGACAGCATACAATTCTGTTTAGGTTCTACATATACTTTCCTATTGAGCACATTTTCACTATATTCATGCTATGTAGTCGAACTAAAATAAATGGAAGAAATCATATAACAAATCAACACATAATACACTGAAACCCACCCAGCCACAAACATGATCTGCTACATTCTGTAAGTGACTTCCACATTTCTTTCTCTGAGTGTGGAAGGCATTTTGCCTTAGAAGACCGACATTAGGATTTTTTTTTTTTCTCAGTAAGTTCTTGTGTTATTACAAAGTTCCAAGTCTACCAGAAAAAACTCTCGCACACTGTGGTCGTTGCTGTGCACAAAGTTCTCCTGGTTCTGCTCCTTTCGCTCTTTAACTTCTTTCTTGTTTATTTTAAGGTTAGATTTATCAAGTTCAGAGAAGGGGAGGTCCCCCTCTAGTATAGTTTTGCTGTCTGTTTCTTCCTTTAACTCCATTAACTTCTCCTCTAAGAATTTGCATGGTTGGAGGATATACTTGGAGCACATATGTTTAGTCATGATATTCTTTCGTTGTTTATGGTGCCTTTAGCGGGATATAGTTTCCTTCCTTATCTCTTTTGATTATATCTATTTCTGCTTTTGCTTTGTATGAGCTTAGGATTGCTACCCCTGCTTTTTTGCATCAGCAGAAGCACAATATATTCTGCTTCAACCTTTTATCTTTATCCTGTGTGTATTCCCTCATTTCAGATGTCATTCTTGTAAACAGCATATTGTTGGGTTATGGTTTTTAATCCGTTCTGCTGCCCATCTCCGTTTTATGGGAGAGTTCATCCCTTTCACATTCATAGTTATGATTACTATCTGTGTCTTTCCCTCCAACTTCTTTCCCACCATTTATGCTTGTTCTCCTTTCTCCCTTCCCTTCAACAATAGTTTTAATTTTTGACCACCACCTCCGTCAGTCTTCCCTTCCTTCTTTCAGTTCCCTCCTTTTTTCTCCCCTGACCCTTACTACTTCTTCCCTCCCTTTTATCTTCCCCTTCCCTTTCTTTTCCCCTTTCCCTCCTACTGCCTATAGAACTAGTTAGATTTGTATACTTAGTAAAGTTTGTTGTTCCCTCCTTGACCCAAATCAGATGAGAGTACCTCTCAAACAATGCTCATTTCCCTTCCCTCTTATGTAATATAATTTTGTACTTCTTTTGGTGATGTAGTTTACTATATTCTGCCTCCTCCTTTTCACATCTCTGTTACAGTCTCTTTGCACCCTTAAATCACATTTTTTTCATCACATCATTTACTTTATACCTGCTCCATTTATCTATGTATATCCCTTTTTATATTTCATAATAGATATACAATTCTCAAAATTAACAAGTATCATCTTCCCTTATTGGGAATTAAACGGATTGCTCATTTTGATTAACAGGTTTTTCTTTTACCTTGTTTACCTTTTTATACCTCTCTTGAAACCTGCATTTGAAGACTGAATTTTCTATTGAGTTCTGGCCTTTTTATCAGGAAGGTCTGGAATCTGTTATTTCATTGAATGTCCATCTCCTTGACTGAAATGTTACACTCAACTTTGCTGGGTAGTTGATCCTTGGTTAGAGTCCCACCTCCTTTGCCTTATAGAATATCATATTCCAATTCCTTTGATCTTTTAATGTAGAAGCTGCAAGGTCCTGTGTGATCCCGATTGTAGTTCCTTGATATTTGAACAGATTTTTCTGGCTGGTTGTAGTATTTTCTTTTTCATTTGATAATTCTGGAATTTGGCAACGATATTCCTTGGTATGATATTTTTCAGGCTCTTTGTTCATCATGGCTTTCTAGTAGACCAATAATTCTTAGATTTTTCCCTCCTGGATCTATTTTCAAGGTCAGCTGTTTTTCCAATTGGATCTTTTACATTTTCTTCTATCTTTTCATTCTTTAGATTTTGTTTGACTCATTCTGGATGTCTCATAAAGTCGTTAGCTTCTACTTGCCTAATTCTAAGTTTTATCAAATTATTTTCTTCAGTTAACTATTGCATCTCCTTTTCCATCTGTCCAATTATTCCTTTTAAGGAATTCTTTTCTCCAGTTAGTTTTTGTGCTTCCTTTTCCATTTGTCCAATTTTCCTTATTTTTAGAGAGTTGTTTTCTTCAGTGAATTCTTTTTTTGTACTTTCAGAATCAGTTGCCAGTTTTTCTTCTGTTTCCTTTTTAGCTCTTGCAAAAGTGCTCTTTGTGCATGCGATCATTTCATAGTCCTTTCTGAAGTTTCAGATGGGAGTGCAGTCTCAGTACCAATCTCTTTGGTAGTTGTGTTTTGGTCCTTGTCCCCATGGAAAGATTTTATGGTCTTTTCCTTCTGTCTTTCCTTCTTAGTCATGATGATTACACTTGGTTTATTGTGGCCTCTTGTTCTTTCAGCTAAAAGCTAAGGAAGCTGGTGCTGAGCAGGCTGGTGTGAGAATGCAAGGACTAAGTGAAGTCCTTTTTGTATTTTCCCAAATTAGCCCTGTAGGTAACTTGGTAAATGTGGGGGAGGGGTGATCTGGTCACAGGAGATCTCCTCAGCTCAGCTAGAGCAAAGACAAGCTCAGTGGTTGGTGACCTGAGTGCCCTAGTGTTTTCTCATTTCCCCTGGAGTGCTGACGCATGCCTAGGGTTCTGGTGTTGGTGGTTGGGAGACTCCACCCCCCCCCTGCAGCTCCAGATCTCCTCCTGGTTTGCTGAGGTGGGGCTATTGTGGACAGCTCCATTCCTCTGTCACAGGAAGAGTAATATTCTTTAGTGATTTTCCTAGTCTTACATGCTATGAGACGGTTTGCCCCTTCTGCTAATCCCTCCATTCCATGATTTTTCTGAGGAATTATTTTATGGTTTTTTTTTCAAGGTCAACAAGGGGAGGGGGAGAGAATTTTTACCAATCACTCTGTCATTTTTAATCCCAGAAGTTCAAGTAGTTGACTTGCAGACATTTAATCTGTGGGCTGATAGTCTCAGAAGCAGCTGCTGCAGATACTTGGGGCCCCTGGAACTCTCACTCACTTGGTTCTGCTTGATTCCCATCCTGTGCTGTTTTGCTGGAGATTCCGCCCCTGTGCTGCCTCTATCTTAGACCACCTTGGGGCTTTCCTGCTAGGCCCTGCCAGTGGCAGGGGATGTGCTGCGCTGTGCTCTATGTACTTCTCTTCACAGAACAGATCTTCCTGTTGATCTTCCAGTCTGTCCTGTCTGTGAATCTGCCACAGTCTGTCTCCTATTGGATTCTGCCCTTCCAAAATTTGGTCAGATTCTCTTTTTAGTGGTATCTGAAGGAGTTTGTCTGAGAGCTTAGGTGAGAAATTGCTCTCACTCCATCATCGTGGCTCCACTCCCTTTTTTTCTTTAAATTAAAATATTTAATTGTAGTCTTCAACATTCACTTACATAAGATTTTGATTTTAAAATTTTCTCTGCCTCCCCCCATCCCGCTCCACAAGACGACATGCAGTCTGATATAGGCTCTACATATACATTCTTATTAAACATTTTCACATTAGTCATTTCAAAAAGAAGACTTTAAACCAATGGGAGAAACCACAAGAAGTAAGAAACAACAAAAAAAGAGAGAGCAAATGCTGTACTTCAGTCAGCATTCAGACTCCATAGTTCTTTTTCTGGATATGTATTTTCCATCATGGCTCTTTTGGATAAGTCTATCAGTTAGTCATCACCCATTGTTGCTGTTACTGTGTACAATGTTCTCCTGGTTTTTGCTCATCTCATTCAGCATTAGTTCGAATAAGTCTTTCCAGATTATTTTTAAAAATGCTTCCTTTATTAAATAAAGCCAATAAGCTACCTCTAGATTTATTTTGTGCATCTTTACACAATTAAGAAGTGCTATACCAATGATAGTAAGACAATCATTGAAATCTTTCATAAAGTAGATGATTGAAGTGAATATTGTGTTTCATACCTGTTAGCCATTTCACATAAAATCAACATATCTCTATAGAAAATTAAGAAGTCTCCCTATGTCCCAAAGTAAACATCTGCTTAATGATCTTCCATAGCTTACAATACTAGAAACAGGATAGTTCTGAAAGATACATGATTCAAGATATCCCAAGCCCCCTAGCTTGTCAACACAACATTCTGTCATCATCATTGACAAACCAAGTTACTGTAGAGGTAGAATTTATTTTGTGTCATAATGTGGTGTAACAAAAAGATATTCCACAGTCACTCCAGAATGCACTGTAATTTCCAGAATTAGAGATTATTTCACCAGAACAAAGTCTCACAGTCAGTGAATAGAATTTTACCATAGGTTCGAGGAATTGCTTTCTGTTCTATGTGCTTTAAATAGTGCTTTGAACGATTGACTTTTACTACTTCTGTACACAAATTTAAGACAGCCTTTATCACACATTAACTGTTAAAGTGAGGACAGCCTGACGACGTGATTAGTATTGGTTTTAATATTTGGGGAGAAACATTTTCCTTTCATTAAGCCTTGAACATTTACCTTTAAAGTCAGTTTCTATTTAACTCAAGGAAGGTTTGTTTGTTTTATTTTTTAATGCACCTAAATTGCCATAGAATTTACAAACATAACTATTAATTTCCCATTCTATTCTTATGGCCACTTTTGTCTTTTAATCGTATAATTAAAAATTCTGACCTTAAAACAATAATCCTAAAGACAGCCTGCCAGATAGACTGTCAGGCAGCAAAAATTTAATTTGCAACTGATGAAATTTTAGACTTTATATTTATTTAGAAATATTTTATACAGATTTATATAGTATCTAGTTTAGTCTAGAACAAGACAGCTCTCCCTCAGAGAAAGCCTGGCTTAAGTATGTTTGTTTTACATATTTAGCAAGAAGACACATTAAACATAGAAGCTTTTCAACCTTGTGGCACTGTCATGATTATTCGCACAGGACATCCTTCAAAAGCTACAATTAAGACCCTCCTGGTTTCTCAGCAATACAAGCTCAGTTGGAATCTTCTGTTCCATTTTCTTGATATACATGTTTAACGCCTGAAATTTCTTTTTGATTGCATCCTTGGACCTAGCATAGTCCATTTTACTTTTGAGAGGTGCTAGTTCTGGTGCCCATTGGGAAAAAAAAATCAACTCTTCTTTCCTTGATTCTTTTGTTTCAAAGCTTGCATCAAGCATAGTGACAATTCTTTTCAGGAAACATTCCCACAAAATACTTGAAAGTATCAATAATGGTTATGCCAACATCTCCCACTAAGATCTCTTTGCTTTTCTCCACAAAGATACAGTTTTTTCAGCACTGAGACAAAAGATGACTGCCTTCTTTCTTTTCCTCATTTCATCTGGTGTGGAACATTTCTGAACCTTCATATCATAGAAAATGTGGCATACTTCATCAGCTACTTGCAATCCTGAGACCTTCTTTCCAAAGCGGCCATTCTGGTGCATGGTGTTGTCCTTAGGCCAGTAGGGGTCAAGGAGGAGGGAGAGCTGAGAGCCTAAGTGCTGCTATTGTGTAGAGTGGGGAAGAGCATCTTCTTCCCTGGAGCATGAGGGAGGGAACAGCAAGAACTAGCGGGGAGGGTGGGCAGATGAGAGTGAGCAAAGGAAGGAAGAGGAAGGTGGCGATTGAGTGAGAGCCAGGTGGAAACCAATCTTTCCAGATATTTCTGAAGTCTACCTGCTCATATTTCTTACTGAACAGTAAATAGTATTCCATTATATTCATATATCACCATTTGTTAAGCTATTCCCCATTGGTGTGCATCCCCACAATTTGTAATTCTTGGTCGCCACAAAAAGAGCCACTATAGATATTTTTCTACATATGGATCATTTCCCCATATTTAGGATCTCTTTGCAATACAGATATAGTAGTGGTAATGCTGGGTCAAAGAGTATGCCCAATTTTATAGCCCTTTGGGCAAAGTTCCAAATCGCCCTCCAGAACAGATGGATCAATTCACAATTCTGCTAACAATGCATTAGTGCTCCAATTTTCCCACATTTCCTGCATTTATAATTTTCCTCTTTTGCCATGTTAGCCATTCTGCTAGGTATAATAATATTCAGAGTTGTTTTGATTTGCATTTCCCTAATCAATAGAGTCTTGGAACATTTTTTCAGATGGCTATAGATAGCTTTAATTTCTTCCTCTAAAAACTGCCTGTTCATAATCTTTGACCATTTATCAATTGAGGAATGACTTGTATTCTTTTAAATTTGACTTATTTCTCTATATATTTTAGAGATGAGACCTTCTTCAGAGACACTAGTTATAAAAATTCTTTCCCAATTTTCTGTTTTCCTCCTATTCTTGGTTGCATTGGCTTTGTTTCTGCAAAATCTTTTCAATTTAATGTAATCAAAATTATCCATTTTGCATTTCGTGATGTTCCCTATCTCTTGTTTGGTCATAAATTCTTCCATTCTCCATATATCTGACAGGTAAACTATTCCTTGCTTTCCCAGTTTGGTTATAGTATCTGCCTTTATATCTATATCATGGACCCATTTGTAATTTATTCTGCTATACAGTGTTAGCTATGCCTAGTTTCTGCCATACTTTTTTCCAGTTTTTCCAGCAATTTTTGTCAAATAGTTCTTATCCCAGAAGCTGGAGTCTTTGGGTTTATCAAACAGTAGATTGCCATAGTCATTGACTACTGTGTCTTGTGTACCCAACCTATTCCACTGATCCACTACTGTATTTCTTAGCCAATACCAAGTAGTTTAGATGATTGCTGCTTTATAGTACAATTTGAGATCTGATAGGGCTAGGCCATCTTCCCTAGCATTCATTTTCATTAATTCTCTTGATACTGTGGATCTTCTGTTTTTACAGATGAATTTTGTTACTGTTTTTACAAATGAATTTGTTACTCTTTTTTCTAGCTCTATAAAATGCTTTTTTGGTAGTTTTGATATGGCATTGAATAAGTAAACTGACTTAGGTAGAATTGTCATTTTTATTATATTAGCTCAGTCTACTCGTGAACAACTTATGTTTTTCCAATTATTTAGATCTGACTTAATTTGTGTGAAAAATGTTTTGTAAGTATATGCATATAGTTCCTGGACTTTTTTGGCAGGCATACTCTGAAATATTTTATGTTTACTGTAACTTTAAATAACAAGTTCCTTTCTTAAGACCTTGAAAAATAAAAACATAACACCATTGAACTCTTGCATTGCAGCACAATCCTTGTGCTTTCATGCCGCCTATTCCTTTCAAGTTAAGTCCTTTATAGTCCAAGGATTCCTTAGCACAGAACCTGGCACATAGCAAGCACTTAATAAATGCTTTATCTAATCCTTCACCTCATTTGCCAATTTCTTCTAGTCTCAACTTGTGCCTGATATGCTGCTTCATATAAATCCCTGTTTTGTTGTGTAGAAGGATCAGTCCTAACACATTTCCTAATTTAAAACAAAGAGATGTGCCCCCCCCACCAAATGCTCAAACTTTGATGATATTTTCTTATGGTGTTTGTTGATATTAACTCTCTCCCCCTTCCCCATCCCCAACCCCCAATAACAAATACTACCTCTAGGCACAGAATTTGGGCAGCCTAACTTCTGATTTACTTTATAAACCCAGGTAAACCAAGTACAAACCTATCTGGTTTCACCCTTGCAAAAGATTTTGAAAGCATGTTGGTAAATAATCAGTGCCAATTATGCCAGTTGCTTCTGGCTAAATCTTAGAAGAGGCAGCCAAGTTTTGACTTAGAGAGATCTGATGTTCCTCAATACTGCTGAATTAGCATTTCTCAATGCTAAGCTTGGATTGCACCTAATTATCATTTCGAGCTGTGAAAATCAATGTTTTTTCTTCCACTTACATTAGAAACAATAGAAGGTTATAAAGGAAATTCAAATGTCTAGTACTCTTAGAGAAGAATTTCAACAAATTGCACTGTGGAAAGGAGTTCTAGACTTGGGTAGGAAACATGACGTGAATTCATTATCAATTTTAGGATCATAGCTGAGATTAAAGATGGAAAGGACCTCAGAAATGATAAAATCCAACTCCCTTGTTTGATAAAAGGAGAAACTGAGGCTGAGAGAGAGCAAATGATTTGTTCAAGATCAGAAACGAAGCATGAGGTAGTAGAAAGATTGCTAGAATTGGAGTTTAGAGATCTGTGTGACTTTATGAAAATCACAGCTAGCATTGTCCTCTGACTCCTTATATGTAAAATGAGGGAGATTGGACTCAATGTCTTCTGTGGTCCCTTCTGGCTCTAAATCTGTGATTCTATGAACATACAAAAAATAAGCAGCATTAGAGTGGTAGTTTTGACCACTTAAGAGCATTGAAAAGCACAGTAATGCAGTAGGATATAAGGATATTGCTTATAGGGAAAAGGTATACCAAAACATATACATACATACAAATCACTTAGAAGGTGATGCAAGAGGGTCCTATCTTGTCTGAATCAGGATTCTCTTGGACAGTTTTGTGTACACACGTGCGTGCGTGCATGCGTGCGTGAGTGTGTGTGCACGCACAGCTTTTCAAAGTTAGTACTGCACAGGCCAGTGGTCTCTTGGGCTTAGTGCTTTCCCTGGGTCAAGTTCTTGTAACTTTCCTGGAGGTCATGGCAACATAACAGACACCTCCCACTGCAATTCCAAAAAAGTTTGGACACAAAGCATCAACAAATACTGTGGAATGTGATCAGCACAGAATCAAAATGTTTTCATGGTCACTCAAACCTGGCCTTGAACAGAAGCTGGTCCATGGTTTTCTACTTAGCTGTTAACAGTTAGTGTTATGGAAAATAATATGGATTATGGAAAAGTCTTATTAAATCAGTCATTCCAGTAGTGCTAGACCTAGCCCAGTACAGGAGGAAAATGTCTGGATGATATTCCTCTTCTGGCCAAAATAAATACTTGAATGTTAAAAGTACAGTAGTAGTATAATGTGTATGTAAAATGTTGGGTATCACAAACGTCTTTATCTACCCAAGGCACTGACTATAAATCCAGTGTTCTTTGAACCATAGCACCAGCTATGAATAAAAAGTTTCAGCTGCAGTTTTTCTGATCTGTCAAAAAGAGATGCAAAGCCTTCTGTACCTCTGTGTTGTTCTAAGGAAAAGAGTTTATAAACCTGTTGGAGTGAGAATTGTTATTAAAAACATGACGCCCATTTCTCCATGAAAATCCTCCCTTAAAGAGTAGGGAATTATGAGAATTATAAAAAAGTACAATTTCTTCAGCTTCTGGATATGCTATTTTTTAAGGTAAGAACACTGTCTTTTCAAGGAAAGAAATGCACACCACAAAATATGCATAATGTTTTATTAAAAAATATTTTTATAAGTGTGTTTGCACTTGTTGACATTGATATAACATTTCTTATTTCATTTTTTAATTGATAAAAAGTTTCATTAGAATTGTAAGAAAAATGATACACTAAACACTAAACTCTTTTAAGTACCTTTAATTTTCTCCGTGTGGGTAATTTTCATCACCAAATGCTTACACTAGCTTTTCTATAACTTATTTAATTGTTTTGGGAGTTACTGCAACTAAAAATCAGTCAACATCCTCATGACTATCTCTAAATGTAGATAAACCAATCCAGTCTCTCACCAGTCCCATACTCAGAATTTTTCTAGGTCAAAAGAACTGATCAGAATTTTCATTTCATTGGTGTTTCTTTCAGAACTCCATCATGACTTTCATGATGAAATGAAATGTAAAAGTATAGATTTTGTGGGTTGTTTTGTTATAATGAATGTTAAATGTCAAAGTGGAAATCTCACTTCATTTACTTCCCTCGTCAAAAAGGTTTTGACCTTTGCAGACTTATTCTTCTTGTCGGTTATAATGTGGTCTTGAGTGCTAACTGCAATGGGTCCTTCTTTCATTACTTTGGTAAAGTTGAGATACAAAAAGAATTTTAATGTGTGTAGCAAGCATTTCCTAGCAGCCAATTTGGATCTGTGTTCTATTCTCTGCTTTGACATTGACCTTCTGTGACATCTTGAAATAGGCAGCTCACTTCTTGTTGTATAGATCATGCCATCTATGAAATAAAGCTAATAATATCTCCTCCTTATGAAGAAGTCATGTCTCTAGTGTTTGAGAAGAGTTTCTGTAATACAAAGAGGGATTTATTTCCATGCCTGAGATTATGAGCTTGCTTCCAGCTTCAGTCATTCAGGTTTGGAGGGAGGTTTGACATTTTCCAACCCCTCTTTTTCCTACTAAGAAAGGAAAATTTAAGATTAACTACAGTATTCGGTATGAATTTTTTATAACTTTGCTTGACTTCAGAAAAGGAAAAAATATGGCTATAGCTTTCTTAGTAGAGTTAATTTGGCTACTCCCCTAAGCAAATGCTTACAAAGTACTGTATTGGTGTACGAAGGGCAGCTCACATAAGGAAGAGATAGAAGTATTTTCTTTCAGAAGTCACCTGAGCATGTGTGGCCATTCGTAAAAGGACAAATGTTACCAAAGATGCCCCATTAGCACTGAAAGAAAGTTGATCTATGTAGAAAATATTCCTTAGCAATAACAGCAACTGAAGTCAATGGATAAGATATTTCTATATGTGAAAAAAAATTTACAGGATAAAGTAGAGCATGAAAAGATATTTTATTATTTAAATTACTTCATTTGATTACATGGTGAAAACCAAGCATTTATCCTTTGATATTACTTGCTAGTTTCTGCTTTCCAACATTTGTTCAACTAGGAGAATACTGTGACTTAGAAAATACTTTCTCATATATACTTTATATAATTTTATGAGCATCATAATCATATACTATAAACAATATTTATGCAAAATATAATTATATGAATCTATAAAATTTAAATAATATTAACATATTTTAACATAAAAATCCTTTCTGCAACTTCTTTTCTTTCAAGTATTTTTTTACCCGTAATACATACATACAGACATATATGTGTGTGTATGTGTATCCATATGTACATATATACATACATGTATGTATGTATGTATGTATTGCCTTATAAAACTTTATGAAAGTATCAGGAACTACTGACATTTACTTTCACATTATTAACTTTTTAGTGACTGAATAGCCAATTTAAAGTGTATATTTGTAGGATTTTGATTCAAGTGCTACAAGTGAGCAATTTTCTTTTGATTTGCACATACCTGAAGAATAAAAGTAATTCAGAATTTTATATCTATCTAATGTTTACTAGGCACCTTTCACATATAAACCTCTTGGGGTAGTTAGATCAAGTTTTATTATTTGCATTTTCCATATGAAGAAACTGAGACTTGGAAAGGTTCAGCAGTTTGTCCATGGCCATATAAGTAGCAAATGTCGAGGTAGGATTTAAATACATGTTGCTTGAATCTGTAACCAAAACTTTATTATATTGTCATTCTTCAAATACTTATTTTTATGGTAGTATTCTACAAGACAGCTCCCAAAGTTATGGTTGTAGAGCAGGGTCTGATATTCCTTGATAAGAGTATCTTAGTGTGAGTTCTCTATACCATTGAAATCATTGGTCTGACATCCCTAACCTCTCTCTACAGTCCGTGTGTGTGTGTGTGTGTGTGTGTGTGTGTGTGTGTATGTGTATATATAATATATGTATTTAATAAATGAATATGGAATTAAATTATTGAGTGAGAAGAAAAATTTCATACCGAACAGGTTCAGAAGATTTGGGTTCAAATGTTGACCCAGAGACTTAATGGGCACTGTGGCCCTAAGCAAGGTGAGTAACCTCTAGGAGAATCATGTGTATATTAATGATGATAATAATCACCAAGAATTAAAGAATGGGAAAAAGATGTGTTAAAACTCAGACCTAAATAGGAGCTCCCTCTATAAAACTGACAGGAAAGGGTCAATAATCATATACTTGCAGACCTATAGTGAAGATCTTGGGGCCTCTTGAAGAAATCACATAGCTAATCCATTGCTAGGTCTGGTTGTTTTCTACTTCTACATCATCCAAAAGATTGCTGGCAAATATTTAACAATAAGAATGTTACCAAAAAATATATCTTTTATATCATTCTCCTTCTTCCCATTCATACCACTATCACCCTAAAATATTATATGCAGCAGCTTTCTGTTTAATCCTACCCCTTTCCCCTTGCATTTCTCATTTGTTCTCTTAAGATTACCCTCCCATTCCTACTCCCCACAAAAAATCTGAAATCAAGTTGCTTTCTGTGTTTGTTGTCTATTATTGATTTACAACCTCTAGTGGGTCAGAATACCAGTACCAAAAAAATCCTACCTCTGATTTTCAATGTCTTTAGAAATACTAATTTCGTAGCTAATTACAATGTGTGTAGAGGTTATGGATTAAGCATCAGAAGTCCTTGATCCTTGGATTGAATTCCAACTCTGCTTTTTTTTTTTTAATGCTGTGTGATCTTTGGCAAGTAACTAACCTCTCTGAGGCTTAATTTACTCATCAAATGAGAGTAATATTTGAACTCCACTCTTCACAGTGTTTTCCTGAAGATTAATTTGTGTTGTTAGAACATGCCTGGCTCGAACATAAATGTAATTCATGCTATCCCGAGTTTAAATTTTGAGTTTCTCTTTATACTAAAGACTAGAGGCAGTAATCTCTTAATTCTTACAGTTATTTAAAGAGGCTTAGGAATTGAGTGTCAGCTAGCCACATTTAAGCAAAGCTTTAAATCAGCTATACTCCTTTGTTTCCCCAAAAAGTTTAAGGTTACTGGGTGGATTTCGGTTTTGATAATTTGCATTTGCATGTGAAACATTGCTGTAAGATGGAGTAGGCTGGTATGAGCAATATCACTCATTCATGCTAAAAAAGGGTATTTGTATTATGCAAAAGTTACTTAAAAGTCTATTTTGATACTTACTGCTGGCATAAAGGTGGCCCATATCTCAAAGGATATGCCACCCAAATGTGAGAAATGGCAGTTCCTTCTAGGCTGGAAAGAAATTGGATAAGTTGTCGGTGTATCTGTCCTCCTAGGATTAGCCTAAGTAAAAATTACGAGACTTCAAGATCAGTTTGATTTCAGATTGTCTCCTGGTAGTCTTTTTGATTTTTACAATCTAGTAACCAGTCAGTAAACCCTGACTTAGTATGTGCCCTTAGTCCTGTACTAAGTACTGGAGATAAGTAAGGCAAATAGCAATCCCTATTCTCAAAGACCTCACAGTCCAGTAGAGCAACTTTCAAAAGACCATGCACAGAGTTATAGAAGTGTTTTGGTCTGGACTGGTGAAGGATATAGCTTCACTTTGGATCATGGAAGTAAATATTAGCCTGGCTTCATTCTGTACTTATTCTTTGTGGAATAAGACATCTTTGCTACTTGGAATTGTTATTTTCTGCTTTTACCAAGCCCTGTCTAATTGCCTATGAATGCAGTGAAATATTATTGTGCCACCAGAAATAATGAGAGGATTTCAGAGAATCTTGAGAAGTATGAACTGTTGAACAAAATGAGGAGAATCAGTAGAACAATTTATGCAATGCCAATGGCATTATATAAAGAAAAACAACTTTGAAATACTTAAGAATCCTAATGCAAACACTGGCTAATCATGTATCCAGAGGGCCTCACCTCCTGACAAAAAAGTAATCTACCTGAGATTCATGAAGAGGTTCTGGGGATGCTGGGACCCTGGGAATGTCTAGAATGAATTCACACACTTCTCTTAATCAAGTGGGAAAAATATCATAATGCTTTTGCAAAAATGGCCAAGGGTCCTTTTGGGAACCTGTGAGAGACTGGGGATGGCACTGGGGTTTATATGGAAAAAGAGCATGGGAAAGGAGTTCCAAGGATGCCAGTTAGGTAATCTAGGGGCCCAGGTATCTTTGGGAGCTATGGATCAGAAAATGTAGGGAGTGTGACAAACATTGAGGAAGTTGTTAGAGGCATGGACCTTTAGGATCCGGTGCCAAGAGAGTCGTTGGGCCAGGCAGGAACAAAAATCCTTGGGCCAGCCATCCCTCCATTGGTTCTGATAAGAAAATGTGTTTTGCAACGAAAGAAAATTTTCTCACAGGACATGGAACCTATTGAGAAACTGGGAGATTTCCAGAGACATGATCTTAGGACTGGGGCCTGAGCACCCTCTCATTCAAAAAGACGTACATTTTTAGATATGACTATTGTATTTATTTTAATGAATTGTTTGTTACAGTTTTTCTCTGTTTTGAATTAGGGCAGTTGAGTGAAAAAAATTATGCTGTTGAATCTTTTTTAAATGTATAAAAGAAAAGAGAAGCAAGACAGTTTTGAAATTATTATATGGTTCAAAAAAGTGGTATGAAAAGTGAAAACCTGTAGTTTCATATATAATCCTCATTTTGTGTTCTTCTGAGTATATGAAATTTTCTCTTTTTGGTACTTTCAGTTCCAAATTAAAATGAAATAAAAACAAGAAGCCTGGAGCAAATCCCTCAACTTTTGTTGGCCTTGGTTCCCTCATCTATAGTATAATGCTTTCTCAGGAAATTACTCCTTCAGTGACTTCAGTTTCTTCTTTCTCCAGTCTATACCCAACAATTAGCAATTTTAACTCTGCAAATGTTTGTCTTTCAAATACTGTTCCCTGTTGCCACTCATCTCTTGCCAAATGTCCATCTTGCGTTACTCCAATCATTTGTTTTCTTTATTCCTACTTTCAACACCCCCTGCCCCCCAACTAGAGAACACCTTCTATAACCATATTGACTGAGCATATTGACTGTAACATTACAGATTCATGTTATATAAACTTAACTGGGCCATCACTGTAGCAGAACAGTCCTTTTATGCCTCCTTAAGTGATTCTCTATCTCACTCTTCAAAGAAGCTATTCTAGATATTTTCCTCCAGCTCATATGACCAATAAGATGGCAGAGTGGCCGTTTTTTTCCAGGCCTCTCCACCTCTCAAAAAAAGAGGAATTATATGTTAGAAGTAGGGTTATTACATTTGAATTCACAGAATGAGAAAAACCGTCCCACAAAATAATAATTTTATAGATTGACAGTGAAGAATACCATTCCTTAATGGGCTCACATTCCCTCTTTGCCTTTAAGCCACAACTTAAGTACCATTTTCTTTATGAAACTTTTCCTTATTTCTCATCTGCTAATAGTCTCTCTCTCAAACTTACTTTATAGCCATTTCTTTATATACTGTTATCCCACAGCAGTACCTTCTTTGCAATAGAAGCTACTTGTAAGTAGATACCCTCTATACTTCTTTCTTCATTGCCTAGCATGAAACTAGAGCTTAATAAATAATTGTTATCAGTTATTTGATGCTAGATTTTGAATCTATGAACCTATTTCATGTTCCCTGAGGGGATAATGTGTGTAGCTTGATGTAGAGGGAAAACTATTTCATTACTAGTCAGTGAACCTGATTTCAAAACCTAAGATTTCTGCTTACTCTCTGAGTCATACGTCATTTAATTTCCTTGGGTAAAAATTCAATCATCTATCTAATTAGTGGAAGGTGATCTCTGTGGCCCATTCTTGCTCTAAATCTGATCACTTTATACCTTTTTATACCTGTCACGTGGGCCTCCAATTCAGATTCAATATTATTCTACTTTTTTACTGCCTAAGTATTCCTTAGTCCCTTGGAATTATTTTTATTCTTTTCCATTCAAATAGCTTTCTTTGAGATGGCCAATAATCTCTTTTTAAATTAAATGAGACTATATTTTGTTGATAACTTTAGTTGTTGTGTTAGAGATATTTCCTAATACATATCTCTTCCCATTTTTTAATCTTTCCTAGTACCAAAGAAGAAGTTAAGCTCATACACCAATACAAACACCATAACTAACACAGTGAAAGTTATATTCCATCTTTCTAGTCCTCTCTTTTGAATAAAAGTTATTCATTATCTATTCTCTGGGATCAAGTCAGTATGATGACTCAAAGTTTGTCTTCATTTTAATATTATTTCCTTGCCATTATTGTTATCACTGTATAGACTATTAACTGGTTCAGCGGATAGAGTGCTGGGCTAGAGTCAGGAAGACCTAAATTCAAATCCATTCTTAGACTCTGTGTGGCCCTGGGCAAGTCACTTAACCTCTGTTTGCCTTAATCCATTGGAGAAGGAAATGGCAAAGCACTATAATATCTTTTCCATGAAAACCTCATTGACAGTATGGTCCATGGGGTCATGAAGGGTTGGACATGACTGAACAACAGAACAACACATTCATTGTGTACATTCTGCTGTTATTATTTTCTTTATTCTGTATCAGTTCATTCAATATTCCTTTATTTCTTTGAATTCTGTATATTTGTTATTTCTTAAGCTACAGAAATATTCTGTTACATCCATACACAGTCTGTGGGTGTCTATTTGGTTTTTAATTTTTTCCTACTATAAAATAGATTTACTACAAATAATTTTTTTTGTACATGGAAATGCTTTTTTTTCTGTCTTTGACCTTCTTGGTATAAATGTCAAGTTGCATTATCAAAATGTCTCTTACATCAACAGATATCTTTATTTTCAATTATCTTCCTTTTTGTTTGGATTGCATTTGTCACAGTAACAATTTGTTCTATTTTGAAACTTTTCCTTTCTCTTTATTTCATGATTCTACCAAACCATGCTGCCTGTAACACCCCATTTTCATGGTTCTTCTCTTACCATATGTAATGCCAATGTGATACCCAAAGCAGGCTCTATGAATATGCATACATATTTCCAGATTTTCATTTGCAAAATATGGTGAACTGTCTTCCTCAAAGGCAAAACAAAATTACTTATTTGGGACATCATTAGAATACCAGGAGGTAAGATTTAACAGGGTACTTATCACTAATCCAAGGAGTGCTGACATCTTAAGCCCCCTAGAAGATTCCTCCCTCCACCCACTCAAAGCTTGCTTCTCTCTTTCTCTCTCCTCTTCTTGCTCTCACTCTCTGCTCATGCTCTCTCTCTCTCTCTCTCTCTCTCTCTCTCTCTCTCTCTCTCTCTCTCTCTCACCTTCCCCTCCTTGGGCAAGCTTCTCTGAGTTTGAGCTCCATGTAACCCAGACTCCATGTGACCACAGGCTCCATGTGTTAATCCTGTTAATGAGCAGTGAAGATCTTTCTATTCTATTACATTACACCATACTTCTTCTGTTATCTTTTCCTCTCCATTATAGACAAAAATAATGTCTTCAGGCTTTTCTTTTTTTCCCCAATATTCTCACCTGTTTTCTGTATGGGTGAATCATAGATCTTGGTTTCTAGGGCCCTGCCATTAAGCTGATAATCAAATTTTCATTTTATATCAAATAACCAGACATATCTACCTGGATGCCATATGAACATCTTCAACTCAACTTGTCAAAAATTCAAATTGCTATACTTTCTTCTCACCAAACCTACTTTTCTTCCTCATGCCTCTATTTTTGTTAGTGGACCTACAATTACTTTAGGAACCCAGGTTCAAAAGCTTGGAATCACTTTTGATTATTCCTTTAATAAATCTCTTGAGTCTACCCTTTTCTCTTCCTCCCTAATGCTCAGTTCTAGTCCTTAGATTAATATATCTATATCAGAGAGATGATATAGACATTTTTAATTACAGGTAACAAAACACATAATAAAGTTCTTAGATATTATGAGGTACCAATTTAAAGTCCATTAAGAAGGGGACTAGTTGAATTAAGGAGTTGTTAGAGATTCATCAATGTCAAGTGTTCAAAACTTTTGGAAGACAGAGGTCTGTGGAAAGAGGAGTATTTTACTGTTGAATCATTTTAGTCATGTCTGACCCTTTGTGAGCCTATTTGGGATTTTCTCGACAAAGATACTGAAGTGGTTTGTCATTTCTTTCTTCAGCTTATTTTATAGATGAGGAAACTGAGGCAAACATGGTTAAGTGGCTTGCTCAGAGTCACAAAACTAGTCAGTGTCTGAGACTGGTTTTGAACTCATGAAAATGACTCTTCCTGACTCTAGTCTAATACTCTGTTCACACCACGCCACCTAGCTGCCCTTACAGGACCTTATTATCTGTCAAATGTGTTACATTGATTTAAAAGCTATTAAATGGTATTTTTAATCTTCCTCTGAAACCTACATTTGATAAAACTTTTAGAATATTAATTTTATATCTTATCTTATAAGGAAAGCATTTTAATAAAAAACATAATGCATAATTCTATTCAACCCCATGGTCAAGAAAACAAGACATTCCCATTCAAAACTTATTTTTTTTTTTGAAGATTACTGTTCATATAGTGAAGGAAAGGGACACAAACAACTTTAAAATTAAAGCAATTGCTAAATGAATGATGGTTGAATTGATTTTGTCAAAGGAGAGATAGTGTTGTCCTAATTAAAAAAAAATAAGTTTAAGTAAACAGAAGCTCTCATCAGTGTATAAATGCTCCAAGTAGAATTTGATCCAAGCAAAATAATGTGAAATGTCAGTGCTGCCAGGTATTCCTGTCTCTGTTATTGTTAGGAAAGACATGATGTGGAGATTTGGCTGTTTGCTTATCTGATATCATCTCTCTTATTAAAGAGCGGAACACACATGGCCAACCTTTTGTTATCTAATTTCCCAGCCGAAGTACAGTGTTGAGCTCTGCCAGACTTGCTTACATTTTACAAGTGTTCACCATTGACTTGGTTATCTCTTCCGGGTGGTCTGTATCCTGCCACTTAGCTGGAAATGTCACATATTTACTCAAAAAGTGGCTCCTCGAATTAGTTGTTCTTATTCATCTTGTGTACAGAAGAATACAGAAAAAATGATCACATATTATAAAATTTTAGCATCACTGACTATATTTTACATAGAAAAAGTTATTTAGATTAGAGAGCAAGAATATTATGAAGTATTATCTTTTTATCAAATGTCAATGAAAAATTAGCAACCATTGTTTTTCAGGAATTTATGTTTGAAGGATGTTCAGGATACAGAGAGATGTAGTGGGAGTAGGGTTCCTGATTGCAACTTCAGTTTCTTTAATTTTCTCCCTCTATATATGACGAATAATAGCTAGCATTTATGTAGCTTTCTTGTTGTAAGAAAAATTTATTCCCAATTTATATTTGGCTAGGGAATACTTCAAATGAAATAGAAAAGATTTGAAATTTTAAAAACGAGAAAAGAGGGAGGTTAAGGACAAGAGATTGTTATTGTGAAGGAGGTTTAATCTTATTAATCACTAATTAATAAATTATTAAATCTTATTAATAATGAAAAAATGTTCGTTGAAAAAATTCATTTTCAGCGGATGATCTCTTTTTGGCATTATACTTAAAAAATTGAGGTTTATAGATCTAGTAACCAAAATGAAAGTATACCTAATGGTTTAATTGTTACGATTACTTTAGTCAAGAAATTGATTATAATTGCCACCTAAAGTTAAAGAAAATTACTATAGAATAAACTGGAAATGTTTTATATTTGGCACAAGACATAATGGTTGGAAATTAACCATGTTACAGAATTCTTTTCTCAAGGGACATATAACATATAACTAGTTTCTATTCTTTCTAGTTTCTTATTTTCTTTAAAAAAAAACAGTTTTGGGGGAGTGAAGGGTGCAATTTTCTACTTCATTTCCTTAAATAATTTTCAGTGAACACATTTTGATTGGCAGGAGAATTCATAAAAATGATTTCTTCTCAAGGATTTCATTCTCACTTCCCTGATATCTCTAGTAAATAAGTAATTGGTTTAGGATGCACTTTTTTTCCCCAAGGTAACACTAACTGTCTCGTGGTATTAATGTAATGTCTATACTTTCTTGGAAAACTAAGAAAATTGTCTTTTGTTTCTCCTATTGTTTTCCAGAGTTCAAGTACCTCTCTGAACAGCAAGCAGCTATAGTACCAGAAAGCAATTTAGTTGGGTCATAGGTTCCCATTAGGCAAATAAAATAGCTGGCAGAGTACTCAAACAGTACTGAAACACACCAAGAAACATAATTTGTTGAAACACTTAGTCATCTAACCTTTTAATAATCATGATTAGCTCCTTATGTGGGAGGATAATACTTGTAACTCTTGAGAACTATATCTTTATTACAACATTTAGAAGGGGTATACATAGACAGAGGGCATGAGTATAAGTTGATTTTATGTGATGATAAAAACATCTGAGTTGAAAAGGGATTGTACAGGGAAAAGAGAAAAGGGTAAATTAAATCACATGAAGAAGCACAAAGATCTACTACAATGGGAGAGGGAAGAAAAGAGGGAGATGAGCATTGTTTGAACCTAACATCAGATTTGGCTCAGAGGGAATAACATACACAGTAAGGTATAGAAATCCAACGTACCCAAATGGAAGTAGGAGGGGAAAGGGGAAAGAAAAAGGAGGAAGCTGATATAAGGAAGGGGAGATTGAGGGAGGTGGTGGTCAGAAGTAAAAAACTCTAGTAAGGAGGGAAAGGGAGAAAGGAGAGAGAAAAGCATAAATGAGGGTGGAGGGTGGGAACAGGAAAGACAGAATTAGTAATCATAATTGTGAATGTGAAAGAGTTGAGCTACCCCATAGAACAGCAGTGGGTAGCAGAAGAGATTACAAACCACAATCCTACGATGTGTTGTTTACAAGAAAAACATTAGAAGGGGGGCGGAGCCAAGATGGTGGAGTAGAAGGACGCATGTTTATGAGCTCCAAACCCACAGCCCATAGAATTAATGTAAAAAGAGATCCCCATAACTTCTGGATCACTGAAAGGTGTACAGAAACAAAGTGGAAGAGATTTCTGTTCCAGAGAGCCCTGGAGAGCTGTCCCTAGGGTCCGTTGCACCCCAGAAAGCGGACCCCACCCCAGCGCTGCCCTGGCTGCGACCCCAGAGAAGCTGACCCGAGCAGGCTTCAGGGACAGAAGCTCCGGCAACCGGGAAAGTCCCTCCGCCCACAGAAGCTACAGGTCAGTGAGAGAGAGACGGCTGGCTGGCTGAGAGGGGGAGCGGAGTGTCTCCGTGACTCGGGCCCCCTCGGGAGGAAGAAGCGGTGGCAGAGGCAAGGGCGGTGGCAGAGGCAGAGGCAGGGGTGGCGGCAGCCGGGGCTGCGGCCCGGGACTCCCCCAGCAGCAGGCAGGATCTTCATTACTGAAAGTCTCTCAATAAACAACCTGAGGGAGCTGAGCCTGGGAGATGGCCCTGCCCCACCCCGCTCCATTACTGAAGGCCTCTGCATAAAGCCCCTGAGGGAAGTGAGCCTGGGAGGTGGCCCTGCCCCCACCCCAGCACCAGAACTAAAGCTTGCATTGATTAGCAGGCGGGCAGCGTGGAAAGCACATTTCAATCTCAGACCCCAAGCACTAGCTGGGCGGATCTAGGCGGGGGTGGACAGGAATCTCAGAAGTCAAGTAACTGGCTGGGAAAATGCCCAGAAAAGGAAAGAAAAATAAGACTATAGAGAGTTTTTTCAAACAGATGCAAATGATCCCGACTTTCGTATCGGACGAGGAGGAGGACATATTCTTGCCATCAGGGAGAGACGTGGAGGGCGGGGCCTCAGTACCCCAGACATCCCAGGGAGATGTTGGGTGGGCTCAGGCCTTGGAAGAGCTCAAAAAGGATTTTGAAAAGCAAGTTAGACAGGTGGAGGAAAAACTGGGAAGAGAAATGAGAGAGATGCAAGAAAAGTATGAAAAAACGGGTCAATACCTTGGTAAAGGAGAACCAAAAAATGCTGAAGAAAATAACACCTTGAAGAATAGGTTCACTCAATTGGCAAAAGCGGTTAAAAAAGCCAATGAGGAGAAGAATGCTTTCAAAAGCAGAATTAACCAAATGGAAAAAGAGGTTCAAAAGCTCACTGAAGATAACAATTCTCTCAAAATTAGAATGGAACAGATGGAGTCTAATGACTTTATGAGAAACCAAGAAATCACCAAACAAAACCAAAAGAATGAAAAAATGGAAGAGAATGTGAAATATCTCATGGGAAAAACAACTGAGCTGGAAAATAGATCCAGGAGAGACAATTTAAAAATTATGGGACTACCTGAAAGTCATGATCAAAAAAAAGAGCCTAGATATCATCTTCCATGAAATTATCAAGGAAAACTGCCCTGACATTCTACAACCAGAGGGCAAAATAAGTATTGAAAGAATCCATCGATCACCACCTGAAAGAGATCCAAAAAGAGAAACTCCTAGGAACATTGTGGCCAAATTCCAGAACTCCCAGCTCAAGGAGAAAATCTTACAAGCAGCTAGAAAGAAACAATTCCAGTATTGTGGAAATACAATCAGGATAACTCAAGATCTAGCAGCTTCCACATTAAGGATGGAAGGGTGTGGAATAGGATATTCCAGAAGTCAAAGGAACTAGGACTCAAACCAAGAATCACCAACCCAGCAAACCTGAGTATAATACTTCAGGGGAAAATATGGTCTTTGAATGAAACAGAGGACTTTCAATCATTCTTGATGAAAAGACCAGAGCTGAAAAGAAAATTTGACTTTCAGACACAAGAATGAGAAGAAGCATGAAAAAGGAAACAGCAAAGAGAAGTCTTAAGGGACTTACCGGAAGTGAACTGTTTACATTCCTACATGGAAAGACAATATTTGTAACTCTTAAAACTTTTCAGTATCTGGGTAGCTGGTGGGATTATACACACACACACACGTACATGCATGCATGCATGCACACATACACACATGCATGCATGCACACATACATGCACACACATACAGAGACAGAGAGCACAGAGTGAATTGAATAGGAAGGGAACATATCTTAAAAGAAGGTAAGGTAAATGGTGATAGAGAAATGTAGTGGGAGGAAAGAGGGTGAAATGGAATGGGGTAATTATATGTCATTTAAGAGGCAAGTAGGAGACTTTTTAGTGGAGGGAAAAAGCGGAGTGCTGAGAAAAAACAAAACAAAACAAGAAGTTTACCGTCATCACATTTGACTAAAGGAAGGAATAAAATGCACACTCATTTTGGTATGAAAACCTATCTTACAGTATAGGAAAGTAGGGGAGAAGGAGATGAGCAAGAGGGGGGGATGATGGAAGGGAGGGCAAAGGGAGGAGGGAGCAATTTGAAGTCAACACTTGGGGAGGGACAGGATCAAAGGACAGAAGAGAAACAATGAGGGGCAGGGTAGGATGGAGGGTAATTCAGTTAGTCTTACACAACATGACTATCAGGGAAGTCATTTGCAAAATTACACAGATATGGCCTATATTGAATTGCCTGCCTTCCCAAAGGGAATGGGTGGAGAGGGAGGGATAGGGAGAATTTGGAACTCAAAGTTTTAGGAACAACTGTTTAGTTGTTGTTGGTACTAGGAAAGAAGACATACCCTTAATGAGGAATAGAAAGTCATCTGGCCCTACAGGAGAAAAGAGAAAATGGAGAGAAGAGAAGGGAGAGATGACAGAAGAGAGGGCAGATTGGAGATAGGGAAAATTAGATTGCTTGGGGTATTGGGGTGGGGGGAGGGGATAAAAGGGGAGAAAAATTTGGAACCCAAAATTTTGTGAAAATGAATGTAAAAAGGTAAATAAATAAAAAAGAAAAATAAAAAAAAATATGGACACCTGATGGCTACCTCCTAGTGCTTAAAAGTATATCAAATGAATCAAAGAGACTTTGTTCTGTTTGGCTCCACAGGACTGGACCACAAGTACTGGAAGAAACTTGAAAGACACAAAATTAGGCTTGAAGTCAGGAAAAGCTTCCTAATAATTGGAATTATCCCCCAATGGAATGTCTTAGGATAATAATGCCTTAGGACAATATTCAGCAGTCAATACACATTCATCAAACTTCTACAGCCTTTTAGGCACAGTCCTAAGCACTGGTAATACAAATAGAAAACAGAAAAATAAAAAATAATAAAAACTTTAGAAGCAGAAGAATACACAAAGAGCAAAGGTAAATGTCTCAAACAAAATATATTATGCTTCAGCTGTAGTAAAAAAAAAAAAAAAAAAAAAGCGGTGGTAGTAATCCTGACCTCAGACAAGGAAAAAGCAAAAATTGATTAAATTAAAGGAGATAAGAAAGGAAATTCTATTCTGCTAAAATGTACCATAGACAATGAAGTGATACATAAAATAAGCTCACATAAATGATCAGCATTTCTACATATTACTAACAGAGCCAATCAGCAAGAGTTAGAAAGAGAAATTCCATTTAAAGTTTCTGTAAATATAAAACATTTAGGTGTCTCTCTGCCAAAACAAACCCAGGAACTATATGAACACAGTTATGAAACACTTTTCACACAGAAAAAGATATAAATATTTGGAAAAATATAGAACTAGAAAAATTAATAAAATTTATCTGGAAGGACAAAAGATCTAGAATATAAAGAGAATCAATGAAAAGAAATGCAAGGGAAGATGACCTAGCTACACCTTATCTTAAATTGTATTATAAAGACGCAATCCTGAAAATTACTTAGTATTGTCTAAGAAATAAAGTGGTGGATCAATGGAATAGATTAGTTACTCAAGACAGAATAGTCAATGACTATAGCAATCTACCCTTTGATAAACTCCAAGACTCCAGCTTCTTGGATAAGTACTATTTAACAAAATCTGTTGGTAAAACTAGAAAATAGTATGGAAGAAACTTGGTATAGACCAACATATTAGACTGTGTACCAAGATAAGGTCAAAATGGTAAATGATTTAGATATAAGGGCAGATACTATAAGCAAACTTGGAGAGCAAAAAATAGTTTACCTCTTAGATGTATGGGGAGTGGAAAAATTTATCACTAAAGAAGTGATAGCCTCATGAAATACAAAATGGATAATTTTAATTATATCAAATTGAAAAGTTTTTGCACAAAATCCATTGACTTTTTTGCAACCAAATTTTGAATTTTTGCAACCAGTGTCTCTGATGGGGGCCTCATCTTTAAAATGTATATAAAAATGATTCAAATTTATAAGAATACAAGTCATTCCCCAATTGATAAATGGTCAAAGGATATGAACAAGTAGCGTTCAGAGGAAAAAAATTAAAGCTATCTAAAATCATGTAAAAAATGCTCTAAAATTTCTGTTGCTTAGAGAAATTCAAATCAAGACAACTACCACATTCCACCTGTAAGATTGGCTAACATTACAAAAGAGGAAAATTATAAATTATAAATGCTGAAGAAGATGTGGGAAAATTGGATCACTAAGACATTGTAGGTGGACTTGTTGGAACTATGCCCAAAGGACTATAAAGCTATGTATACCCTTGTAATGGTAATGTAAATGGGAAAATCTTTCCCATTCTTTAATAGGCCCACATGACCTGCTTAGATCACATGGAAACCTAACTCACATGTGGTGAAAGGAACATGCTGAATGGGTTAAACAGGAAGAGTGGAGCAGAGCTGGGAGAAAGTGGTCATAGCTGGGAAAGACACAGGCAGGCAGGCACAGCTTAGACGGGTGAGTTTTTTTGTTGTTTTGGTTTTGTTTGTTTGTTTTGTTTTGTTTTTTGGAAAGGACCCACAGGGGATGAGGAGACTTGGGAATGGCTTTTTCCCCTGTGGTGATAACCTGTATTGACTTCTTGGTCACTATGACGGATTTTGCTTTCTGGTTCTGGGATTTGGCTTTCTGGCATCTAAATAAATGTTTTTCTTCTGCCTTGTATAATGAAGAGTCGCTTATACTTTGTGATTGAGAACTATGCCAGCACGTACATAGTCACCATCAGTGCTGTGAATATTGCGTTGTTAATACATTTGGCATCACAAACAGGATCACAGGGTGTAAAATCTCTGCTTGAAAGCAGACAGAATTTAGGGGAAGACATTAGTATCCCAGGATGGGAAGATTTACTGTATTACTCACTACCAAGGGAATGGGCTAAAAGCTCTGGACACCTACCCCAAGATAAAGGATGTAAATTTATATGTATTTGTGTTGAATGCGACCCAGAAAAACACTTAGAAAGGTGTTTTTAGAAAAAAAGACTCTAGATATCGTGAGGCTACATTATGGGACCCCAATGCAGACCCAAAGTGACAATGGGTCTCATTTCAAAGATAATGAAATGAAGAAATATTGTGTGTTAAACAACATGGAATCTAGGATATTTCATATTCCATATTATCTACAAGTGTCTGAGTTAATTGAAAGAATGGATGGGTTATTGAAAGAACAATTAAGGAAGCTAAGTTCTAATAATTCTTATCAATATTGGAAAGATAATTTGTTCATTGCTTTTGCATGATTTGAATAATGGATCTTTAGGAGGAAGTACACTTCTAGCCAGAGTGATGACTCTGAATCTGCAAATTAGAAAACAAAAAAGCACCTTATCCCAGGACACCTAGTTCAGCAGGATATGATTTATATTGTTTAGAGAACTTTCAATTAGATAGAAAAGAAATAAGAAAAATATCCACTGGAATATGTATGAGAATCCCTAAAAATAATTTTGGATGGATATTGCTTAAATATGGATTAGCAGCTCAAGGAATATACATATTGACTGGAGTGATAGATTCAATTACTAAGGAGAAATTACTGTGACATTCCAAAATTTAGGCAAAGAAACCCTACAATTTTGTAAAAATGATACAATAGTTCAAGTGATTATGATTCCTTGTGAAACAACACTCCTTGTGGAAACTGACCTTCCTTTCAAAGTAACTAGCAGAACAACTGAAAGATTGCATTCTACTGATAGAATAAAATTGGGAGCATATTCATAGTCACCTCCAGTGCTGTGAATATTGCCTTGGTGATACAACCCTTTGGCTCAGCAATACCACTACTACGTCTGTATTCCAAAGAGATCATAACTATGGGAAAACGACCCACATGTAGAAAAACATATTTAGCAGATCTTTTTGTGGTGGACAGTAATTGGAAATTGAGGGCATATCCATCAATTGGGGAATGACTGAACAAGTTGTGGCATATGAATATAATGGAATACTATTTATTGTTCCATGAGAGCAATCTCAGTATCAGTCTCTTATGAACAACTTGTTACAATTAACCTATGATTAGAAGATCAATTAGTCTGCCCTTTTTTATTGTCAGAATTTATGACAATGCCTGGCACATAGTTCATGCCTAATACATATTTGTTGATGGATAGATTAGAAGAAAAGACAAAAATGAAAAGAAATTATGGTATGCAAGAGTAACGGCACCATACTGACTTATTCTAACAAGTTATCATGTACATTCAATAATCATTTAATAAGTGTAACCATGGAAATGGCCATGTTTCATAGTACTGTGCTTCAGAGCTATGCAGTTGGAATCAAGAATAAATGAATTCAAATCCTGTTACATAGAAACTAACTGTATAACCCTGGACAAGTCACTTAACATCTGTCCCTCAGTTCCTTCATCTGTAAAACTTGTACAATGATAATACCTACCTCTGTCCTAGGGTTATGTGAGGATCAACTGAGAAACATATGTACAGTATTGCAGGGTTTTAAGTGTTATATAATACTGTTTTTAGCGTCATTACTATAACTATTACTACTAGGGATATGGGAGAACAAAAAGAAATACTGCTTTTCCCTCAAGGAGATTATATTTCATTTTGAATGTTCAAAAAACATGAAAAAGGTAAAGGAAATAATATTTTTTTGTTGTTATTCAATTGTGTCTAACTCCTTATGACTCCATATACTATAGCTCACCATACTTTCTGTCCTCCACCATCTTTTACAGTCTGTCCTAGCCTGTATACATTGATTCCATGACACTATCCATTCATCTAATTCTCTGCCATCTGCTTTTGCCTTCAGTCTTCCCCAGCATCAAGGTCTTTTCCAGTGTCCTTCTCATTGTGTGACCAAAGTATCTAAGCTTCAGCATTTGACCTTCCAGGGAATAGCCTTTGACTTCCTTGCAGTCCTGACTGTCAAAAAATCTTCTCCAATACCACAATTTGAAAATGTCACTTCTGTGGTGCTCAGCATTCCTTATAGTTCTACCCTTGTAGCCATACTTTGCTACTGGAAAAACAAAACAAAACTAAACAGAGTTTTGACCATGTAGATGTGGACAAGCGCCACTTTCTACAAAGGTCTAACTAGTGAATTATATTGAAGAGACCAAAAGGACCCTGAAACTGTCAGGAAAAAAACCTACAAAAACCCCAGCATTTCCATCTCTTTGACCAGTGCAGAACTAAGGGCAGCAACAGTTTAGAATATATACATAATATAAACTTATAAAGAAGGAGGGGAAACGATTATTTGAAATACTTTAAAAACAACAAAAATCAAATGTAGTGAAAAGAAGTCCAGAGAAAGTTCAGCATGAGAAGTAATCTAAGGGCATTCTAAGGGCATTACAAAAAGAATCTGGAAGCTCAACAAAGAGATCAAAGTAGAATAATTTTGTCCGTATTACTTTTCAATATAAATTTATTTAACTTTTTACATTCATTTCCACAAGATTTTGGGTTCCAAATTTCCTGCCCATTTATCCCCTCCCCCTACCCCAACACACCGAGCATCTCTTCTGTCATCCCTCCCTTCTCTTCTCCCCACCTTCTCTTTTGTCCTGTAGGGCCAGATGACTTTCTATTCCCCATTAACTGTATTACTTATTTCCTAGTAGCACCAACAATACTAAACAGTTGTTCCTAAAACTTTGATTTCCAAATTCTCTCCATCCCTCCCTCCCCACCCATTCCCTTTGGGAAGGCAGGCAATTCAATATCGGCCCTATCTGTGTAGTTTTGCAAATGACTTCCCTGATAGTCGTGTTGTGTAAGGCTAACTGAATTACCCTCCATCCTATCCTGCCCCCCCATTGTTTCTATTCTGTCTTTTGATCCTGTCCCTCCCCGAGTATTGACTTCAAATTCCTCCCTCCTCCCATTGCCCTCCCTTCCATCATCCCCCCCACACTGATTCTCTCCTTCTCCCCCCACTTTCCTGTACTGTAACATAGGTTTTCATTCCAAAATGAGTGTGCATTTTATTCCTTTCTTTAGTCGAATGTGATGAGGGTAAACTTCATGTTTTTTTCTCAGCTCTCCTCTTTTTCCCTCCACTAAAAAGTCTCCTGCTTACCTCTTGAATGAGAGATAATTTACCCCATTCCATTTCACCCTCTCTCCTCCCACTACATTTTTCTCTCGCCGTTTACCTTAATTTCTTTTAAGATATGGTCCCATCCTTTCAATTCACTCTGTGCTTTCTGTCTCTGTGTGTGCGTGCATGTGTGTATGTGTGCGCACGCACATGTGTACATGTATGTGTGTGCGTGTGTATGTGTGTGTGTCGTCCCACCAACTACCCAGATACTGAAAAGTTTCAAGAGTTACAAATATTGTCTTTCCATGTAGGAATGTAAACAGTTCACCTTTGGGAAGGTCCCTTATGACTTCTCTTTGCTGTTTACTTTTTCATGCTTCTTCTCATTCTTGTGTTTGAAAGTCAGATTTTCTTTTCAGCTCTGGTCTTTTTATCAAGAATGCTTGAAAGTCCTCTGTTTCATTGAAAGACCTATATTTTCCCCTGAAGTATTATACTCAGTTTTGCTGGGTAGGTGATTCTTGGTTTGAGTTCTAGTTCCTTTGACTTCTGGAATAATATATTCCATGCCCTTCTATCCCTTAATGTAGAAGCTGCTACATCTTGTGTTATCCTGATTGTATTTCCACAATACTGGAATTGTTTCTCTCTAGCTGCTTGCAAGATTTTCTCCTTGACCTGGGAATTCTGGAATTTGTCCACAATATTCCTAAGAGTTTCTCTTTTTGGATCTCTTTCAGGTGGTGATCGATGGATTCTTTCAATACTTATTTTGCCCTCTGGTTCTAGAATCTCAGGGCAGTTTTCCTTGATAATTTCATGAAAGATGATGTCTAGGCTCTTTTTTTGATCATGGCTTTCAGATAGTCCAATAATTTTTAAATTGTCTCTCCTAGATCTATTTTCCAGGTCAGTTGTTTTTCCAATGAGATATTTCACATTATCTTCCATTTTTTCATTCTTTTGGTTTTGTTTTATGATTTCTTGGTTTCTCAGAAAGTCATTAGCCTCCATCTGTTCCATTCTAATTTTGAGAGATCCATTTTCTTCAGTGAGCTTTTGAACCTCTTTTTCCATTTGGCTCATTCTGCTTTTGAAAGCATTCTTCTCCTCATTGGCTTTTTGAACCTCTTTTGCCAATTGAGTCAGCCTATTTTTCAAGGTGTTATTTCCTTCAGCAATTTTTGGGTCTCCTTTACTAAGGTATTGACCTGTTTTTCATGCTTTTCTTGCATCTCTCTCATTTCTCTTCCCAGTTTTTCCTCCACCTGTCTAACTTGATTTTCAAAATCCTTTTTGGGCTCTCCACGGCCTGAGCCCACTGGACATCCACCTCGGATGTCTGGGATAGAGAGGCCCCACCCTCCATGTCTTTCCCTGATGGAAAGCATTGTCCTTCCTCATCAGAAATGAAAGGAGGAAGGAACATCTCTTCCCCAATAAAGTATCTCTCTATGGTCTTATTTTGCTTCCTTTTTCTGGGTATTTTCCCAGCCAGTCACTTGACTTCTGAGATTCCTCTCCACTCCCACCTAGATCTGCCCAGCTAGTGCTTGGGGTCTGAGATTCAAATGCTGCTCCCTAGCCTCAGGGCTTTCAGAGGCAGGCGTGGCTGCTCTTCAATGTGAGCTTAAGTTCTGGTGGGGGCAGAGCTGCCTCCCAGACTCAGTTCCCTCAGGGTGTTTTTGCAGAGACCTTTGGTAATGGCCCTGAGCTCCTGCCTGCTGCTTTGGGAGTCCCGGACCACTGCTGCCTTTGCTGCTGCCTCTGCCGCTGCCTCCCGAGGGGGTCTGAGTCACGGAGACACCCCGCTTCCCTCTCGGCCAGCGCAGATGTCTCTCTCAGTGACCTGGAGTGCCTGTGAGTGGAGGGACCTTCGCGGCTATCGGAGATTCCGTCCCTTAAGCTTGCTCGGATCTGCTCCTCTCAGTCCAGAGCACGACGGACCTCTGGGGACAGCTTTCCAGGGCACTCTGGAATGGAAATCTCTTCCACTGTGTTTCTGTGTGCTTGATCCAGAATTTGTGGGGAGTTCTTTTTCAGGAAATTTTACAGGAAATTTATGGGCTGTTGATTCGTAACTAGCATATATGAGTCTTTCTACTCCACCATCTTGGCTCCTCCCCCCATATTACTATAATAAACTGTTATTACTAGTAAAGGACAATAGGATTACCATATGAAGATCTGAACTCCTCTTTCCCTGATCTTCTATATAAGGAAGTGGAGATGACATTAAATGAAATGAAGAGAGGAAGGATAGCTGAATCACACCAGGTTTGCAGTGAATAAATTCCTACTGGAGGTCAAATGATTTTTTTATAGTATTGATAGTATTTTACAATATACCTGTAAGACGGAAGCTACTAAGCAACTGAAAAGAAATCATTGGCTTTCTTTCTACTGAAAAGCACATGAGAGGATATTAATAACAATTGACTTATAATCTGTATTCTAAAATTTCTCTGAAATATTTAGGAGAATGATCTCTACACATATCAAGAATATCCTTGATGGACACAGCCCATAAAATACCTGTAGAGAGGGACTCTCCACAAAATCTGGAGCAGCTGTAGTAGAGAACAACAGAGTGGAGGAGCAGGGTGACCTGAAAGGAGCATGGGAAATGTCTGTTGCATGGGACGTGGAGCAGAGCCCAGCCCAGCCTTGGCCACTGCACACGGCTCGTAAACAGCCCTCCGGCAGAATCTCCAGTCAGAGCAGCAGCAGTGGGTTCACAGATCCCTCATCCTACAGGTGCCAAAGATCAGTGATGGGGATTTTTCAGTTGGCCAGTAAGGAAAAAGGGCCTTTCCACAGCCCAGGCAGCAGGCAATGGCCATATTGTTGGAGTGCAAAAACCCTGGGGGCACTGAAGAGCTGATTCTTGCCTCTACCCTGTGTGGAGGCCCTGGGGGAGCTGGTCTTTGTCTCGCACGGAATGGTGGCCCTGCCTATTCAGCTTATCCTGAAAATCAGCCCCCAGTGCTGACTTGGAAGAATTGGAGGCCAGGTGGCTGTGGAGAGGAAACTGCTAAGATTCTGGGCACAAAAATCCTTTCCTACACCCAGACCAGTAAATGCTGGATTGTGCCACCTTGGAGGAACTGAGATCTTACAGATTCCCAGAGTATACCCTATTCATGACAAAGGACCCAAAAGTCAAGTAACTGGTTGGGAAAACGCCAAAAAAGGGGAAAAAATAAGACTATAGGAGGTTCTTGGTGAACAGATATCTCCTCCCATCCTTTTGGATGAGGAAGAACAATGGGCACCATCAGGGAAGGACATAAAAGTCAAGACTTCTGTATCCCAAACATCCAAAATAAACATTTAATGGTCTCAGGCCATGGAAGAGCTCAAAAAGGATTTTGAAAATCAAGTAAGAGAGGTGGAGGAAAAACTGGGAAGAGAGAAATGAGAGAAATGCAAGAAAAGCATGAAAAGTGAGTCAACTACTTGCTAAAGGAGACCCAAAAAGTGCTGAAGAAAATAACACCTTGAAAAATAGGCTACCTCAATTGGCAAAAGAGTTCCAAAAAACCTATGAGGAGAAGAATGCTTTAAAAAGCAGAATCAACAAAATGGAAAAAGGGGTTCAAAAGCTCACTGAAGAAAATAGTTCTTTAAAAATTAGAATGGAACAGATAGAGGCTAATGACTTTCTGAGAAACCAAGAAATCACAAAACAAAACCAAAAGAATGAAAAAAAAGGAAGATAATGTGAAATATCTCATTGGAAAAACAACTGACTTGAAAAAGAGATCCAGGAGAGACAATTTAAAAATTATGGGACTAACTGAAAGCCATGATCAAAAAAAGAGTCTAGACATGCTCTTTTCTGAAATTATCAAGGAAAACTGCCCTGAAATTCTAGAACCAGGGAGCAAAATCAATATTGAAGGAATCCACTGATCACCTCCTGAAAGAGCCCCCAAAAGAGAAACTGTTAGGAATATTGTGGCCAAATTCCAGAGTTCCCAGGTCAAGGAGAAAATATTGCAAGCAGCTAGAAAGAAACAATTCTAGTATTGTGGAAATACAATCAGGATAACACAAGATGTAGCAGCTTCTACATTAAGGGATTGAAGGGCGTGAAATATATTATTCCAGAAGTCAAAGGACCTGGGACTAAAACCAAGAATCACCTACCCAGCAAAACTGAGTATAATACTTCAGGGGAAAATATGGTCTTTCAATGAAATAGAGGTCTATCAAGCATTCTTTATGAAAAGACAATAGCTGAAAAGAAAATTTGACTTTAAACACAGGAATGAAGAGAAGCATGCAAAGGTAAACAGGAAAGAGGAATCCTAAGGGACTTACTGAAGTTGAACTATTTACATTTCTACAGGGAAAGACAATATTTGTAACTCTTGAAACTTTTTTCAGTATCTGGGTAGTTGGTGGGATTACACACACACACACACAGAGAGACAGAGAGCACAGGGTGAATTGAATAGGATGGGATAATATCTTAAAAAATGAAATTAAACGGTGAGAGAGAAATGTATTCGGAGGAAAAAGGGAGAAATTGAATGGGGCAGGTTATCTCATAAAATAGGCAAATAAAAGACCTTTCAGTGGAGGGAAAAAGAGGGAAGGTGAGGGGAAAAAATATGAAGCTTACTCTCATCACATTTGACTAAAGGAAGTAATAAAATGCATACTCATTTTGGTATGAAAACCTATCTCTTTTTTTTGCAATGGGATTTTTAATTTACTTATTTCACTTTTAACATTAATTTTCACAAAATTTTGGGTTCCAAATTTTCTCTCTACTTGTCCCCTCCTTCCACAACAAAACACTGGAAAACCTATCTTACAATACAGGAAAGTGGGGGAGAAGGGGACCAGCAGGGTGGGGTGCATGATAGAAGGGAGGGCAGTGGAAGGAGGGAGCAATTTGAAGTCAACACACTTGGGGAGGGATAGGATCAAAAGAGAGAATAGAAGAAACAGGGGGCAGGATAGGATGGAAGGAAATATAGGTAGTCTTACACAGCACAACTATTATGGAAGTCATTTGCGAAACTACACAGAGATGGCCTATGTTGAATTGCTTGCCTTCCCAAAAGGAATGGGTGGGGAGGGAGGGATGAAGAGAAGTTGAAACTCGAAGTTTTAGGAGCAACTGTCAAGTACTGTTCTTGCTACTAGGAAATAAGAAATACAGGTAATGGGATATAGAAATTTATCTTGCTCTACAGGACAAGAATGAAGATGGGGATAAGGGAAAGGAGGGATGTTAGAAAGGAGGACAGATTGGTGATAGGGGTAATTAGAATACTCAGAGTTTTGGGGTGGGGGAGGAGAGAAAGTGGGAGAAAATTTGGAACCCAAAATTTTGTGGAAATGAGTGTTGAAAACTTAAATAAATAAATTTAAATATATAAAAAAAAGAATATCCTTGTTGAAAATCTTTAGAAGTTATGGGTTTCTCTTCATTTTTTGTCTTTAAACGAATTCTAGATGATCTTTTATGAAGTTATGAGTTTTTTAAAAAAGTTATTAAGCTTAGAACAATGATTAATTTCTTATTTAGATTGTTATACAATATTTATTTTGATTCAACTCAAATACAACAAATAAAACCACAGCAGCTTAGCTGGTCACTTATTTGCAAGAATATAGAGAAGAAGTAAATGAATAATTTACTTTTATGTATATACATTTATGGATATACATGTGTATGCGCATGTATGTTTTCTCCTTCAACAAATTGCTTTCTATACATCTAAAAGTCCTGGAAGATTAATGTGTGATAACTTTAAAATTTTCTAAATTAATTAATTTTTAATTTTACACATTCATTTCCACAAGATTTTGAGTTCCAAATTTTCTCCCCATTTCTCCCCTCCCCCTCCCAAGACACTGTACATTCTGATTACCCCTTCCCCCAATCTGCCCTCCCTTCTATTACACCCCTCCCTTCCCTTATCCCCATCTCCTCCATTTTCTTGTAGGGCAAAATAGATTTATATACCCCTTTACTTGTATTTCTTATTTAATGTGTGATAACTTGTTTAAAAAGAAATCTGCTTGTCAGTGTGAATCAGGGTAGAAAAAAAATAGAGGCCTAGTACATAATACAAATCAGAGAATTCCCTATAAATGATGAGATCATCCAGATATCTTGCTTTTTACAGTTCATTTTGTGCTGTCTGAATGAAGCTTAAGACTGTAGAGCCTCCTTAATGAAACACAAAATCAGTTAAACTAGTTGGACCTTAGTCTTCATAGAGTAATAGTCAAGTGATGGAAATTAATGTCATCCAGATTATAATTTGGATTATTGATCCCTTAGCACATAGTATTCGTATCAACAATCAGGTAGTTTCATAATTGAGTAGGAGGAAGAGACAGGTTTGGGTTTTGGGGAAATTGGTAATTTTCAATAATGTGAAGCGATTTCTGACTGTGGAATGGGGTAAAACACAAACATCTGTCTTTTTAACAACGTATTTCCCATGATGTTCATGTAGCCATACATCGTGGAACATCACAAGTTCCAAAATGAAATCAAACTTGCTAGTAGACCAAACGGCAATGAGGAGATATACACTGGGCTTGCTTACTATAGCAGATTTGTTATGATGTCTCATAAAAGACATGCATAAAAATGTAATATAGAAAATGTTTAGCAAAGGAGATGATTTGATTATTTAAAGAGAGCAAGGATCATACGAAGAATCCAAATGTTCGAACCCATGTTATTTTAGAAGAGCTAGAGAAAAATCTTTAGCTTATCATCTGACTCCTTTGTGGAGAATGAATGGGAAAATGTGAGTGAGAGTTACAGAAAATTAGAGGAAATTATTGGGATGCAACTCGTATTTTGATAAACCAATTCAAATGTCAAAGTATTTGTTAAAAACATTAATATATTAAATTTTATGCCAGAAAATGTTAAATAAGCCATGAGCACTTTCTAACTTTTTGTTAATTCACTATTGTTTCTATTCTCTTCTTTGGCAAAATAAATGCCATTGGAATAAAATGAGATTGAACATATGTTACTAATATCTCTTCTTAAAGCCATGGTTAAGTAGAGAATAAAAAAGTACAGATCTGTTAAAGTAGATTCGAAGTGCTGTTTGCTTTCCAACTTTCTATAATGTTTTAACTGGATTTTAAGACTAAAATGTTGTATTTTTTATGAAGTAAGTAAACTCTTTTATTGGTAATTTTACTTATGTTATAAGTCATACTGTGCATTGTCATAAATCCCAATGACATCTTAATCTTGTGACTTGCTTAAAATCAGGGAAACATCTTTTAGATCAGGAGTTTTTCACCATTTTTTTTTCCACAAACGGCTTTGGCAGTCTGGTGAAACCTTTGGGCCCCTTCTCAGAAAAATATTTTTCAATATAGTAAAGAAAATAGAGAATTACAAAGAAAACTTATATTTTTGAGTAAAGATGTGGTTTTTCTTGATCCATGTTCATAGATACTTAAACCTTAATGATTAATAAAAGGTTTCTCTTATTCGTGTAAGAAATGATTTTTGTTTTTTAAAATGGGGAGAGGAATTTGCACATGATCCATTTTAGAAGCAGGGTGCAATACTGGAAGGAGTAGTAGACAAAACATGAGAAAGATTAGTTAATTTTTCCGTGACCTCGGACATTTTGCTTACAGTTATTTTTATTAGTTTTATCATCTATATTAGTATTATTCGTACATTAGTATCATTATTAGTACATTTATCATCCATATTATTATTATTATTAACATTCGTTTTATCATCTATAAAATGAAAAGTTTGAATTACATAATTTCTAGAATCACTTTCAACTATGTTATAACAAACCAGGATTTGAATTCTGGCTCCATTTAAGTAGCTCTGAGTCAATTAACTTTGCCATACTTCACCTTTTTATTGGTTTAAGGGAAAGGATAATATGTACAATTCCTAGCTTACTTGTTGTGAGGATCAAGTGAGAGAACAGATAAAGTGCTTGGTAAATCTAATGCATTTGAATGCATAATAAAAGTTATTCTTATAATTTCTCTGGGTCCTTGAGACTCTTTCCAAGAGGTTAACAGATCAAAGCTGTTTTGTCATTAATACTAAAATGTTATCTGCCTATTAAGATAGTTTTCCATCTTACAACTACATGTTTATGTAAAGCAATATTTTCTTCATGTAATTTAGCAAAAAAAATGTAATAGATTAAATTTAGGAACACATGTGAAAATCTGTGTTAATCCAGACATTAAGGAGATTTGCAAAAAAAAAAAAAAAACCCAACAATTCTATATTATTTTTGTTATAGAAAATAGTTATTGCTACAAAATATTAACAAAAATGTTTTAATAAACATGTTTTATATATTATGAATCTGGGGACAAATAAAAGAAAACAGAAACAAATATCTTGATTTCTTGGAGGTAGGATAAAAGAGGGAAGAGGAAAGAAATCCTCCCCTTCTCATCAGTTCAATTCATGGTGTCCACACTGTGGATTCATTGAGATTGTCACCATCTGGTTGAACTATTGGAAAAAGAAAGCTCTAGTCCATTTCTTCTTTTTCTTAACTTATTTTTCTTTTCAGTTCTGAATTCTCTTCCTCCTTCTATCCTACCCCCTCCTTCACTCATTAAGAAGAAAAGAAATATAATACTCATTATAGGCTATAAAGTAATGCAAAACTTATTTCTGCATTAGCCATGCTCTGAAAAAAGAAAACCAAACAAACCAAGGAAAATAAAGGGGAAAAAATGCTTCGGTATTCACTTTGATTCAATTCATTCTCTGTCTGGAGGTGGATAACATTATACACCATAAGTCCTTTGGCATTGTGGTGGATCATTTTGTTGATCAAAATTACTAAATCTTTCACAGTTGATTATTTTTACATTGCTGTTACTATGTAGATTGTTCTGCTTAGTTCAGTTTGCATCAGTATACTGCCAGTGTGATAATCACAGTGCCTACAGTGGCTACAAATATGGCAGCACAGTTCTGAATCACAAAATATAACAGACTCTCCACATCGAGAGAGAACTAAAATATATGTTCAAATACCAGAAAGCTGAATCCCAACATCAGAAAGCCAAATCCATCATAGCAACAAAGAAATATATGCACAATAACAATGCAGGGGGCACTACTATCCCAAAGCTTTCCCTCTGTTAGGCTTCTCACAAATCAGTTCCTTTAAACAAATCACAAACAAGCTATCCCACTCGTGCTGCTTTGCTTCCCAGCTCTGACTCACTTCCTGCTCCATCTCTTCTGTTCCACTTATTTAGCAAACTTGTCCCACCTCAGATTCATGTGACTCAGGTTTCTATGTGATCCAGGCAGGTCACATGGGCCTATTAATGGATAGGAAAGATATTCCCATTTAAATTACCATTATTATCAGCTAATCTAAGTCTTTCCAGATTTTTCTGGAACTTTCTTCATAATTTATTACAGTATAACAGTATCCCATTACATTCTTCTACCGTAACTTCTTCAGTCATTAACCAATTGATAGACATCCCCTCAATTTCCAAAAAAGGAGATGCTATCAGTATCTTTGTTCATGGGAGACCTTTTCCTTTTCTTTTTTGTTTGCATTCCTTGGGAAGTACTAGAGGTTTTACTGGATCAAAGGGCATACATAGTTTTAACGTTCTTTAAAAATAATTCCAAATTGTTCTTCGGAATGATTTGACTAGTTCACAGCTCTGCCAGTAGTGCATTAGTGTACTTTTTTTCCACTATCCCCTCTGTACTTGCTGTTTTCCTTTTCAGCCATCTTAGCTAGTCTGATGAGTGTGAAGTGATCCTTCAAAGTTGTGTTAATTTTCATTTCTCTAATTACTAGCAGTTTAGAATATTTTCCCATATGATTATTAATACCTTTTATTTCCTCCTCTGAAAACAGCCAATTCATATCCTCTGACCATTTATCAATCGAGGAATGGAATTTATTTATTTATTTTGCAGATTTGGTTCAGTTCCATATATATTTGAGAAAAGAGACATTTTTTAGAAAAAAAAGTTGCTGAAATCTCCTCCCCCAAATTCCTGCTTTCGTCATAATTTTGGCTGCATTGTTTTTTTTTCTGGAAGAAAACTCAACACAACTTGTTTATTTTATGTATTCTGAGTTGTCTACCCACACCTTCACCAGCCAGGACCTCTCTTGCTTGGTCATGAATTCTTCCCATATCAATAAATCTGACAAATAATTTTTCTATGCTCCTCTAATTTGCCTATGGCATCCTTTGTGGCATCCCTCATTCCTCAAGAGGAACAAAAACATCAAAAGAGTGATGTCTTGATTTGGTTTGATTGAGGCAGAGCTGTGCAGAGTCATCAGACTCACACTCTCCTCCAGAGTCATTGAAGTTCAATGACAAAACAAAGGTCCAGATAACTGATGATGGATCAGGATACAGTGGGTGACCTTGGCCTTTCTAAGTTAAGTATTTTCCTTTATGTCTAAACCATATACATATTTCACACTTATCTTGGTATGTGATGTGAGATATTGGTCTATTCCTTATTTCTGCCAAACTGTTTTTTAGTTTCCCAGCAGTATTTATCAAACGGTGAGTTCTTTGCCTTGGGATCTTTAGGTTTATCAAACACTAGGCTACTGTGCTCACTGGTTCCTATTTATTGTGTGTATTTTCTATTGATCAGCCACTCCATTTCTTATCTAGTATCAGACTATTTTTATGATTGCTGCTTTGTAATATTGTTTTAGATCTGGTCCTGCTAGACCCTCTTCCTTTTGCTTTTTCCCCCTCTGATTCCCTTGATAATCCTGACCTTTTTACACCAGAAGAATTTTGTTACTTTTTCTAGCTCCATAACATAATTCTTTGGTATTTTGATAAGTATAACCCTAATTAAATTAATTTACATATCATTGTCATTTTTATTTTATTGGATTGGCCTGTCTATGAGCAATTAATATTCTCCAGTTATTTAGATCTTTCTTTGTGTGGAGTGTCAAGTATTTTATACTGTCTGCAGTAATTTTATATAGAATTTGTCTTTCTTTTCCCGTTAAGTTTTATGGTTAATATTTAGAAAAGCTGAGGAATTGAGTTTGCCAAAGGTATTGTTTCAAGTAGTTTTTTAGTTGAATCTATAGGTATACCATCGTATCATCAAAATATATAAGGAGAGTGGAGCCGAGATGGTAGAGTGAAAGCTGGTGCTCAGCTGTGCTCATCCAAAAATTCCTTCTGATACTTCCAAGAAGTGAATCGGAATGAATTTTAGAGTGGCAGAATGCACGGGAGAGAGAGAATGGCAGATTTCCATCTAAGGACGTCTTGAAAGGTCAATGGGATAGATCTGTTACATCGGCATGGGGAAAGCTCAGAGCATGAAGGCTGCACCAACACAGACTAGACCATAGTAGAACTGAGAATGGCTGTGGGTGGAATGAGTCTCCTGCTGCAGTTAATTATAGAAATCGAACTTGCACTACAGGTAGTAGGAGGGGAAAGGGGAAAGAAAACGAAGGACATGAGTAGAAGGGAGGGAAGAAGTAGTAAGGGAAAAGTGAACCAAAAGGGAGGGGTGCTGATAGAAGGGAGGGAACACTGAGGAAGGCAGTGGTCAAAAGTAAAACTTTTGAGGAAGGGAAGGGAAAAATAAAACTATAAATGGGGGGGTATAGGATGGAGAGAAAGACACAGAGAGTAATCATAACTGTGAGTGTGAATGGGATGAACTCTCCCATAAAAGAGAGACAGATTGCAGAATGGATTACAAATCATAATCCTTCCACATATTGTTTATAAGAGATACATTTGAAATGGGGATACACACAAGGTAAAAGTAAAAGGCTAGAGCAGAATATATTATGCTTCAGCTGAAGAAAAAAAAATTTGAGGTAGCAATCCTAATCACAGACAAAACAAAAAAAATACAAAAATAACTCTAAGGAAAAGAGATAAGGAAAGAACTATATCCTGTTAAAAGGCATCATAGACAATGAAGTAATACCATTACTAAACATATATGCACCAAGTGGTATAGCATCCAAATTCTTAGAGAAGTTAAAGGAATTAAAGAAAGAAATAGACAGCAAAACTATATTAGTGGGGTACCTCAACCTCCCCCCCTCTGACCTTGATAAATCTAACCTCAGAATAAACAAGAAAGATGAGAAAGAGGTGAATAGATCTCTGGAGAAGGTAGATATGACAGCTCTATGGAGAAAATTGAATGGGAATAGACAGGAATATACCTTTTTTCTCACTGGCATGTAGCACATATAGCAAAAATTGACCATGTACTAGGGCACAAAAACCTCACAATTCAGTAGAGAAAGGCAAAAATAGTTAATGCGTCCTTTTCATATCATGACGAAATAAAAATTATATGTAATAAATGGCCATGGAAAGATAGACCAAAAATTAATTGAAAACTAAATAATCTGATCCTAAAGAATGAGTGCATCAATCAACAAATCTTAGAAATAATCAGTAACTTCATTTAAGAGAATGAAAGTAATGAGACAACATACAAAAACTTATGGGATGCAGCAAAGGTAGTTTTTAGGGAAAGTTTTATATATCTGAATGCTTACATAAATAAAATCGGGAAAGAGGAGATAAATGAATTGGGCATGCAACTGAAAAAACTAGAAAAAAAAGATATTGAAAATGCCCAGTTAAATTGCAAATTAGAAATACTGAAAGCCAAAGGAGAGATTAATAAAACTGAAATTAAGAAACTTATTGAACTAATAAATAAAACTAACAGCTGAATATGAAAAAATAATAAAATTGATAAACATTTCGATCATCTGATTTAAAAAAGAAGAAAATCAAATTACCAATATCGAAAACGAAAAGGGTGAATTCACCTTCAATGAAGAGGAAATTAAAACAATAATTAAAAATTATTTTGCCCAACTGCATGCCCACAAATTTGACTGTCTTAGTGAAATGAATGAATATTTGCAAAAATACCAGTTGCCCAGATTAACAGAAGAGGAAGTAAAATATTCCAAATACCCCATCTCAGAAAAAGATACTGAAGAAAAAACCATCAATGAACTTCCTAGGAAAAAAATCTTTGAGGGACACATTTCAAAATGAATTCTTTAAAGCATTCAAAAAACAGTAATTTCAATACTATGCAGGCTCTTTAGAAAAACTGACAGTCCTACGGAATTCTATTTGTGATACAGATATGGTAGTGATACCTTAACCAGGAAGAGCCAAAACAAAGAAGGAAAATTATAGACCAATTTCCCTAATAAATACAGATGCAAAAATTTTAAATAAGGTATTGGCAAAAAGATTACAGTAACTTATTATGAGGATAATACAATTTGATCAGGTAGGATTAATACCAAGAGTTCAGGGCTGGTTCAATATTAGGAAAACTATCAGTGTAATTGATCATATCAACCACAAAACATAAATCATATATTCATCTCAAATCTTTGGACAAAATACAACACCTATTCCTTTTGAAAACACTGGAGAACAGAAAAGTAAATGGAACCTACCTTAAAATAAGTACTACATACCTAAAACTACCAGCAAATATTATATGTAAAGGAGACAAGCTAGGTGCATTTCCATAAGATTGGGAGTCAAAAGGAGGTCCAAAATCTCACTGAAGAAAATAATTCTTAAAAATTAGAGTGGAGGAAATAGAAACTAATGACTTTTTGAGAAATCAAGAAATTATAAAACAGAAACAAAAGAATGAAAAAATAGAGGACAACATATAATATCTCACTGGGAAAAAAAAAAACAAAACAAAACTATTAACCTGGAAAATCAATCCAGGAGAGATAATTTATAAATTATTGGTCAACTTGAAAACCATCGCCAAAAAAGAGCCTAGACATCATTTTTTCAAGAAATTATCAAGGAAAATGGCCTGGATATTCTAAAACCAGAAGGTAAAAGAGATATGAAAAGAATTCACCAATCACATCCTGAAAAAGACGTTAAAAGGAAAATTTCCAGGAATATTACAGTCATGTTCCACAGTTCTCAGGTCAAGGAGAAAAATATTACAAGCAATCAGAAAGAAACAATTCAAGTATTGTGGAAATAGAATCAGGGTAGCACAGGATCTATCTGCTTCTACACTAAGGGATCAGAGGGCTTTGAATATGATATTCCATGGATTAAAGGAGCTGGGATTCAAACCAAGAATCACCTACCCACCAAAATATAGTATAATACTTCAGGAGGAAAAAGGCAATTTCAAGGAAACAGAGAACTTCCAACCATTCTTATTGCAAAGACCAAAGCTGAATAGAAAATTTGACTTTCAAATACAAGAATCAAGAGAAACATGAGAAGGTCAGTAAGAAAGAGAAGCCCTAAGGAAGTCATTAAAGTTGAACTATTTACATTCCTACATGGACAGATGATATCTGTAACTCATGAGACCTTTTTCAATAGGTAGGACACAGGTGAGCTACATATGAAGGGAGGGTCCCTAAAAATAAAATTTACTGGTTGAGTGGAACGTATTACGAGTAAGAGAAAAGGAGAGGTAAGAGTGTAGTAAATCGTCTGATACGGTTGGTTGTTGTCCTTCACCTCAGAAGAGGACCAAAACGACATTACCATGGTAAAGTGAGATTTCAGTGTGTCCAGTTGTGACTGATCAAACCAATACAAGCTCGGAATGCTCTACCACAAGTTGGGCACAGATAGTCCGAGTGAATATTTGGGATGCATATCCCAAATTTGTGCATCCTGCGTTTATTTTGTGCTCTCTCAATTATGCTTTGTTCAAAGAGCACAGCACCCTTTCTGATGTGGGCACACCATGCTGAGCAATCCTGTGCCAGGGTCTCCCGTCTTGCACAGTTAAATCCAAAATTCTTGAGGGAGACCTTGAGAATGTCCTTGTGTCATTTTTTTTCTGGCTACCGTGTGATTGCCTGTCCCACGCAAGTTCTCCATGAAATAATCTTTTTGGCAAGCGTACATTTTGCATTCGAAAAAAATGGCCAGCCCATTGGAGTTGCACTCTCTAAAGCATGGTTTGAATACTTGGCAGTTCAATTTGAGCAAGAACTTCAATGTCTGGTGCCTTATCCTACCAGGTGATCCTCAGAATCTTCCTAAGACAGTTCAAATAAAATCGATTCAGTTTCCTGGCATGGCACTGGTAAACTGTCCATATTTCACAAGCATATAACAGTGAGATCAGTACAATGGCTCTGTAGACCTTCAATTTGTAGTTAGTCTAATACTTCTTCTCTCCCAAACCTTTTCTCAGAGCCTCCCAAACACTGAATTAGTTCTGGCAATGTGGGCATCAACCTCATTGTCAATGTGTACAACCCTGGAAAGTATACTACCAAGGTAAGTGAATTTATCCACAGCATTCACAACTTCTCCATTTGTTGTAACAAATGGTTCCATGTATGAATGGTGTGGTGGTGGCGGCTGATGGAGCACCTGTGTTTTTTTGGTGTTAATTATTAGGCCAAAGTTAGCATAAACAGCATAGAATTAATCCATACTTTGTTGCATCTCAGCTTCAGAGGCTGCACTGAGTACACAATCATCTGCAAACAGAAACTCATGCACCAACACTTCCTCCACTTTGGTCTTGACTTGTAAACTTTTCAAACTGAAGAACTGACCATCAGTACAGTAGCTGACCTTGATGAGTCATCCTCATTGAAAGCATTTGTCAGCATGGCTGAAAACATCATGCTAAAAAGTATGAGAGCAAGCACACAACCCTGTTTCACTCCATTGGTGACTGGGAAGGCACGAGAGCTTTGTCCATTATCCAGAACCTGGGAAAACATGCCATCATGAAATTGACGTACAATATTGATGACCTTCCTGGGCAACGAAACTCTGACATAATTTTCCAGAAGCCCTCATTGACTAACATTGTCAAAGGCCTTGGTCAGATCTACAAAAGTTGTGTACAGACCTCTGTTTTGCTCCTGGCATTTCTCCTGGAGTTGTTGGGCAGCAAACACCGTATCAACTATTCCTTGGCCCTTTCTGATGCCACACTGGCTCTCAGGTATATGCCCATTTCTAGGTGAAAGATCAGCCTATTAAGGAGGACTCTAGCAAGAATTTTGCCAGCAATGACTAAGAGAGAGATTCCCCCTGTGATTTTCACAGGGCAATCCATTCCCTTTATAGAGATGGATAATGGAGGCATCCTTGAACTCCTTGGGGATAACTTCCTCCTGTCATAACCTGGAAAATTTCAGTCAGCTTTTGTATGAGCAACAGTCCCCCTACCTTGAAAATTTCAGATGGAATAGAATCAGTACTAGGTGCTTTGCCACATGAAAGGAGCCTAATGGCCCACAAAACCTCTTCTCTAGTTGGAAGTTCATCTAAGGAGGGATTGACTTCAACCTGAAGTGAATGGCCAATGGCCTCAGCATTGATTGATGATAGTCTGTTAAGAATACTATGCAAGTGTTTAGCCCATCTCTCTAGGATTATGTCCTTATCACTAGTCAGTGTGACTCCATCAGCACTGAGTAGTTGTGACGCACCATAGGTTTTTGGTCTATAAATACCTTTCAGGGAATCATAAAAGTGCTTTGGATTGTTACTATTAGCATATAACTGAATTTCTTCTGCCTTCTTACTGATCCAGGAATCCAGCATCTCTGTAAGCTTTGCTTGTACTTTGCCTTTGATGGAATTAAATGCTGCCTTCTTAGAGGTGGATGGTAAATCCTGCTGGTAAATCCGGTGGAGTTCTTGTTTTTCATTTAGCAGCTTCTGAATTTCCCCATCCTTTTCATCAAACCTGTCTTGGTGTTTGCAAGTGTTCTGACCCAGATGAGCAGATGCAGTGCTGTATGCCAAATCTCTGAGAGCTGCCCACTCATTTTCTGCTCCACTGTTGCCAACTGCTCAACTTTCCCTCCAACTCACCAACAAACTGTTTACGCTCAGAGAAGAGCTCTAATTTGTTGACATAAATTCTTCTGGTAGTCATTTTGCCTTGGAGGCAGTGCTTTTGATGAATGTGAATATTTAGCTTGGAAAGGATAAGTCTATGATCAGTCCAGCACTCTTCACCACACATTGCCTTTGTCAGTCTCACATCTTGTCTGTCTCTTCTCCTTACAATCACATAATCTGTTAGATGCTAATGTTTGCTGCGAGGGTGCATCCATGAAGTTTTATTGCATTTAGATAAACGGAAGACAGTGTTGGTGATGAGATCATGCGATGCACAAGTCTTCATTTTTTTAAATATAAATTTATTTATTTAACTTTTTACATTCATTTTCACAAAATTTTGGGTTCCAAATTTTCTCCCCATTTATCCCCTCCCCCACCCCAATACACCGAGCATTCTAATTTTCCCTATGACCAATCTGCCCTCTCTTCTATCATCCCTCCCTTCTCTTGTCCCCATCTTCTCTTTTGTCCTGTAGGGCCAGATGACTTTCTATTCCTCATTCACTGTATTTCTTATTTCCTAGTAGCAAGAACAATACTCAACAGTTGTTCCTAAAACTATGAGTTCCAAATTCTCCCCATCCCTCCCTCCCCACCTGTTCCCTTTGGGAAGACAGGCAATTCACTATGGTCCCTATCTGTGTAGTTTTTCAAATGACTTCAATAACAGTTGTGTTGTGTAAGACTAACTGTATTTCGCTCCATCCTATCCTGCCCCCCATTGTTTCTATTCTGTCTTTTGATCCTGTCCCTCCCTGAGTGTTGACTTCAAATTGCTCCCTTCTCCCATTGCCCTCCCTTCCATCATCCCTCCCTCCCTGATTATCTCCTTCTCCCCCACTTTCCTGTACTGTAAGATAGGTTTTCATACCAAAATGAGTGTGCATTTTACTCCTTCCTTTAGTCGAATATGATGAGGGTAAACTTCATGATTTTTTCTCAGCTCTCCTCTTTTTCCCTCCACTAAAAAGTCTCCTGCTTGCCTCTTGAATGAGATATAATTTACCCCATTCCATTTCACCCTCTCTCCTCCCACTACATTTCTCTCTCACCGTTTACCTTAATTTCTTTTAAGATATGGTCCCATCCTATTCAATTCACTCTGTGCTTTCTGTCTCTGTGTGTGCGTGCATGTGTGTATGTGTGTGTGCGAGCACGCATGTACATGTGTGTGTGTGTGTGTGTGTGTGTGTACATCTGTGTGTGGTCCCACCAACTACCCAGATACTGAAAAGTTTCAAGAGTTACAAATATTGTCTTTCCATGTAGGAATGTAAACAGTTCACCTTTGGTAAGTCCCTTATGACTTCTCTTTGCTGTTTACTTTTTCATGCTTCTTCTCATTCTTGTGTTTGAAAGTCAAATTTTCTATTCAGCTCTGGTCTTTTCATCAAGAATGCTTGAAAGTCCTCTGTTTCATTGAAAGACCATATTTTCCCCTGAAGTATTATACTCAGTTTTGCTGGGTAGGGGATTCTTGGTTTGAGTCCTAATTCCTTTGACTTCTGGAATAATATATTCCATGTCCTTCTATCCCTTAATGTAGAAGCTGCTAGATCTTGTGTTATCCTGATTGTATTTCCACAATACTGGAATTGTTTCTTTCTAGCTGCTTGCAATATTTTCTCCTTGACCTGGGAATTCTGGAATTTGGCCACAATATTCCTGGGAGTTTCTCTTTTAGGATCTCTTTCAGGCGGTGATCCATGGATTCTTTCAATACTTATTTCTCCTTCTGGTTCTAGACTATCAGGGCAATTTTCCTTGATAATTTCATGAAAGATGATGTCTAGGCTCTTTTTTTGATCATGACTTTCAGGTAGTCCCATAATTTTTAAATTGTCTCTCCTGGATCTCTTTTCCAGGTCAGTTGTTTCCCCAATGGGATATTTCACATTCTCTTCCATTTTTTTCATTCTTTTGGTTTTGTTTTATGATTTCTTGGTTTCTCAGGAAGTCATTAGCCTCCATCTGTTCCATTCTAATCTTGAGAGAACTGTTTTCTTCAGTGAGCTTTTGAACCTCTTTTTCCATTTGGCTAATTTTACTTTTGAAAGCATTCTTCTCCTCATTGGCTTTTTGAACCTCTTTTGCCAATTGAGTTAGCATATTTTTCAAGGTGTTATTTTCTTCAGCATTTTTTTGGGTCTCCTTTATCAAGATATTGACCCATTTTTCATGCTTTTCTTGCATCTCTCTCATTTCTCTTCCTAGTTTTTCCTGCACCTGTCCAACTTGATTTTCAAAATCCTTTTTGAGCTCTTCCATGGCCTGAGCCCACTGGACATCCACCTCGGATGTCTGGGATAGAGAGGCCCCGACCTCCATGTCTTTCCCTGATGGTAAGCATTGTACTTCCTCATCAGAAATTAAAGGAGAATGGAACATCTCTTCTCCAATAAAGTATCTCTCTGTGGTCTTATTTTGCTTCCTTTTTCTGGTCATTTTCCCAGCCAGTTACTTGACTTTTGAGATTCCTCTCCACCCCCACCTAGATCTGTCCAGCTAGTGCTTGGGGTCTGAGATTCAAATGCTGCTTCCCAGACTCAGGGCTTTCCATGGTGTGTGTGGCTGGTATTCAATGTGAGCTTAAGTTCTGGTGCTTGGGTGGGGGGAATTTGTGGGGAGTTTTTTTACAGGAAATTTATGGGCTGTGGATTCAGAGCTAGCATACCTGAGTCTTTCTACTCTGCCATCTTCGATGCACAAGTCTTCAGCAGTAAATGACCATTGCTGTTTCCAACTCCATTCTTCCCCAGGACTCCCTGCCAAGTCTGGTAGTCTGAGCCTAGTGTAGCATTAAAGTCACTCAGAATTATAAGCTTGTCCTCTTTTGGCACTTTGACAATAAGTGTCTCTAGGTCTTCATAAAATTTTTCTTTGATTTCATCAAGGCTTGTCATGGTGGGAGCATAAGCACTGATGATGCTGGCATGGCGTTTTCCTGCAAGTTGCAATCGTATTGTCATAAGCCTGTCATTGAATGTTTTGGCGGGCATACCAGCTTGCTGATTAGATTAGTTTTGATTTCAGAACCCATGCCAGCTTCATGGCACTCCCCTTCCCTGTGCCCGCTCTAGAAAAGGTGTATCCAGCTCCAACTTCAGTCAGCTGGTCTTCATTTTTCATCCTTGTTTCACTCAGGGCTGCTATTTATATGTGATACCTGTTGAGTTCTCTTGCAACAAGAGCAGTTCTTCTTTCAGGTCTACTGAATTTTGTGTTGTCTATTAATGTGCGCATGTTCCATGTACCTATGGTGAATGGATGATTTTGTACATATTTTTGTATTTTGACCACATGGTAGGATTCCTTGCCTGCTGCAGTAATCAGGCAAGGGTTGTGTAAGCAGGCAGTGTTTAGGGCACCTTGCTTGCAGTGAGGAAATGACCCTGTGACCAACCCAGCCTGTGTGCAGTGTCCTGACTACAGTTCCCAGTGTATCTGCACCTGGTGCTTCATCATTTGCCTATTGCCACAGGACTTTGAGGCATAATGGTGAAGCAGTATGGGTGAAGGTTGACTCATGTGTAAATTGAATTTAAATGAGTCAGAGCTGCATGAAGTCGTCAGTGTCACTCTCTCCTCCAGAGTCATCATAGTTCAATGGCAAGACAGAGTCCAGATGAATGATGATGGCTCAGGATGCAGTGGATGGCCTTGACATCTTCAGTATCTAGCCAAGCTCTAAGTGTTCCATATTGCCTGCTTCATCTGCCTTCATGGCAGTTGAAACAAATTGTTCTTATCTGCCCATTCCACCAGAGGAAGTCTTCACATGCTTGAGGTAGATACAACTCCCCCCCTCCCCCATAACTCACCAATGGGTTTGAGAACCCTTGGTTAACCTCAACCTGGTTTGGTCCATCTGCCGAAATGGTTTACCAAGGTGTGGCGACTGTGCATGCTGCAGCTTCTTGGAGTCACAGGTGAGAGTTAGGCAGAACAAGTGGACACCAAAGGCAGAAAGAGCCCTGAATAGGGCTTGGCAGTCATCACACCAAACGTAGTGGTCCTCCCTGAGCAGACCGTGCACCCCAAATCATCTGATATAAAATAGGCAAGAAAGAGCTTTTACAATGGAGAGAAAGAAAGGCAGATGAAAGGGAATAAGTGAGCCTTACACTCATGGCATTTGACTTAAGGAGGGAATAAGGCACATTCAGTTGGGTATGGAAATCTATTTTACACAGCAGGAAGGCAGGGAGCAAGAGAATAGGAGAGGGAATATAATGGAAGAGACAGCAAATTGGGAAAAGGTATAATCAGAGGCAAATGCTATTGTGAGAGGATAGGTCAAGGAAGAGAATGGAATAAATGAAGGACATGAGAGCACAGAGGGTAATGTAGTTAGTATTTCTCAGCATAACTATCACAGAAGTGTTTTCCATGGGCTACACATGTATGACCTATATTGAATTATTTGCTTTTTCAATGAGGGTGGGTGGAGATGGAGGAAGGGAGAGAATATGGAAATCAGAGCTTTAATAATGAATGTTAAAATTGTTTTTTCAGGCAACTGGGATGTACAGACAAAAGGATATTTAAATCTTTTTTGCCCTATAAAAAAATAGAGGATGGAAGAAGGGAGTGGTAAAAGGAAGGACAGACTAGAGAAGGGGTGAATGGGGTACATGCTGTCCTAGGGTGGGGATGGGGAGAAAATTTAAAATTCAAATTCTTGTGGAAGTGAATGTTGAAAACTGAAAAATAAATAAATTTTATATATATATATATATATATATATATATATATATATATATATATATATATATATATGAATTAAAAAGAAGAAATTCCAGAATATCAAGGGAATTAATGAAAAGAAATGCTAGGGAAGGTGACTTAGTCATATAAAATTTTCAATTGTATTATAAATCTGCAGTCATCAAAACCACTTGACCCTGGCTAAGAAATAGGGGGGTAAATCAGTGGAATGGGTTCAGTACACATGACAGTGAAGTCAATGATTATAGAAGTCTACTGTTTGATAAAGCCAGGGACCCCAGCATCTTCGATAAGAACTCACTTTCTGAGAAAAAAAAATGCTAGGAAAACTGGAAAATAGTGTGGCAGAAACTAGGCATAGACCAATGCCTGACATCATATACCAGAATAAAGTTCAAATGTGTACACAGTCTAGGTATATCTATCTATGTATCTATCTATCTGTCTGTCTGTCTCTCTGTCTGTCTGTTTCTCTCTCTGTCTGTCTGTCTATATATAAACAAACTAGGGGAACAAAGAATAGTTTCTTTGTTAGATTCATGGAGAGTGAAGGAATTTTTGACCAAATAAGAGATAGAGAACTTTATGAAATGCAAAGTGGAAATTTTGATTAATTAAATTGAAAACTTTTTTCACAAACAAACCCAATGCAACCAAGTTTAGGAGGGAAGCATAAAATTGGGAAATAATTTTTCCAACTAGTGTTTATGATAATGATCTCATTTCTAAAGTATATAGCGATCTGAATTGAATTTGCAAGAATTCAAGTCATTCCTGAATTGATAAATCGTCAAAGGATGTGAACAGGTAGTTTTCAGAGGAAGAAACAAAAGTCGTCTATTGTCATATGAAAAAATGCTCTCTTGATTAGAGAGATATAAATCAAAACAACCCCGAGGTACCACATCCCACCTATCAGATTGACTAACATGACAAAACAGAAAGATGACAAATGTTGGAGATGTGGGAGAGTTGGAACACTAATTCATTCTTGGTGGAACTGTGAGCTGATCCCACCATTCTGGAGAGCAATTTGGAACTATCCTCAAAGGGCTATAAAATTGACCCAGCAATATTGCTTCTAGGATTGTACCTCAAAAAGATCATAAAAATGAGAAAAGAACCGACATGTACAAAAATGTTTATAGTAGCTCGTTTTGGGGTCGTCAAGAACCAGAAATTGAGGGAATGCCCACAAATTGAGGAAGGACTGAGCAAGTTGTGGTATACGAATATAATGGAAAACTGTTGTGCTATAAGAAATGGCTAACAAGCAGACTTCAGAAATACCTGGATAGGCTCATATGAATTGATGCTGAGTGAAGTGAGCAGAACAAGGAGAACATTATTCACAGTAACAACCACAGTGTGCAACGACTGTTTTTGCTAGTTTTAGTCCTTCACAGCAATATAAGGACCTAAAATATTTCCAAAGGATCTGTAATATAACATGCCATCCACATACATAAGAAGAACTATGGAGTGGTAATACAGAATGAAGCAGACTATTTTCTCTTTTGCTGTGTTTGGTTTTGTTTAGTTTTCTTTGTGCTTTCTCCCACTCGTTTCAATTCTTCTGTGCAACATGACTAATGTGAAAATGTGTTTAATAATAATGTATTTTAGTACCCACATAAGATTGCATGCTGTCTTGGGGAGGGAGCACAGAGGGAGTGGGAGAAAATTTAAAACTTACAGAAGAAATTGTTAAAAATTGAAAGCAAATAAATGAATTTGGAGGAGAAAAATTCTAAATATTATCAAAATATGAAACTCTTCACAAATCTGCATGTCATTCTTTCATAGGATCTTTGCTAATTTTCTCTGTATTATTCCAATATTATATATGTGCTGTTAAAGTAAGCGCTATTCTGTTTCTTCTGCAAAATTGACATGGAGCAACATCCTCTTTATCTGAGAGGCAGTGTGATTTTTTGGCAGAAACATTGAATTTGGAGTCAAGAGATCAGGTTACATCTTTGTTGCCCAACATTTAGTGTTGGCATGACCCTGAACAAATGATTTATTTTTTCTCACTTCAATTTCCTCATTGATAAATTGAAATAATAGTATCTATATTATCTCTTGGACTGTTATACTAGACTAGTAAAAAAGTGCTTTATAAATACTGACATATTTAACAAATATATTATTAAATATTAATATTATATTAGTGTTAGTGGAGAGAAAGTGATAGAAGAGTAGGCCATCTACAGAGCCATTTTTACTAATCAAAAAATGACTCACTCTGTATCATTAACTGCAGACAACTTTTCTACTTCATTTGTTATCAAAAATTCAAATAAAAAGTCATAAAGAAGTTCTCATTTTTCCCTTATTAGGAATAACACCAATATGGAAGCATGCCACCAGAATAAAAGCCATATGAAAGAAGTTTCATGGGGATTGCATTTTTTTGCATTTTTAGTGAATTCATTCAACTGAAGGTTACAGACCACTTTTCTGTTTTTCAGGAAAAGAATTGGAAATAGAGATCTTTCCATCGGTACATAAATAAATTGTGGAATTGTGGAATTCATATAAGTCCTTATTGGTAATTAATTAGTTACTGATATTCCAGCAAAGCCAAGGTGGTCTTGGTGAAGTTAAAAAACTTTCCATGATTTGATAATTTGTTGACATTTAGACGTTTTGGAATTGAAGCTAATTTACAATTTGCCTGTGCCCTTGCCCCCCTTTTAAAACTCTTGGCTAAGTGAATCAAAAAGATTTCTTGGTTGTTTGTGTTACTATATGATAGTACGTTGGCTAAAATCATCTTCTGAGGCCTCATTTTGACATGGAGATAGCCCCAGGACTTCCCAGCTTATGCCAGCAGATGCTATTAGGTCTTTCCAAGGTCTTGAGCACAGACCTGCAGATAGATTGTGTGTCTGTGGTTCAGGAGCACGCTTAAGTTTAAAGGGGCTTATTTCCAGAGCACTAAGCATTCAATTTACTTCTATCACTCTGTGGCTATGTTGATAGTAGAAGAAGAGATTGTGATTTCAGAGAAAAATTCTTCTGGGAATTGTTTTCAGATTTATTTTCTTTTATGTTCATGATTAACTGGGGTTTGTCTGTTGTATCATCATTTGACTACATTTTTGCCAGAGGACAAATTGCATTCTTCTTCTAAAAACTGATAGCATTGGTAATGACTAGTATTCATGCCTTCAGACACTTCCACTGCCATTCTGTCCTATATAAAACTTGGACAAATCTCTCTCATATACCATTTTTATCACACTGGACCTTTGTTCGAGTATTTCAAATTTTTCTTCATTGCTAAAAAAAAATGTAAACTTTAAACTCCTTAGCCTGTATTCACTGCTTTCTGCAATATGGCTGTCATCCATGTTTTTAGATTTATCCATTGACCTTTTCTCATATAAAACCTTTGAAATAGTCAAACTGGGCTTCTCCCTGTTCCCAGAATACATTTTATCATTTGCTGTCTTTTCCTCTTTAAGTAATTTCCCTTGGCCAAATAAATCAACGCCTTATTAATTTATTAATTTCCAGATTGTCGATCGATATAATTAAAATCAAATTTTCCATTCTACTCTGATCTTTTCAAGAACAATGCTTGGAAGTCTTCTATTTCATTGAAATTTCACTTTTTCCCATGAAGTATTATGCTCAGTTTTGCTAGGTGATTCTTGGTTTTAATCCTAGTTCCTTTGACCTCTGAAATATCGTATTCCAAGCCCTGCAATCTTTTTATGTAGAAGTCTTGTGTTATACTGACTGTGTTTCCATAGTACTCAAATTGTTTCTTTCTGGTTGCTTGCAATATTTTCTCCTTGACCTGGGAACTCTGAAATTTGGCTACAATATTCCCAGGAATTTCACCTGGGGGATCTCTTTCAGGAGGTGATTGGTGAGTTCTTTCCACTTCTGTTTTACCCTTTGATTCTAGAATATCAAGGGAGTTTTTCTTGATGATTTCTTGGCATATATCTATGCTCTTTTTTGATCATGTCTTTCAGATAGTCCAATAATTTTAAAATTGTCTCTCCTGGATTTCTTTTCCAGGTTTTTCCAATGAGATATTTCGCGTGTTTTTCTCTATGATATAGTTGTCACTCTACAACGTTTTCTCCTAATTCTAATCACTTCACTAGACTTCAGTTTTTACAATTTTCTCTGAAGTCCTCCCCTTCAAAATTTCTTGTAGCATAATATTATATATAATATATAGTAGTATATCATAATATGATATAATTTATAATATAATATATTATACTATATAATATCATATTTATATTTGGTAACTTATGCAGTCATTTCCTTTTTGATGGGTACTCTTCCAGTTTTCATGTCTTTGCCATCACAAAAAGAGAAGCTATAAATATTTCTATATATTCTTTTCTTTAAAGAAAGAATTTTTTTCCTTTTAATGGTATCATTTTTACCCCAATTTAAATGTAAAGATAGTTTTCAACTTTTTTTGATAAGATGTTGAGTTCCAAATTTTCTTCCTCACTCATTTACCTCTCCCTCTCAAACGGCAAGCAATCTCCTTTATGTTATACATGTAAAATCATGTTAAACATATTTCCACATTAGTCATGTTGTGAAACAAGAAACAGAACAAGAGGGAAAAACCATGAAAGAAAAGAATATAAAAAAGTGAAAATTGTATGCTTCAATCTTCATTCAGACTCCATAGATCTTTTTCTGGATGTGGATATCATTTTTCTTCATGGCTTTTTTGGAATTGTCTTGAATCCTTATATTGCTGAGAAGAGCTAAGTCTATCATAGATAATCATCATCCAGTGTTACTGTTGCTGTCTGCAATGTTCTACTGTTTCTGCTTACTTCATTCAGCGTCAGTCCATGTTAGTCTCCTCAGGTTTTTTCTGAAATCTTTTTGCTCCTCGTTTCTTATAGCACAATAGTAATTCTATTACATCAATATACAAATAGTTTGTTCAGCCATTCATCCATTGATGGACATTCCCTCAATTTCCACCACAAAAAAGTGCTATAAATATTCTTGAACATGTAAGTTCTTTTTCTGTGATCTCTTTGGGATGCAGATCTAGTGGTGGTAATGCTGGGTCCAAAGGTATGAAGTTTTATAGCACTTTAGGCATAGCTCCCAAATTGCTCTCCAGAATAGTTGGATCAGTCCACAACAACATGAATAATATTCATCATCGTGTTCCAATTTTTCCTCATCTTCTCCAACATTTATTATTTTCCTGTTTGGTCATCTTAACCAATTCTGATAGGTGTGATGTGGTACCTCAGAGTTGCCTTAGCATGCATTTCATTAATCAGTAGTGATTTAGATCATTTTTTCATATGAATTTAGATAGGTAGACAGCTATCTATCTGTCTATCTTGATAGATATATTTTTGGAGAGAGAGGGAAAGAAAGAGATAACTTTAATTTCTTTCTCTGAAAACTGTATGGTCATGTCCTTTGGTCATTGATCAATTGGGGAATGACTTGTATTCTTTATAAATTTCTCTCAGTTCTCTCTCTATATTTTAGAAATGAGGCCTTTATCAGAAACACCGGCTGTTAAAAGTGTTTCCCAGCTTTGTGTTTTCCTTCTATTCTTCATTGAATTGGTTTTGTTTTGCAAGACCTTTTAAAGTCAACATTATCAAAATGATCAATTTTGCATTTCATAATGCTCTCTACTTCCAGTATGATCATAATTTCTTTCTTTTCCATAAATGTAAGAGGTGAATTTTAGAAAGAATTTTGGAAGCAATGTTGTACAGCACAAAAGAGAGCTGAAATTGGTGACAGTTTCCCTAAGCCTTGTTTCACATTATATAGAACTCAAAAAAGGACATCACAGTTGAGTGGCTTGCACAAAGTCAGTTTCGAGATAAGGTGTGTGTTCCTTGAGATATAAGAATAGATAAGTCAAAACATTCAGTACAGTTTGGGCAATGTCAAAACATGAGCTCTGGTAAGATCCCAACACTTCAAAAAAAAGTTATCATAATAAAAGACTACTATAATGTAAAGTTAGAAAAGTTATGAAAATATAAAGTTTTAAACTAAATTTAGAGAGTTCATGTGATAAGACATTTAGATGTCACCCAAACCTTGAAATCTAGGCATAAGGAAATTCTACTTTACACAATTATTAAGAGAAGATAGACTTTTAGTTAACTAACAGTTGCTGGAGAAGTGGTCCTCATTCTCAATCACTAAATCAAAAGAATTTGGATATGTGACTCTGCAGGCAAATATGAACACCAAGGACCATTAAATTAAGAGTAACCATGATCATCAATCATACCTACTTCATTCAGTGTTCCTGGAACAGTCATTCCTGGTAACCCTTTCCAAATGTCCATTTAATCAGTTTATTTCATCTTGAATCTTGGTTGTCCCATGTAGTCATCCAATCTTTGGAAACATTTTTGCTTGAAAATTCTAGAATAGACTTCATTCCAAGGGCCATTCTGAAAGAGTGTTCTTCCTATTAGATACACTTCCTTTCTTCAAAGTCACTCACAGAGGTTTCCTAGTTAATGTTTTCTTTTTTATAAACACACACTTTTTTTTTTAAAATAATTTGCTTTGCTTAGGGTTAATTCAGCTCTTAATCTATCTTCCCTTCTTATGCACCCCTCTGTCTTTACCATTTTCTCTCTTCTTTCTCTGTAGAGTGAAATTTTTTTTTCTATACTCAACTTTCTTTGACAAGTTCAGATGAGAGGGACATCAAAGTATCGGTCCCTCCCTAATCTTTCCCTTCTTGTATAGATTTCTACTTGTATACCACAAATATGTGAGATAATCTCCCTCATCTGTCTTTTCCCTTCGCTTCCATTCTTCTTTTAAGATCATGAAAACATAACTAAACAACTTGCAGGCTCTTTAATTAGAATTTTTCTATGACTCCTTATGATCATAGGGTTCTGACTGGATACAAGTATCATCTTCCCATATTAGAAAATAAATAGTTTATCCTTTTTTTAGTACTTTGTTATTATTGGCTCCTGTTTACCTTTTGACATTTGTCTTGGGTTCATTCTACATTTCAGACTTTATCTATAGAGTTCTGTTGTTTTCATCAGAAATTCTTAGAAGCCCTCTCTTTCATTAAGGGTCCATTCCCTCCTCTTGCTACAATGGATTGTATTTAATTTTGCTTGGGAAGCTATTCTTGGTTGTTAGCCTAAATCATTTTTCTTCTGGGATATTATGTTCCAAACTCTCTGCTTCTCTAAAGTGTGTTCATCCTTCGTTGCTGAAGAAGACCATGCCATTAGGGAAATGATGATGTGACTTGCACTTGACTTTGCTTTGAGTGAGGGAGGGCTGTGCATGTCATCAACCTCACTTCTCCTCCAGAGCCATCTGAATCCAGTGACCAGATATTCATCAGAATGACTGGAGATGACCCAGGATGAGGCAGTTGGGGTTAAGTGACTTGCCCAAGGTCACACAGCTAGTGAGTGTCAAGTGAGATGTGAACTCAGGTCCTCCTGACTCCTGCACTGGTGCTCTATCCACTGCACCACCTACTTGCCCCACTTCTTTAAAGTGGTTGCTGCTAAATCATGTGCAATCCTGACTGGGGCTCCTAAATGCCTGAATTCTTTCTTACTGATTGTTAATAGCATTTTCTTTGACTACTGTCTTTTGATGTTAAGTTCCCAAAGATCTCATGTAAGCAAAGATGCTTACATGAGATCTTTCTTCCAGGTGCGAATGCAAGAATGTTATGCACTCCGTTTATTCTCAGCTAGTTCAGAGTATATATAGGCATTCCTCTTCCATTCTACTTCCATTCAAGCAAGAAGTTTGTAAATACTGTGTGCTGAGCTTACATTCTTGACTGTTGTTACTCTTACTCAAGATAATTGTGAAGGTTGGTAATTGCGTAGGGGTAGTCCATCATGTAAATCATGCAAGGACATGATGTCTCAAACAGATTTCTCCCGAGAGCATCATGACCCTGATAACCCGAGAATTCCAGACCCCTTACATTTTGATATCTCCCAAGGGTCTGTCCTGAACTTTCTTCTCTTCTCCTTCTGCAGTGTCTTATTTGGTGAGCTCATCAGCTCCTGAATCTTTAATTTTCATTTCTGTTTAAATTATTCCCAGATCTTTGTATTAAGCCAGTTTCTCTCTTCTGAACTCCAGCTGCAAACTAAGATAGTTTCTCTCTTCTGAACTCCAGCCACCAACTGTCATTTGGATATTACATATTGGATACCTTCTAGGCAACTCAAATTCACTGAAACAGAATTCATTGTTTCCTCGCAAACCCTTCACTCTCTAAACTCCTTTTACTCTCAAAGACCCTCTCCCGGTTTTCAACTTCAGTGCCATCTTCACTCTCACTCCAGATATCCAATCTCTTGTCAAATTTTGTTGTTCACAACAAATTTTCACAGTATTTCTTATATGTATGTCCTTATTTCATTCAAGCACCTCTCTATTTTATCCCTCATTGTCTCTTACAATAGCTTTCTTTCTCACTTTAATACATCTTCCGCACATCAGCCAAAGTAATTATCCCAAAATATAGGTCTCAGTATATCAGCTCCCTAACTTGAAACGTTCCATCAACTCCCCCTTACATAAGGGATTAATATACCCTCCTCTCTCTTTTGCGACTTTTACAATCCTTCACAAAGTGAGTCCTTCATATCTTTCTAGTCTTCTTCCACTTTACTCTTCTCAATGTACTCTATGTTCCAGTGACACTGTCCTTGCTGTTCCACACATAGGATGTTCCACCTCCTAACTCTATCACCTTTGAATGGCTGTCCCCCCTACTTGGAGTGCCCTGCTTCCTCTTTTCTACCTCCTGGTTTTCCTCTTCTTCTTCTAGATAAAATCCTACATTCTACTTTATCTAGTTCCCCTCTTGTGAGTGTCTTTTTTTCCAAGATTATCTTTTACTTATTCTGTATATATCTCATTTTGCACATAGTTTGTTGGTACTTATTTCCCTTATTAGAATATTAGTTTCTTGAGGTTAGGGAGAAATTTTTTGGCTTTTTTTGCATCCCCAAGAGTAAGCACAATGCCTGGTACATAGTAAGTGCTTAATTGCACATAATGCAATTATATCAGTCACATAATGACTGACAAAAGCATCCACATTCATCATTTTTTGGGGAGAGGGGGTACTGCAAGAATAGTACTACCATGAATGCAATAGAAAGAATTAACAATATATTTTTTAAAATTTGAGAATTATCAGTTTTTAGATAAATCACTTTGTATCACATCTAATACACAATCATATATTTCTATTTCCTCTGTTAATGCAGCATTTTTAAGAATGAGCGTCTTTCAATAGATTGTATTTAGATTCTTAACTTTGCAAAGGCAGTCATTATTATTGGGATTCTAATCTAATAGATAATTGATTTATAATTGAATGGGACATTAGAGATTTTTTCATATAACCCAATAATTTTATAGTTGAAGAAACTATAACTTAGAGAGTGACTTGTTACACAGACAGTAGGTTACAAATCTGGAATTTTTAACCCTGCTCTTCTAATTTGTCTTTGCTATGCTTTATATGTTTGTCCTCAGTGACTCAACACTATTAACAATAACCTTTAGCATTTAGAGACCCTTTTTAAGTTTAAAAAGTGCTTTACATGTCATCTCATTCGCTTTTCAAAACCACCCTGGTCAGCCAGGTATTCTTATTCCCATTTTACAGATAAGGAAACTGAACCTAAGAGAAAGGTTAAATGGCTTGCCCAAGAGCAGTCATCTAGTTGGTAAATGAGGCAAGATTGGAACTCAGGACTTACTGACTCCCAAGTCCAGCAATCTAACCACTGCATTACCTAGCACCAGACAGGTTTTTTATTTATCAAGTGCATATAATATATTTCTCTCATTTATAAACAAAATAAAGTCTATTTCCCTATATTAATTCCAGTAATGTAATACACTGACAAAAATATAACAGGATACCACTCAAATCATTAAATTCAGAAAGCCACTTTTACTAACCTTTGCTTTTATATATTATTTTTAGACAAAGTCTTATAGCACAGGCTTATGGCAGGCTTATGGCAGCCATAAGGTAATAGAGTTAGGAGATGGAGCATTATGTGTGTGGAACAGCAAAGACAGTGTCACTGGAACACAGAAACGTTTCTATTTTTTATTTTATAGTTATAATATCAGTAGATCATATGCATTACCTTTAAAATCTATAAAGCATTTCCACTATATTATACGATGATTTTTTCTTTACAGAGAGAAATTGAGGGTCACTGTGTTAAGTGAATTATGCGGGTTGACAGTGAAATGTCAGAGCAGGGACCCAAATGCCGGTCTCTCTCCTCTAAAGCTAGTAGGTTTTTTTTCCCTAAAAATTAAATATCCTGCTGTCATGGTTACTTAGCACTTAACATAATATATTAAGTACTAATTTAATGTAATTCAAAAGGTAGTACATATAATGTATTAATTAAAAATATTAAGCCCTTCTGATCAAGGTTAATTAATGTGCTTCAAGAGTTATTAAGAGAATTCCTACTCTCCCACATCTTCTCCAACATTTGTCATCTTCCTGTTTTGTCATGTTAGCTAATTTAATAGGTGTGATGTGGTAGCTCAGAGTTGTTTTGATTTGCATCTCTCTAATCAACAATGATTTAGAATATTTTTTCAAATTACTATAGATAGATTTAATTTCTTCCTCTGAAAATTGCCTGTTCATATCCTTTACCCATTTATCAATTGAGGAATGACTTGTATTCTTGTACATTTGACTCATTTCTCTCTCTATTTCAGAAATAAGGACTTTTTCACAGACACTAGTTGCAAAAATTCTTTCCAAGTTTTCTGCTTCCCTCCTAATCTTGGTTGCATTGGGTTTGGATGTGCAAAACATTTCAGTTTAATGTAATAAGAATTATCCATTTTGCATTTCATAATGTTCTCTATCTTGTTTGTTCATAAATTTCTCCATTAATCTTTCAAAGACACTATTCCTTGCTCCCCCAATTTGTTTATAGTATCAATCTTTATACCAATATCATGTATCCATTTGGACTTTATTCTTGTGCATGGTGTCAGGCATTGGTCTATGCCCAGTTTCTGCCACCCTGTTATACAGTTTTCCCAGAAATTTTTGTCACACAATGAGTTCTTATCCCAGAACCTGGGGTCCTTGAGTTTATCAGACAGTAGATTGCTATATTCATTGACTATTGTGTGTTGAGTACCTAACCTATTTCACTGGTCTACCCCTCTATTTCTTCATAAAACCAAGTGGTTTTGATTCATTGTTGGTGGAGCTGTGAGCTGATCCAACCATTCTGGAGAACAATTTGTAACTATGCCCAAGGGGCTACAAAAATGTACATACCCTTTGATCAAGTAATATAGTTTCTAGGACTGTATCCCAAAGAGATCATAAAAATGGGAAAGGGTCCCACATGTACAAAAATATTTGCAGTAGCACTCTTTGTGGTGAGTAAGAACTGGAAATCAAGGGAATGTCCATCATTTGGGGAATGACTAAACAAGTTGTGCTATATGAATTAGTGGAATACTATTGTGCTATAAGACATGATCAACAGGAATTCTTTAGAGAATCTTGAAAGGACTTATATGAACTGATGCTGACTGAAAGGAGCAGAACTAGGAGAACTTTGTACACAGTAACAATCATAGTGTGTGAGGAATTTTTCTGGTAGATGTAGCCCTTCAGAGCAATGCAAGGGTCTAAAAAGTTCCCAATGGTCTCTTGAATCAAAATGCCTTCCACATCCAGAGAAAGATCTGTGGAACTGAATCACAGAATAAAGCAGACTATTTTTTTCTTATGTTATGTTTTGTTTTCATGATTTCTCCCTTTCATTTTAGTTTTTCTATGCAACATCACTACAGTGAAAATATATTTAGTAGGAATGCATATATAGAACCCTTATAAAATTGTATGCTGTCTCAGGGAGGGAGGGGAAAATACAAGGGAAGGAGAGGGGGGGAAATCTAAGATGTATTGAAGTCATTGTAGAAAACTGAAAACAAATACATTAATTAAAAAAAGAGAATTCCTATTTTCAAGTAATTTATAGTGTATGGGTGGAAGAATAGGACATACACAGATAAAAATATAATAACAAATCACAATATGATAAATGCCTATTAGGGGTAGGCTAGACTGATAAATCAAATACGGGTGATATTATATTGAAGTGGAGAGGAAATGGAAGAGATGGTACTTGAAATAGAATTTTGATGGATGAATAAGATATCTATTGGATGGAACTGTATGACAAGGATAGAGAAGAATAATTCACGCATATAGTTCAGGATAAGAAAGCATTTATGAGCATGATAAATTATGTCTTAGTTTAAAACTTATAGTAGTGGCATGAGACAGAGGTGCTCCAGTGAATAATGCATTCGACAAAAAGGTAAGTGGGTTCTGTTTTTAGTTTGTCTCTGAATATATAGACAAATCATACTATAATTCATTATATTGGTGTACTTGATGATGCTGATGCTGATGATGTATGACAGTGACAAGAGCTCACCATAGTTAAGAAGATCTGGTACTGAGTCTGACACATACTGACTTGTGACCAGTAAATCCATTAACTGCTCAGTGTCCCCATGCATCATTTGGCAAGGAAAATTCAAATCAGCCCTGGTTGAGAAAGTTCCTTCCTGGGAACTTCTTGTACCTATGAAATCACAGGTCTGACTTTATTTATATATTATTTATATGATAATATAATATTTACACATATAATGTATATGTAATGTTTATATTATTTATGAATGCAATATGTGTATATTTATACATTGTTTCATGTAACAAAACTTAAGTAGGTAAGGCAATTGTTATTTAAAATGAGAAAATTAAACCCACAATGGTTTTGTGAATGCTCAAATTCCAATTGTAGAGATAAAGACTAAAACCAAGTATTACTAAGATAGGAGGGCATGAGAAAATGATCTGATGTGAAGAGCACAGTGATCCACATGAATGTCAGGTAGTTAATTTTAAATTCCAAAAGGGAAGAATTCATATTCATTTTTTTTCTATTTGTAGCTCCATAAATACCTAGTACAAACCTAGTAAAAGCTTCTTATTCTCCACTGGAGAAGAAAATGGAAACCACTCCATGATTTTGCCAAGAAAATCCCATGGATAGTATGATGCACGATGCTCCAAAGAGTCGGACACGAGTAAATGACTGAACAACAGCAAAAGCTTACTATACCATTACTGAATAGATGCGTATTCATTGCTATTTTCAATGACTAAATGAAAAAAAATATTTATTGAGTACCAACTGTCTGCAAACTGAGTTAAGCTTATTTTTTTTTTATATTGGTAACATCAGGATACTATAGAATGGAAATTGTAGTAAAAATGTTCTGTCCCCAAATTAGCCATATTTGGTTAGTCTCCATTTATCCTAGTAGGGAGAAAAAGCTCCAGCACATGCAATAAAGGAAGGTGTCATAATAACTAGAAGGAAAATTTGTTTTTGTTCTTAATGGTAGTGGAGAAATAATGAAAAGAATGAAAAAATTGAAACAAAGTAATATTAAAAAAAGACTGTTGTTTGCACATTGTCTCCTTCATTAGTGTGAACTTGAGAGCAGAGACTGTGTTTTTGCCTTTCTATCTCCAGAGCTTAGCTTGCCTGAAACATTAGTAAGTACTTTAAAAATGCTTGTCCACTGACAGACAATTTCTCAGCTAAAAGTTGATATAGAAGTTTCCCTATGATTACTCGGTTGTAGAATATTATAGCTAGAAGGACTTGCTAGACAGATTATATCCTCTGACCTCCTTGTTTTGTAGATGAGGAAGTTGAGACCCAACAATAGTATATCTTCTTTCTTAGACTGCAATTCTAACATGAACCTTAGAATACGGTGGTGGTTTTGTGTTTTTTTTTTTTTTTGTTTGTTTTTTTTGTTTTTTTTTTTTTTAGTAAACGAAGTGAATTTGTGTTTTGGAGAGAATTATTATTATCAAATTTGGCACCATAATAATTATATTTGAATTGGCATCCTATGTGGAATCATGGTTTCAAAATTTTGAGAAAAAATCAGATAGGGTTGTGGAAAAGGAATTAAATAGGGGAAGTTGTGGAACCAGATGAACTTTTAGCTTTTGTCCTTTGTTATATATTCCATTATTGTCCATTGTTGCCATTTGTACATAGCCAACCAGAAATCTGTGATAACTGAAACTGTGAAACCCTGCCAGATGGACAGCCTGCTCTCTCAAGTACATTGGCTCCCCCATTCTTCTCTTCTCCATCTGGAGTCTGGTTTGCTGTGCCAACGCTGCACTAAGGAGAATTGCTACCTGACTCCTGATTTCTGAACCACCTTGTTTTATCATCTATTTATATTTCACCTTCTGCCATAGCACTCGCATGGTTTGGTATTAGTTCTTTGCCATTTGCAGGGAACTTGACAACAGTGGTATACTTCAGGTAGTAGAGGAGGATAGTGACATTCTTTCAGTTCTGATTTTCATTTTATAAGTGAAGAAGTTGAGGTACATCCATTTTATGGGAGGGTGCATATTCTACTTCTGTTATAAAGCATCTCATACCACTACCTTCTTTGATTCGGTTAAACGATCTCTGAAATTTTCTTCAATGGCATGTTAAGGGAAAAAAAGCTTGCTGAAATTCCCTAATATGTGTGCTGGCAAACGACTGTTGTTGAGTGATACACACTGGAGAGGAGTTCTGAACTCTGGAGCCAAGAAAATGACCATGAAAGAAACTTGGCGTTTCAGAGTATATCATCTCATCCCTTGAACTTCATTCTTTTATTTTTACTTAAGTTGACTTTTCTTACCAGTTTGTTCCCCTGCAGACCTACCCCCAACCCCACCAAATGCATCATTTCAAATTACTTTTGGGGGTAGTTCATGGTAAAAAAGATGCTTTAATTTACATTTTGTTTTATAATTTGTCTGTTTCAGTTAAAATATTGTTTATTTATTTTCTCTCATATTTGCACCTTTATTTTTCTCTTTTGGACTTTTAAAAACGTACTTTTGTTTACTGCTATTTTTATATTACTGTAAAATTTTCCCCACCCCACCTCCTGTTTCATACGCCTTTTTATTTAGTAGTACTCTGGATCATAGAACCACATAGAGTATATAATTTTAGATTCTGACAAAGGGGGTTTTGCATAGCATAAAGTTGTGAAGAAGTAATAATATTTAGGGAGATGTAGTATTTCAAAAGGAGGGATGAAATTTGGAAAGGCTTCATGTATGAAGCGTCACTTGAGCTGAGTCCTGAAGGAAACTAGAGATTTCAAAAGAAAGAAGTAAGGAAGAAATACATTTCAAGCATGAGCACCTAGACAGATGCAAAGGCACCTAGATGTGAGATTAAATGTCCAATGTTGAATAATCCAGTTTGCCTGAGTTACAGAATGCAAAATCGGGGGTAAAGCACAAGACAATTAGAAAGATTGGAATGAAATTGGAAGAGATTCAACTGTGAAACTCAGGATTTTAGATTTGATCCTAAGGACAATAGGGAGCCCCTGAAGTTTATTGGGCAGATAGTGGATATGATTAGACCTGTGCCTTAGGAGAATCTCTTTGGCAGCTTTCTTGAGGATGAATTGGAGATGGGAGAAATTAGTGTCAAACAAGAGGCCACTACGACTGTTCTGTCAAGAGATGGTGAGCTAAAAGTCTTCTTAAGTAGAAAATAGTTAAGAGAAATAAATAATTATTTTTGAGGGGGTTGACATAATTTGTCAATTGAAGAATGACTTGTATTCTTGTACATTTGACTCAGTTCTCTATATATTTTAGAAATGAGGTCTTTATCACAGACACTAGTTGCAAAAATTCTTTCCCAGTTTTCGGATCCCCTCCTAATCTTGGTTGCATTGGGTGTGTTTTGTGCAAAATCTTTTCAATTTAATGTAATCAAATTATCCATTTTGCACTTCATAATGTTCTTTCTGGAGCAGTTTCCACCACATTGTTATCCAGTTTTATCAGCAGTTTTTGTGGAACACTGAGTTCTTATCTCAGAAGCTAGGATCCTTGGGTTTATCAAACGATAGATTACTATATTCAATGACTATTGTGTCTTCGGTACCTACCCTATTCCACTAGTCTACCCCTCTATTTCTTAGGCAGTGCCAAGTGGTTTTGATAATGCTTGCTTTATAGTATAATTTGGGATCTGGTAGGGCTTGGCCACATTCCCTAGCATTTCTTTTCATTAATTTCCTTGGTATTCTGAACCTTTTCTTCTTTCAGATGAATTTTGATATTATTTTTTCTAGCTCTAGAAAATAATTATCTGGTATTTTGATTGGTGTGGCACTGAATAAGTAAATTAATTCAGGTAGAATTGTCATATTTATTATATTAGCTGGGTCTACACACGAGTAAGTGATGTTTTTCCACTTACTTAGATCTGAGTTTATATGTGAGAAAATTGTTTTGTAGTTGTGTTCACATAGACCCTGGGTTTATTTTGGCAGGTAGATTCCTAGATATTTTATAGTGTTTAACATAGCTTTAAATGGGATTTTTCTTTCTTGCTGTTGGGATTTGGTAGTAATATATAGAAATGCAGAAAATTCATCTGGGCTTATTTGTAACCTGGTACATTGCCAAAGTTGTTTGTTATTTAAAGTAGTTTTTTTACTTGATTCCCTGGGATTCTCCAAGTATGTCATCATATCATCTGCAAAGAGTGATAATTTAGTTTCTTCTTTGCCTGTTTTAATTCCTTCAGCTTCCTTTTCTTCTCTTAGTGCTAACACTGACATTTCCAGTGCCATATTGAATTTCCGTGAAGATAATGGACATCCTTGTTTCACCCCTCATCTTATTGGAAATGCACCAACCTTATCCCCATTGCATATAATGCCTGCTGATGGTTTTAGGTAGATACAGTTTATTATTTTATGGAAAACTCCATTTATTCCTATGCTTTCCAGTGTTTTCAATAGGAACGGGTGTTGTATTTTGTCAAAAGCTTTTTCTGCATTTATTGAGATAATGATATACTTTCTGCTAGTTTTGTTGTTGATATTATCAATAATACTGATTCGTTTTCCTAATATTGAACCAGCCTTGCATTCCTGGTATAAATACTACCTGATTGTAATGTATTGTTCTTGTTATAGGTTGTTCTATTCTTTTTGCTAATATCTTATTTAAAAATTTTGCATCTATATTCATTAGAGAAATTTGTCTATAATTTTCTTTCTCTGTTTTAGTTCTTCCTGACTTAGTTATAAGAACCATATTTGTATCATAAAAAGAATTTGGTCGGACTCTTATCAATTTTCTGAATATATATATATATATATATATATATATATATATATATATTATTTGAATTAACTGTTCTTTAAATGCTTGATAGAATTCATTTGTAAATCCAGCTGTCCCTGGAGATTTTTTCCTATGGAGTTGATTCATGGCTTGTCCAATTTCTTTTTCTGAGGTGGGGTTATTTAAGTATTCAAATTCCACTTCTGTTAATCTGAGCAATTTATATATTTGGTAAAATATTCATCCATGCCATTTAGATTGTCAAATTTATGGGCATACAGTTGGACAAAGTAATTTATCATTATGGTTTTAATTTACTCCTTGTTGAAGGTGAGTTCACCATCTTTATTTTTTGGAATTGGTAATTTGACTTTTCCTCTCTTTTGTAAAAATCAAATAGACCAAAGGCTTATCAATTTTATTGGTTTTTTTTCATAAAACCAACTCTAAGTTTTATTTATTAGCTCAATAGTTTTCTTCATTTCAATTTCATTACTCTCTCCTTTAGTTTTCAGTATTTCTAACTTGTTATTTGCTTGGGAACTTTCAATTCTTTTTTCTAGCTTTTCACCTACATTCCCAATTGATTGATCTGCTCTCACTCTATTTTGTTCATGTAGGCATTCAATGATATAAAACTTCCCCCTAAGAATTGCTTTGGCAGCATCCCACAAGTTTTGGTAGATTTTCTCATTACTGTCATACTCTTTAATGAAATTATTGATTGTTTCTATGATTTACTGTTTAACCCTTTCATTCTTTAGGATTGGATTATTTAGTTTCCAATTAATTTTTGTCTGTCTTTCCCTGCTTTTTTATTACATATAATTTTTATTGCATTATGATCTGAGGATTCATTGACTATCTCTGCCTTTTTGCCCTGGATTGTGAGGTTTTTATGCCCTAGTGCATGGCCATTTTTTCGTTATGTGAAATGTACCACTGAGAAAAAAATGTATAATTTTCTCCCTTCCAATTGTGACAGTCCATGACCTCCATGTTGTCGAATGAATGAATAAACGAACGAGCAAATTAATCAGTGAAAGGATAAAAGAATAAATGGGAGCTCATTGTGTGCACAGAACAAGGGCCAAATATAAAGAACAGGGCACTGTCCTGGCCAAGGACCAGATGACCCAGATGTCATAGCAGCTAGACATGTTCAAGATCAACTTGGAAGAATTTACCAGTAAACCCAAGCAAAAAATCTGGAAGAATCCTCAGTTTCGGTTGCAGTTTCAAGACATGTGTGCCACCATTGGGGTTGACCCTTTGGCCTCTGGGAAAGGGTTTTGGTCTGAGATGCTGGGAGTTGGAGATTTTTATTATGAGCTGGGTGTTCAGATTATTGAGGTGTGCCTGGCACTGAAGCATCGGAATGGAGGTATGAAGGGAAGGGGTAAGTTTGCTCAGGATGTCAGCCAAAACTACCTCATCTGGGCCATCAAGAAACTGAAGGCCCTGGGTACTGGCTTCAGCATCATTCCTGTGGGAGGCACTTACTTGGTCCAGTCAGTTCCAGCTGAGCTCAACATGGATCATACTGTGTTGCTACAGCTAACAGAGAAAAATGGTTATGTGACAGTCAGTGAGATCAAAGCAAGTCTTAAATGGGAGACAAAGAGAGCTCGGCAAGTGCTGGAGCACCTTCTGAAAGATGGGCTGGCCTGGCTGGACTTGCAGACTCCAGGGGAAGCACACTACTGACTGCCAGCTCTCTTCATGGACCTGTACTCACAGGAAATCACAGCTGAGGAACCCAGGGAGGCCCTCCCCTGATTCTAGGAGGAAGCAGACCAGTGGGAAGAATGGGTAAGAACTACCAAGGGAACCTGAACAATAAACATTTTTGTAAGAAAAAAATGTATAGTTTTCTCCATAGATCTATCATATCTAAGCTATCCAGAGTTCTATTCACCTCTGCTTCTTTCTTGGTTATTTGGAGGTTAGATTTTTCAAGTTCAGAGAGGGGGAGTTTGAGGTCCCCCACTAGTATAGTTTTGTTATCTATTTCTTCCTGTAACTCCTTTAATTTCTCTAAGTATTTGGATGCTATACCACTTGATATATATATATATATATATATATATATATATATATATATATATAAATTATATTCCTTCATTGTCTATGGTGCCTTTTAGCAGGATGTGGTTTCCTTCCTTATCTCTTTTGATTACATCTATTTCTGCTTTTGCTTTGTCTGAGATTAGGATTGCTACCCCTGCTTTTTTTACATCAGCTGAAGTATAATATGTTCTGTTCCAACCTTTTCCACTTACCTTATGTGTATTCCCTGTTTCAAATGTTTTTTCTTGTAAACAACATATTGTTGGATGGTGGTTTTTAGTCCATTCTGCTATCTCTTTTTATTGGAGAGTTCATCACATTCACAGTTGTGATTATTATCTGTGTCTTTCCTTCCACCCTATTTTCCACTGTTTATGCTTTTTGTTCTATCTTCCCTTCCAAAGTAGAGTTTTAACTTTTGACCCCACCTCTTTCAGTCTTCCCTCCCTTCTACCAGCCTCCTCTATTTACTTCCCCTTTTCTCTTGCTATTTCTTTCCTCCCTTTTAGCTTCTCCTCCTCTTTCTTTCCCCTTTCTCCTTCTGCCGATAGGGCTAGTTAAATTTCTATGCTTAACTGAGTTTGTTCTTTCCTCCGTGAACCAAATCTAATAAGAGTAAATGTGACACAGTGCTCATCTCCTTCCCTGCTTTCTCTCTATTGTATTGTTTTTGTGACTCTTCCTGTGATGTAATTTACCTTTTTCTACCTCGTTATTTTCACATCTCCTGTTACAATCTCTTTGCCCATTTACATCCCATTTTTATCATCCTATCATTTAATTTATTACCACTCCTTCTATCTATTTATATCCCTTTTAAATATCATAATAAATATACAATTCTCAGATTAGTAAGTAACATCTTCCCTTCTAGGGATGTATATGTTCACTTTGTTCGTACTGAAAAACAAGTTTTTTTTCCGTTTACCTTTTTGTGCCTCTCTTGAGACTTGTGTTTGAAGATCAAATTTTCTATTAAAACCTTAGGAAGGCCTGGAAATCCCTTATTTCCTTGAATGTTCATCTCCTTGTCTGAAATATTATGCTCAATTTTACTGGGTAATTGATCCTTGGTTGTAGTCCAAGATCCTTTCCCTTACACAATATTATATTCCATTCCCTCTAATCTTTTAATGTAGAAGCTTCAAGGTCCTCTGGGGTCCTCACTGTACTTCCTCAATATTTGAAATGTTTCTTTCTGAATGCTTGCTGCACTTTCCTTTTAAATTAATAGTTTTGGAATTTGGCAACAATATTCCTTGGTGTTTTCAGTTTGGGATTTCTTTCAGGCGGTGATCAGTGGATTCTTTTGATGACTATTTTACCCTCTGCATCTAGGACTTCAGTGTAGTTTTCCTTGGTGTTTTCTTGCAAGATATTGTTCAGGCTCTTTTTTTCATCATGGCTTTCTGGTAGACCAATAATTTTTAGCTTTTCTCTCCTGGATCTCTTTTCCAGGTCAGTTGTTTTGCCAATGAAGTATTTTACATTTTCTTCTATTTTTTAAAAATTATTTAGATTCTGTTGGACTAATTCTTGATGTCTCGCAGAGTCATTAGCTTCTATTTGCCCAATTCTACTTTTTAATAGTTTTTTTTCAGTTAACTTTTGCATCTCCTTTTCCATTTGTCCAATTTTTACAGTTATATTTTGTCCAATTTGTCCAAAATTTAGAGCATTTTTTCATGTCTATAGATAGCTTTAATTTTTTCCTTTGAAAACTGCCTGTTCATATCCTTTGACCTTATCCATTTGTCCAACTTTCTTTTTAACTCCTCCATAAATTCTTTTTTCATATTTTTAAAATCATTGGTCAACTTTTCTTCTATCTCCTTAATTTACCTTTTAATATCCTTCTTGGGCTCTTCCAAGAATGGCTTGAGACCAGTTCATATTCCCTTCTAAGGTTTCTGATGAGAGTACAATCTCAATGCTGATCTCTTCAGTATTGGTGTTTTGGTCCCTGTCCCCATAGTAACATTTTATTGTCTTTTCTTTTCTTGTTTGCTTCTTGCTCATGGTGATTGCCATTTTCCTTGGCTTTTAGAGTGGACCTCTGCTTCTGTGGCACAGAGATTGTTGTCTCATGGTTCTCATGCCTCGAACTTGAGGTTTTGTATAATATGGCCTCTTGTTCTTTCAGCTAGAAGCTAGAATGCTGCAGCTTACCTGGTGCTGAGCTGGCTGGTGTGTCAAAACAGAGACCTGGTGAAGTCCTGAGTTTCTTTTGAGTTACCATGGAGTTTCCTGCAGGAGGTGTGGAGCAGCAGTTGTCTGGGCATAGGAGGGCTCCTCTCCTTAATTAGAGCCCAAGCAGGGTCACTGGCTGTTGAACCCCACTTGTGATAGTCTTTCTGATTCCCCTGTTTGTACTGGGGTGTGCCTGGGTTCCAGGTATTAGTACTTACAGGTTTTACTCCCTTTGGGCACAAGATCTCCTCTTGGTTTGCTGAGGTGGTGCTTTATAAGGCAGTTACAGTCCTGCATTGATTCTCTTCAGCCACAGCAAGAGGGACCCCCCTTTGCTATTTTCCTAAGCTCTCCATCTAAAAGCCTCTTCACCCCTTCAGCAGATCTAAGTATTCCTGGATTTTCCCTCTGAGAATATTCTCTGGGCTTTTCTTTCCTTTTTTTTTAAAATAAGTTATCTATTTGTTTTCAATTTTATACGATCACTTCCATATATCTTAGATTTTCCCCCTCCTTCCCCCATCCGTCCCCAAGACAGCATGCAATTTTATATAGATTCTACACATAGATTCTTATTAAATACATTTTTACCTTAGGATGAAGGTAGAAGAATTAAAATGAATGGGATAAATCATAAAAACCAAAGAAAAAAACAAAAACATAACACAAGAGAAAATGTGCTGCTTCATTCTGTGATCCAATTCCATAGCTTTTTCTCTAGATGTGGAAGGCATTTTGCCTCAAGAGTCCATTGGAAATTTTTGAGGTCCTTGCCATGCTATGAAGGGCCAAGTGTACCAGTAAAATTCCTTGCACACTATGGTTGTTTCTGTGTACAAAGTTCTGGTTCTGCTCCTTTTACTCAGTGTCAGTTCATGTAAGCCCTTCCAAGCCTCTCTGAAGTCTTTCTGTTCATCATTTCTTATAGCACAATAGTATTTCATTACATTCCTGTACCACAACTTGTTCAGTCACTCCTCACCTGATAGGCACCCCCTCAATGTCCAGTTCTTGGCCACCACAAAGAGAGCTCCTATAAATATTTTTGTGATGTGGCACTCTTTCTCATTGTTATGATCTCTTTGGGATACAGTCCTAGAAATGATATTTCTGGGTCAAAGGGTATGATCATTTTTGTATTCCTTTGGACAGAATTCCAAATTGTCCTCTAGAATGGTTGGGCTAGCTCAAAGCCCCCCCAACAATGAATGAGTGTTTTAACTCTCACATCATCTCCAACATTTCATATCTTCCTGTTTTGTCATGTTAGTCAATCGGATAGACATGATGTAGTACCTCATAGTTGTTTTAATTTGCATCTCTCTAATCAATAGTGATTTAGAGCATTTTTTCATGTCTATAGATAGCTTTGATTTCTTCCTTTGAAAACTGACTGTTTATATCTTTGACCTTTTTTCAATTGGGGAATGACTTGTATTCTTGTACATTTGACTCAGTTCTCTAAATATTTTAGAAATGAGACCTTTATCCTATAGATACTAGTTGTAAAAATTCCCAGTTTTCTGATTCCCTCCTAGTCTTTTTTGCATTGGGTTTGTTTGTGCAAAAACTTTTCAGTTCAATGTAATAAAAATCAACTATTTTGTGCTTCATATTGTTCTCTATCTCTTGTTTCATGAAAATTTCTCCATTCTCCATAAATCTGACAAGTACACTATTCCTTGCTCCTCTAATTTATTCATAATATCAGTTTTTATATCTAGATCATGTATCCATTTGGACTTTATTCTTGTGCATGGTGTCAGACATTGGTCTATGCCCAATGTCTGCCACCCTGTTATACAGTTTTCCCAGCAATTTTTGTCACACAGTGAGTTCTTATCTCAGAAGCTGGGGTCCTTGGTTTTATCAAACATTTTATTGCTATATTCAATGACTATTGTGTCTTGAGTACCTAACCTATTCCACTGGTCTACCCCTCTATTTCTTAGGCAGTACCAAGTGGTTTTGATGGTTGCTGCTCTGTAATCTAATTGGGGGTCTGGTAGGGCTAGGCCTCCCTAGTGGTAGTCTACTGTAACTTTAAATGGAATTTCTCTTTCTATCTCTTTCTGTTGGGCTTTGTAATAATATATAGAAATGCAAATGATTTATCTGGTTTTATTTTGTAACCTGCAACGTTGCCAAAGATGTTTAATATTTCAAGTAAGGGGAGACCGGGAATGATGGTGATAGAAGGGAGAGTAGATTGGTGGAAGGGGTTATCAGAATGCATGCCATCTTGGGGTGGGGGGAGGAGAGAGATGGGGAGAAAATTTGCACCTCAAAATCTTGTGCAAATGAATGTTGAAAGCTAAAGTAAAGCTAATTTTTTAAAAGTTTCTTGGAATTGTGAGATTGTAATAAGCTGATAGAATCAATGTCATTAAAGTTTTTCATTATCATGTGAGGAAAATATTTATGTAGATACAGATTCTGTTGTGTCCAAATGTTGATTATATTCCTTAGATTAAATATCATGGAAAATAAAAGTGTATAAATTGAAAATAAATTATGCTAAGTGATCACAGTAATATTTACCTATTGTGACCTTCCAGAGTTGCTTCTGTTCTCAAAGCTTTGAATCAGTGACCTCTGCTTAAAGGAGCAAATGTGAATTTTTACAGTGTGTCTTAATACTTTTTAATGAATAAAGTCATCTTGTGATAGAGTTGAGAGAAGAAATTCTCTTCTTTGAAAGTTTAGCAAGGATTTTTATAGGGCCTATTGTAATTCTTTCACCTTCTTAGAAGACCCCATTTCTTTTGACATGTGCCACCAGGCACCATTAGCAAAAGAATTACTCTATACATAAAGACATGTGGAGTTGAGATGAGAGAAGAAGTTAAAGGAAACTTCCATTTGGAAGTTGTAAATGTGGAGACTAGAGTCTTATGACTGGTTGTAGAAAGGTAGTTCTTGAGCAATAAGATGAATAATACCTTATTTCAATCAGGATTTGTTACCCTGTTTGTCTTCAAATTACAAGATTTTGGGAAATACCACCTACTGATACCTTATACTTAACAAAGGACTTGACTATCCCTCTCATTTCCTGTAGAAATCCATTATCTTCCCTTTTGTGTAGATAAACATGTACTTTCTCAACATTTTTCCTAAAATCTCTACCAGCACTTTTGTCTTATACATAACAAAAAAATGGTGTGGTATATTAGAAATAGGACTGGATTTGGAGTCCAAGAGTCTGGGTTTGAATCTTGGCTCTACCAGTTTTACTATTATGCAAATTTAGGCATGTCACTTTAAGTATCAGTTTCCTGATCTATACAGTGTGGGATGCTGAATTAGGTGATCTTTAATGTCTCTTGTAGATCTACATATGTGACCCTATGACATTAGAATTTAGTTAAATTCAAACAAGTGATATCATTGGGATTCAATAAAATGTCCAAGGAAGCCCTTTGGGAAACATGGTAATAGGAAAGTGTATTGTGCTTATTTTAGTTTGCTTAATTTTGATTTAGATAAGGTATTTATTCTTTATGATAATTTGTAAATGACAATATATTTCATAATAGAAGGAAATATACTGTGGTGAGAAGAACCATTGTCCTGGGAGTCAGGTAGTCTTGGTTGTAGTACTGACTTTGCAATTTTCTAACCTTTATAATCTTGGACAATTCATTTAATTTTTTGTGAACCTCAATTTCCTTATATATTAAATGGCATTGTTAGATTAAATTATTTTTATGGTCTTTTGGCTCTAAATCTCAGATCAATGAGATGATGAAAATGCTACCATGTAACTGCCCCAAGTCTTTTGCTGTGCCATGTGGATTGAGATTCCCAAGAGATGTAAAACCATAGTGTAAATAAATGACCTTTTAACAATATTATAAGTGCCACCATGTTAAATCACCTAGCTTTGGAATCAATGTACAATCGTGGAAACTGCAAATACTAGCCATAGTCTCAGTTTATTAACTGTCATGTAAAAAATGTTACTTATGATTTGTTGCTTTTATGTTAAATACCCTTCAGGCTTTTACAACTTTACATCTATACTTATACTGTTATTTTAGTTTTCTATGGCTCTCAGTATTATAACTAGCCTAAAATAGGTTGAAGAATGAGGACATAAAGGTTTTAAGAGGCACAAAACAGAAGTCCTTGCCAACTCAGATTATCTGAATATAGCTGCTCTTTGCTTAGGATTCACAGGTCTCTAATCCTCTTTCAGACTATCCTACTAATCCTGAATTTGAAATTGTAAAACTGCAATTTGATGACAAATCTGTACCTAAAGATGAAAAAAATCTCCGATTATTTGAAGTATCTACTACAAACTCCTCATACTAAAGCTACCCTCTTTACTCCTTTTGTTCCCATTTAGACAACTTCTTAACATATAACTTTTAAAAAGTTTGGTTACATTCTGTGGTCTAATTCATAGTAGGTAAGAATCAACCAAGAAGTAGTATTAGAGTCATTAGAAACAAGTACTCTGAGAACAGAACAGTGCAAAACACATAGTAAATGGTAAATTGTTCATTAAAATGCATTGAGTGACTAATTCTTTAAAAATATGCATAGAGATAGAAAATAATATAAGGAAGTATTTTTATTTCTTCAGAGTAAATTAAAAACTAAAGGAAACTAAATAACAATATTGTAGAAAGTTTTCAAGAAACTGTAATAGTATTTAAAAGTAGCATTGGAGCAATAGTATTTATTAAATATAACATTAAATACAGTAATATCAAAATACTATTAAATATAATGGTACTAAATCCAACAGTATTTTAGAAATATTATTAAATCATAGGTTACACACCATCTCAAAATCTTATTATTTACACACATGTGCACATATTTATGTGTGCACATAAAGAGATGTCTTTATAATATCAATAAAGTGTATGTAGAAAGCTGACCTCATGGCATCAGTGTTGGTTTGAGAATATTTTAGTGCAGTTTTTCATCCTGATAGCTGCTTCTATTTCTTGAGAGCTAATCTATATTGGAGTGGGGAAACTATGACCTTAAGGCCACATGTGTCCTTGTTGATCTTTAAGTGCAGCCTTTTCGATTGAATCCAAATTTTACAAAATGAATCTTTTTATTTTTATTAATATATTTTTGTCCATCTTTCACATTTATATTTTATTTTTAAAATGAGCATATTTAAAATACCCAAGAATAAAGTAAGCTTCAGTTAAATAATCCTCCCAGATTGACTGTCATAATTAGGATATTTGTAAGTCATAGGGGCTAAATTGATGGCTACTGCACTCATTATTTAGTTCTAACTTTTCCCCTGCCTAATTGGTGCCACTATTGCACGAGGCTGGTTGGCAAGAGTTTATGGGAGTTGAATATGCCAGTCTGTTTTCAACTTTTATCAGTGGTATATTCTCTTTTTATTTGAAGTGAAATTTGTGAGTAGTTGTGCAGCTCAGCAGTATTTTTTAATTCTGTCTGCTTAACAGCTCATCATGTCAAAGAATACCAAGAGAACACTGAAGGAAGAAAACATAATTTTTTTAATGAGGGTTGGTAATTGAAATATTATCTTGTTTTTACTAAAGATGATTTACTTTTTTATGCTGCTTTTTTGTGTCAACAGTAGAGAAATTCAATGTTCATTAGCATTATAACACTCATAAGGACCACAAATATTTTAAATTAGAAGATGAGGCAGGAGAGGTTGTATTGCAGACATTAAAAGATGAAAATAAAAAGCAAAGGCAATTCTTCCAAGCAGAAATAAGACTTGGAAATAATTCCACTGAAGCAACTTACAAAGTATCATGTATACTCAGGAAAAAAGGGAAGCCATTCAGTGATGAAGAAATTGTGAAAGAATGCATTATTGAAGTTGTAGGATGCTTAGACCCCGATAACATTTCGAAGTACAAGCAATTGCCTCTCTCAAGGAGAATCATAACTGATTGACAGCATGAATTAGCCTTCAACCTAACAGAACAACTTCATGCAATACTTCAAAAAGAAAATATTTATTATTCAATGACTTTGGATGAATCAACCAATACTACTGACTTAGCATAGATTTTATACTTCATTAGGGTGATAACAGAAGATTTCCTTTGGTACAAATGAGCACTCTTTCAAATAAAACATGGGGAGTAGATTTCTTTAACAACTTTCAAGATAAATGTCATGAAGGGTTGAATTTGGTAAATTTAGCGACTGAATGTACAAATGGTGCAGCTTTTATGACAGGAAAACATGAAGAATTTATTTCACTGATTAAAAAAGTATTAATAAATCCAGATGTTGACACTTATTTTCATTGTATCTTACATCAGCAAAATTTCTATCCTAAAGCTACTATTTTAAGTGACACTTTACAAGTTAAAACTATGATTAACTATATTTGTGCAATACACTTTAGAAAGATATAGCAAATCCACACTGAATAATACCTCATCATTCAACTTTAGCATGTTCTGAAACTGACAGTGCTGTGTTGCATTTGCTTTAGTACAGAAATTTTGCTGATGTGAGATATGGTATGCAAAAAATGCAGTAGAATACCCATGCCTTTGGCAACATGCCCAAAAAATGTTTTCTTACTTTTCAACCAGTCATTGCTGCAGATCCACATTCTACTACGTAACCCAAATCAAGATGCTGTTAAGGTCACAAATGATTGATACTCAGCTGCAGGATCAACTGAAATGAGGGACTTCCATGATGCAAGGAAATACTTAAATGCTTTCCAACAAAAAGCATACATAATAAAGTTACTAAAAGGTCAGTTAACTTTAAAATTAACAAATAATTTTCATTTTTTAAATTATCAAGCACATGGTAGTTAGACTTTTACAAAATAACGCATATTTTTAAGTATATCCAATTGAAGTTTCTTGAATGTGCCTTGATTTGATTACAGCTAAATACTAATGTGGCCTTCCAATATGAAAAGATTCCCTATCCCTGGTCCATATTATATATAAAAATTCTCCTCACCATGACCTTGAAGCTCTTTCCATAGTTACAAAGGTTACCATCTCCTGGACTAATTTTTTTTAAATTTTTTTTCTCTAGTTAATGCAAAGATGAGAGTCTAGCTGCCTGGTTGTCAAGGTGCTCATTTTCAATTTATTTCCCATGTAAGAAAATTCATAACACAAAAAATGGACTGAAAAGTTGTCACAACATTTTGGTGAATGCTAGGGAAAAATCTGGTCATTTTGAGTCCAAAGTCTGGTCGTGTGGACTCTGTGGCAGAAGAGAAAATGTTGGCAAAACCTCAGGAAAGATAGGTTAAAGTGGGCAGAGATTGTTTCAATCATTATTTCCCAGAGGAAGTTGAAGCCAACTTGAGCTGTACCAGAGATTTAAAAGGGATGTACTTGTCTTATTAAACATCGTGGAGGAGAAGGATTCATTTCATGTCATCATATATAAGTGCTCTCTGGTCTTTTTCATGGGAGTGAAATTACAGACTGTTAATGTTTTAATTGAACAATCAGAATGTCTCATTTAGGATGGTGGAAATTATGTTTACAACAGTTGAGATGAAACATAAAGGAAAATTATGATTTTAAATTTTAAAGTAGTTAAAAACTACTAACAGCTTTAGGAGTTTTAAATGCTTTTCTTAGATACTTTCTATGTGGAAAAATGGAGAAAGATGAGGTGGAGTGAGGGTATAGAAGGAGAGTGGGATGGGTAAAGGGGAAAGAAAGCTCAGGTTTGAAGAGAAGAGAGAGCAGAGAGAAGGGAAGGAGAGGACAGGGACAGGAGAAAGAGAGAGAGAGAGAGAGAGAGAGAGAGAGAGAGAGAGAGAGAGAGAGAGAGAGAGAGAGAGAGAGAGAGAATCAGGTGATTTGTGTTCAGTAAATACTAAAATACATTTTTAATATTGTATTGCAACCTAATAATATACTTGTTTCACAGATAACACCTGGGAGGCACTGGAGTTTTTGGGCTGCAGCCTCTAGCAGGTTCACTCTTGATCTAATCAGAACAGGTAGACATTTTCAGAGGGTTAATAGCTTTATTCTAGTCCAGGCTTCTCAAAGGGTTACCCATAATGGGAGTACCAGCTTCTATAGCATTTCCTAACCACACTTCTCTCAGGGGCTGGTAAGGGGTGGGGGGAATCACCCCTATGTCTCAATGGGGTCAATAGAGAAAGGCACAACTTGTGCACTCTCCTAAATCACCTCAAGCCTCAATAGGGGCACATGTATTCCTCTATGTATTACCTGTGGTTTCCCCACTCACTGACCAATGCCCACTTTCTTTATAGGGTAACAACAAAGAAGGCATCTTGCCAACATTAAGCTCACTGGTTAACTTTAGGAATATCATCATTCTGTGCAAGCATAGTAAATATTATATTATGTCACTCCATATCACATGATGCAGCCTCAGTAGGACTGTCTATGCTTTATGATTCTAGGGATTACTATCTACAATCCTTGAGACTGTTGTGGGAGTTACTATCTAACATCTGTAAACTAGATATTGATGTGGCCATGGATACTTAGAAACTATACTCTGAAAGGTTAACAAAATCTTCCTTGCTTACAGTATTACTGTGTGCTTCAGACTGTAATTTTACATTTATAACTAATTTCCAAGTCACTTACAAAAATTTTATTCTATTAGAAACTGTATGATAACAGACCATTTTCCTTAAACCTGGGTTATGTTTCTCTAATACTTAATTTATACATTTATTTACAAAGACTTGATTTCAGTTTTAAACATATTAGCTCTTGTAAACTTGGTGAAATGACTTCAGCTTTATTCAGTGTTTATGGTCATTTTTGTTGTAGACTTAGTTAAAGAATCACGTCTTTTAACAAATCATTTCCTACTTGATGGTATTTCAGAAGACATTCATAAAGGGTTCATGACCTTTGAAAATCAAGATTTTGAGGACTCAGTAAGAGAAAGATTCTCTGACAGAGTCAGAGTGCTTAAGTGTTGTGAGGGTAGGCCTTATAAATATATACTTGTGTATCCATGTGAAATCTATATAAATGTAATATAGTATATAGGCACATGTTTCTCAAATTCAAGTTATCCTGTCTATAAATCAAATTTTTAGGAAAATATCAAGAGTATTTCCTTTCATGTCAAATCAATACTTTTCATGACAGCAGAGATGGTAGTAAATTGGTTGTTATTTTTCATTTGAGGATGACCTAGCACAAATCACTCAAGAGTCTGCTTTTCTCTCCATTTTATGGATTATAGGGCATTCTTGATGTTATGAAAATAAGCAACTCAGTGTTATTGCAGTTTTAGTAATCACAGAACTTATCCTATTTAGAATGTTAAACAAATATTAAATGAGCCTTTTAATATCTGGATTTTAAATGTACTCTATTCACTAGGTCAGATTCTCACCTTATATCACTATCTGTCTGTCTTTTTCTCTACCTGTAGAATTTCTGAATCTCTGCATATGGGTACTAATATATGAAAGACACAGTTTAGCCACTTTCTATGTATGAATTACTGTGCTAAACTTAGGAGAATTTAAAGATAGTCATCTCTGACTAAAAAGAGCATGTTTAAAAAAAAAACTTTCTTCATTGCTCCTTGTGCAACTCTTACTTCCCTGTGTGCCCCTCCCCACGACTACTCCCAAAGTAGAATCCACCCTTGTTAACAACAAAGTATACTTAAGCCAAAAAGATTTCTGCATTGATCATGTCTAACAATGTGCGCCTCATTCCACATCTGTGTTTTTACCTCTTTTCGGGTAAGAGTTGGGAGTCATAATACTTCATTGTTGGTTACTGCAACAATCAGGGTCTTGAAATACTTTAGTTGTTTTCCCTGACAATATTTTCCTGGATCTTGTAATTGTAAATGACAATGACATAATAAGATACATGTACTACATACAGACCCTTGAAAAATGTATAAATGTGAAATATGTTAAAATATTTGATGGATATTATAATATATTCTAATTCCATTTTGATGTAGAAATGCATAATGATAATTTTTCATAAAAAGCCATGGAAGGTATTTATTGAAGAATATTGCTTTTCTGTTTCACTACATATGCTGGATAAAGTCCAACTTGTTCTGTCTCAAAGAAGCTGTGGGAGAGTGGCTTAAATTCCATTTTTTCATAAGAGGCACAGAATTCCTGTTTAATATGTCTAGTATTCTATTACCCACATAAAACTTGACTCCAAGAATGTCTGAATTTTTACTTACTTTGAGCTTCCTAGTAATTTACTTACCACACTACTTTTGGGACTGTGGTCATCCTATTGTGAAGAATATAAAAAAAAATTGTAATCTGAAAACTGTTGATCTAATGTATCATCTAAATAACAGGAAATTAAGTATATGATGGTTCTTTCTGTTTTTAACTTGAAACCTTAACTCTATATCCTAGCTCTAATCTTGCAATTTTTAAAAACACATGAATATCAGTAATGGCTTTGCCTGCTAATACAAACATATTAATGATTGGAAATCCCTGAAATAGGCCGGACTCTTCCATTTTATATATTCCTGCTGTCATTTCATCTGATGTATAAGAGATTAAATTGTTCTCTATGCTCTATACTATTCTCCACTTTGACTTTTAACCTCTCCACTCCATTAAACCTTCTATTCCCCTCATAATTTTAGCCTTTCCCCTAATATTCTTTCCTATTTAACTGTATCTTTTTTTAAAGTGTATTTATTTATTTATTCAGAAAAAATGCATCACCTCTAAACCTCAGTTACAACAACATATAGTCAAGAAAAACAGATTTCCTCACTGAAAAAATCTATGTATACACACACCCACATACATACATGTAAAATATATATGTGTATGTTTCTTTCACCTCTCTGTCAGGATGTTGGTAGCATGCTTTGTCATTAATACTCTAGAATAATTATGTTGATCGTTATGCTGATTAGAGATCCTTAGTCTTCCAAATTTGTTAGCATTTTCAATATTTCAATATTGTTGTCATTGCATACATTATTTTCCTAGTTGTTTTTACTTCTCTCTACATTAGTTCATATAAGTTTCCTCAGGTTTCTCTGAAATAATCTCCTTCATCGTTTTTTACAGAACGATAATATTCTATCAAATTTATAAATTATGATTTCAGTCATTCTCCAATTGACAGATACACTCTCAGATTCTAATTCTTTGCCACCTCAAAAAAAAGCAATAAATGCTTTTGTGCATCCTTAGAATTTGTCTTCGTTAGGATTAATTTATTCCATTTATGTTCCCTCTCCCAATATATTTTTTCCTTTTTTTCCCTTTCCCATTTCCCTGTTGAGTGAAATGTATATCTTTACCCTACTCTATCTGTATTTTTCATCCTTTGATCAGTTCAGATGAGAAATTCAAGTGTCAGTTGCTCCTACTGTTTCCCCCCCTTTTGTATAGACTTATTCATGTGCACATTGAATATATGAGATAATATTTCTTAACCATCCTTTCCTTCCCCTGCCCATGCATTCCTGTTCCCATCGCTTTCCATTTTTTTAAATCATCAAGATATGAACCATTCCCTCAATGACTCCTGAAGATAATAGAGTGCAGAGGGGATGTCTCTGGATGGTAGACATAGAAATAGTAGAATGCAAACAATTTATCCTTATTCAACACTTTTCAATTTTCATTTCTTTGTTGCTTTGTTTCTTCTAACTCCTCAGTTTGAACTTCAAAGTTTTTATACAGTTCTGATCTTTTCATGAGAAATATTTGGAAGTCTTCTATATCATTAAAAAAGCCATTTTCCCTCCGTAGGATAATAATCAGTTTTGTTTGGTAAATCATTTATGACTGTAAGTTTATATCCTTTCCTTCCTGGAATATTGAATCCCAGACTTTCTAATCCTTTATTTGGTGACTGCTAAATCATATATGATCCTGACTGTGGCTTCCTGAAATTTGAATTTGCTTTCTGTTTTTTAGTACTTTTTTCTTTGACCTAGAATCTCTTAATTTGCCTATAAATGATTTAATAGATTTAATTACAAAAACAGAAAGGAGATGGTCTCTGCCCCCAAGCAATTTTATAAGCAGGAAGACCTGGGTTTGATTTCTACTTCAGACGCAATAGCTGTCTGACCATAGGTGAGTCATTTAACCTACCTGTCCTCAGTTTACTTATACTCCTTCCTTGAAGGGATTGGACTTCATGGTATCAGCATTTCCTTGAAGCACTTTATATCATCAGTCTCTGAAAGGGGACTGCATGACTGTATTCTCATTAAGAAGCTCTCACTTCTAAATTTTTTCCCCCAGATTTCATCTTTCTTCCTTGAAAATAAGATGACGTCTTGAGGTAATCAAATTTATTATGCCCCTTTGTAATTTTGAATAGAAAAGTATTCTAAAAACTTGAATTCATAAGCTTAGTTAAGATAGATATTCATAAAATTGTTCTTTTCAAAATCAATTACGTATAAATTATATTACTGCTTGTTTTGTTCATTCTGTTTAAATGTTCCTTTTACTAATTACTGAGACAGGATGGTGTGTAGATAGAGCACTGGACCTGTTGCCAATATCAGGAAAAATACCATTCAAAAGCATCTCAGACATTTATTAACTGTGACACTTCCTGTATGTCACTTGATCTCTCTCTGCCTCATTATCTCCACCTTTAAGAATAAAGGGTTATATTTGATGGTCTCTGAAATATTTTTCCACTCTAAAACTATCATTCAATGAGTCTAGAATCATGAGTCCTCATTCGGGTCTACTATCCACCGTATGGGGTAAGTAGATAAGAAAAAAGAGGGGAAAATCCTATAATATGTACAAGGCTACTAAGAAATTTTGTTTTTCAAGTCATTTCAGTCACACCCAATTCTTCATGACTACTTTTGGGTTTTCTTGGCAAAATATTGGAATGGTTTGTCATTTCCTTCTCCAGATCATTTTATAGATGAGGAAACTGAGCCAAACTATGTTGCCTGGGTTTACTCAACTAATAGTTTATGAGGTCTGATGTGAACTTGGAAAGAAGATGAGTTTTCCTGACTTCAGGTCCAGGGCTCCATGCATTGTAATGCCACATAGCAGCCTCGTTAAGAGACTACTAATTAGCAAATACAAATTTATGACCTACAAGGAGATGGAGGAGAACAAGGATGGTGAAAGGCTTTGAGACTATGCTCATATTACGAATGATTGAAGGAACTAGGAATGTATATCCTGGAGAAGGGAAGACATGGGACATGGGGACATTGTATCTACTTTCAAGGATCTGAAAGGTTATCAGAAAAAGAGATTAGATTTGTTCTGCTTGACATCAGAGAGCAGAATCTAGAATAGTGGGTCAAAGCTGTACAGAGGCAAATTTATACATGATAGAAAAAACATTCCTAACAATTGGACCTATCTAAAAGTAGTATGGGATCCTTGTGAAGTATTTGAGCTTTTTCTAGATTAAAGGCCTTCTGGTTGAAGTTGGATGACCACTCACTATAGTAGGGGTTAGTTTTGAGGTGTGGATTGGACTAAATTTCCATTGAGATTTACTTTCAGCTCTGAAATTTTATGGTTGTGTGATCTTTACTCTGGCTCTTTCCATTCTATTTCTCTGCTCTAAAGTATTCCAGTTAAATTTGTTTTGGGGAAAAATAATATAAAATCTGTTTTCTCCACAATTATTTATTTATTTATTTTCAGTGTTCCCAATCACTACCATACAGCTTAGACTTTTTCGTTCCCTCCCTCTCCCTCCCTCCCCCCCCTTCCCTTAGATGGCATACAATTTTATATAGGTTCTACAATACATTCCTATTAAATACATTTTCACCATAGTGATGTTGTATAGAAGAATTAAAATGAATGGGAGAAATAAAACAAACCAAAACGTAATACAAAAGAAAATGATCTGCTACAATCTGTGATTGAATTCCATAGTTCTTTCTCTGTATGTGGAAGACACTTTGCTTTAAAAGACCATTGGGAATTTTTTAGGTCCTTCCATTGCAATGAAGTTCTAAGTGTGCCAGAAAAAATCCTTGCATACAGTGGTTGTTGCTGTGTACAATGTTCTCCTGGTTCTGCTCCTTTCACTCACCATCAGATCATATCAGTCTTTCCAGTCCTCTCTGAAGTCTTCCTGTTCATCATTTCTTATAGGAAAATAGTATTCCATTACATTCATATAACACAATTTATTCAGCCATTCCCCAAATTATGGGCATCCCCTTGATTTCCAGTTTTTGGCCACCACAAAGATTGCTAGTATAAATATTTTTGTACATGGGGGACCCTTTCCCATTTTTATGATCTCTTGGGGATACAGTCCTAGATGTGGTATGTTCCAAACTGCTCTCCAAAATGATTGGATGGACTTCACCAACAATGAATTAGTGTTCCAACTCTCCTATGTCTAACATTAATCGTCTTCCTGTTCTGTCATGTTAGCCAATCTGACAGTGATATGGTATCTCAGAGTTGTTTTGATTTGCATCTCTCTAATCAATGGTGATTTCGAGCATTTTTCATATGACTATAGTTTGTCTTTGTTGTCTTGTTCTGGAGTAGATTTTGATCTTCCTTGCCACCAATGACATAAGAAAAAAAGTCTTTACTGAGAAAGTAAGACTCTAGTCTGTTTCTTTCCCCCTTGTTTGCTCATTTTCCAAGCCAGTTATTTGACTTTTGAGCTTTGTTAAGTGGATGGCTCCAGAAAGATGGCTTCAGCAGTGACTGTAGCCACCCTGGGACCAGCGGCAGAGGTAGGGAAGGATCACTCTTTTCTCTCACTGCATGAGACACTTCCCACTGATCTTTAAACTGTCTTTAGCATTTTTGCGATGAGAATCTGGAATTCACAGCAATCTCCAGTGATTCATACCCTAAGACCTACTCCCACTAAGTCCATGCCTGTGTTGCCTACTGCCAAACTGAACTCCACACCCAGCCTGGTGCAACCTTCTGGATTATCTTTAGCTGGAAATTTGCTTCATCTGTCATTTTCTGGACTTCTGCTGCTCTAGAATTTTTTTAGAGTAATTTTTGCATGTTTTTTGAGGGTTTTGGGAGCAGAGCTATAGCAGGTCCCTGTTTCTGTTCCATCACCTTGGCTCCATCCCCCCCAAATTGTTTCTATGATTTGTTGTTTGCTCTACTCATTCTTAAAGATTAGATTTAGTTTCTAATTTATTTTTGGTCTGTCTTTCCATGACTTTTATTATGTATATTTTTTATTGCATCATCATCTGCAAAGGATGTATTCACTGTCTCTGCCTTTCTGCACTAGACTGTGATGTTTTTATGCTCTAGTTCATGGTCAGATTTTGTGCATGTACCATGGAGTAAAAGGTTTTTTCCTTTCCATTTCCATTCATTTTTCTCTAGAGGTCTCTGCTATCTGCCTTTTCCAGAATTCTATTCACCTCCTTAACTTCCTTCTAATATATTTTGAGGTTAGATTTATCCAGTTTAGAGAAGGGGAGTTTGAAGTCTTCCCCTAGTATCGTTATGTTATCTATTTCTTCCTGTAACTCTTTAACTTCTCCTCTAAGAGTCTGGATGCTTTCCTACTTGGTGCATGCATGTTGAGTAATAACATTATTTCATTTTTGGTGGTGCCTTTTAACAGGTTATACTTTACTTCCTTGTCTCTTTCAATTAGATCTATTTTTTTTTTTACATCAGTTGAAGCATGCTATATTCTATTCCAACCTTTTACCTTTACTCTGGGTGTATCCCTCTGTTTCAAAAATGTTTCTTGTAAACAGCATATTGCAGGAATATGGCTTTTAATCCATTCTACCTTCTGCCTCTGTTTTATGGGAAAATTAATCCCATTCACATTCAAAGTTTTGATTAATATCTGTGCCTTTCTCTACATTTTATTTCCTCTCCTGTGTGTGCATTTAATTGTCCCTTCTCCCTTCCCTCCCCAAGACTTTTACTTTTGACTGCTGCTCCTCCATCTTCCCTCCTTTCTATCAGCCCCATTTCATTTTCCCTTACTACTTCTTCCCTCCCTTCTAACCATCTCTCTCCCTTTCCCCTTTCTACTTCTACTGCATGTAGGGCAACTTAGATTTCTGTACTCAACTGAGTATATTGCTCCATCCTTGAACCAAATCAAATGTGAGTAAAGCTCAAACAATGTTTCATCTCCCTCCCTTCTTTCCCTCTGTTCTTGTGCCTCTTCATATAATGTAATTTATTTTTTCTTGTCTTCTCCTTTCCTCTTCTTCCATTACAATCCTTTAACATGCTTTAATTGCCTTTTTGTCTTCACATCAGTTAATTTATGCCCACTCCTTCTTCAGGGACAGTGAGGTGGTGCAGTAGATAGAGCACCAGTGTAGAAATCAGGAGGATCTGAGTTCAAATCTCACCTCAGACACTTGACATTCACTAGCTGTGTGACCTTGGGTAAGTCACTCAACCCCAGTTGCCTCATTCTGGGTCATCTCCAGTCATCCTGGTGAATATATGGTCACTGGATTCAGATGACTCTGCAGGAGAAGTGAGGCTGGTGACTTGCACAGCTCTCTGTCACTCAAAACAAAGTCAAGTGAAAGTCATGTCATTATTTTTCTGATGGCATGGTCTTTTTTGGCAACCAATGAACACACACACACACACAAACACACACTCCTATCTACATATATCCCTTTTCTCATAATCAGTACAAAATTCTCGTGGTTAACAAGAATCATCTTCCCATATAAGGATGTAAACAGTTGGCCCATATTGCATGACAATTTTTTGTCCGTTTACCTTTTTATGCCTCTCTTGTGTTGGAAGATTAAATTTTATATCAAGCTCTAGTCTTTTCATCAGGAAGGTTTGGAAATCCTTCATTTCACTGAATGTCCATCTTCTTACTTGAAAGATTATGCTCAGTTGGCTGGATAATTGATCCTTTGCTTTATGGAATATCATATTCCAAGCCTGCTGAACTTTTAATGTAGAACCTCCAAGGTCCTGTGTGATCCTGACTGTCATTCCACAATATCTGAAGTTTTTCTTACTGGCTGCCTGCAATATTTTCTCCTTGATGTAACAGTTCTGGAATTTAGCAACAATATTCCTTGGCATTTTCAATTTTGGATCTCTTTCAGTAGGTGATTGGTGGATTCTTATAAAATAATTTTTTGTCTCTCTAGGACCTCAGGGAAGCTTTCCTTGATGAGTTCTTGGAACACATTTTCCAGGCTCTTTTTTTAATCTTGGCTTTCCAGTAGACCAATAATTCTTAGATTTTCTATCCTGGATCTATTTTGTAGGTGAGTTGTTGTTCCAATGACACATTTTACAATATCTTCTATTCTTTTCATTCTTTAGATTTTGCTTGACTGATTCTTGATGCCTCATAGAGTGTTTAGCTTCTACTTGCCCAATTCTAATTTTTTTTTTAAAAAAAAATGTTTTCTTTAGTTAGCTTTTACATTTCCTTTTGTCCAATTTTCCCAGTTAAGTTTAGTACTTCCTTTTCCATTTGGTCAATTTTACTTTTTAAGGAGCTGTTATCTTCAGTGGATTTTTTTTTTCATTTTCTCAATTGTATTATCAAAATATTGGATAATTTATCTTCTACTTCTCCAATTGGACTTTTTGAGTCTTCTTACAATGCTTTTTCAGTCTGAGTCCAATTCATATTCCCTTTTGAGGTTTCAGATGTGGGTATATTGTCAATGCTGAATTTGTATTTTAATCTTCCCTGTCCCTGTTGTAATATTCTGTGTTATTTGCTTTTCTGATTTTCTTCTTGCTCATGGTGATTGCCTTTTCCCTGGCTTTTAAGGTCTATCTCTGTTTCTGGGGTAAAGGGATCTCAGTCCCACATTTCCTATGCTGTGAGTTTGGGGCCTGGTTTCTGGCTTTGTGTGTGGTGCCCCTATTTCCTTTAGCTACACTACTACTGGGGATACAAGTGGGCTTAGAGAAGGGGAGGAAGACTCTGGGGAAAGTAGGCCAGGGGAAAAGTCTGCAGTTTCCCCCTTCTGGGAAAGAACAGGAAAGGGTTAGTGCTCTCAGGCCAGAGGAACTTACCTGGTTCTAAGCTGGCTGGTGTGTTCCAAGGTAGAGGCTAGGTGAAGTCTTTCTGTGTTTCCCTGAGCTTACACTGAAGCTCCTGATATGAGGTGTGGGAGAGCAGTTGTCTGGCTGAAGGAAGTCTCCTCCTTCTCTAGGTTTGCACCAGAGCTGGTGAATTCTGGTCTGCACTGGTATCTGCCCAATTCCTTGACTGCCTAAGTCACACCTGAGCTCCTGGTCCTGGGGCTTACCAACTCCACCTCCCTGGGGCTCAGGATCTCCTGCTGGTGCATTAAGGTGGAGTTTGCTGTGAGGCTTCTGGTGCTACACTGGTCCCCTTCAGCCACAGCAAGAGGAACCCTTCCCATCAACATCTCTAATATTCTGAGCTGAGATACTGCTGTTCCCCTTCTTCTGGCTCTGGTATTACAGGATTTTTTCTGGGGCAATATTCTCTGGGTTTTTTGAAGGTCAACAAGGTGAGGGTGAGAACACTTACAGTTTACTCCACCATCTTGGCTCGTGGAAGGACAAGTAGGTGACTTTCAAACATTTAGTCTGTGTGCTGATGGCCCCAGCTGCTGCCATGTGCCCTGTGCTTCTCTCCCACTCAGGGTGTTGGACTCCTGTCCTGCACTCTGAGAGCTTTGAGAATCCCCATTGCTGCCTCTGATTCAGTCTGCCTGGCCCATTCCTACCCAGATATGGTTATAACAGAGTCTGCACTGGTACAGCTGGCACATGCTCTGTGCTCTCCTGCCCGTGAATATATTTTCCCCATTGACCTTCAGGGCTGTCTTGCACTAGAAATCTTCCACACTCTGCCTCCTATTGGATTTTGCCACTAAAATTTGTTCAGATTCACTTTTTAGAGGTATCCGAAGGAGTTTGTGGCAGAGCTCAGATGAGTCCCTACTTTCATTCTGTCATCTTTACTCTATCCCCTGTTTGTCATTTCTTATATATAGCATAATAGTATTGCATTCCATTCATATAACTTTTCACATATTACATATATTATCATATAATACTACATTCATATAACATTCACAACTTTTTCAGCTATTCCCCAACTGATGGGTATCCCCTTGATTTCTAGTTCTTGGCCACCACAAAAATAGCTGCTATCAATGTTTTTATATATGAGTCCTTTTGCCATTCTTATGATCTCTTTGGGCTACAGATATAGGAGTGGCATTGCTGGGACAAAGGATGTGCACATTTTTTATAGCCCTTTGGGCATAGTGCCAAATTGCTCTCCAGAATGGTTGGATCAACTCACAGTTCCACCAACAATTTATTAATGTTCCAATTCTCCCACATCTTCTCCAACATTGATCATTTTCTTGTTTTGTCATGTTATCCAATCTGATAGGTGTGATGTGGTACCTCAGTGTTGTTTTGATTTACATCTCTCAAATCAATAGTGATGTAGAGCATTTTCTCATATGACTAGAGATAGCTTTAATTTTTTCCTCTGAAAACTGCTTGTTCATATCCTTTGATCATTTATGAATTGGGGGATGTCTTGTTTATTTTTGAAAGTTTATCTCATTTCTCTATTTATTTTAGAAATGAGGCCCTTATCAGGGGTACTAGTTGTAAAAATTCTCTCCCAGTTTTCTGCTTCTCTCCTTACCTTCATTTCATTGACTTTGTGCAAAAACTTTACAATTTTATGTTATCAAATTATCCATTTTGAATTTCATAATGTTCTCTATATCTAAGAGAGCAGCATTTGTTAAACACTAGGGTGCAATGCCACTTTGGGTCACAAAATGATTTGGGGGCTCTCAAAAGTTTGGCAACAGGATAATGTTTCTAAATGCACAAAGACTAAAAATTAATTCAAAATCGAATTCATAATGAATCTGAGTTGTTTCTGGCAGTGCTTGCTCTTCTTGCATTTCTGAACTTTATTGCAGTCTTGGCTCTGAACACACAGCATGTGCACTTTGCACTCAATGCAACACCAATAAACAGTGCCAGAAACACCTCATCTCAGATTCGAGACTATTGTGTGTTATTATTTGCAGTATTTTTAGTGCACATATTAAACCATTAAGTAAATTCTGGCTTGGGATTAAGACAGAATTTTCACCAATTTCTGAAATGACCCTAAATATACTTCTGCCTATATACCTCCGGGGTTGTGTAAAGATTTCTCTGCTAAAAGGGGTGGTAAAAGTTTAAGAAGCAGACCTTCTTAAACTTTTTCCACCCAATACCCCATTTTTGCATTTTGGCAATGTTTGTTGGGAGTTGTTGTAGCCTGAAGGCATGTCCTTTGCAAAGTATGCATGTTGTGTGCATTCCGAACCTTTGTACTGTTGTACAAAGATTTATCCTTGCCAAATTTTAAAACCCATGGGATTTTAAGAAATTTAAGAAGGGCTACTGTAGGGGACCCATGAATTTTTTTTTTCTTTTTTAGATACTTGGTTTCCCTGTCTTGCCCTGGCTGAAAGTGCAGAGACTCTTATACTTATAGTTCCATTGTGTTTGAAAGAAGGGCTTTCATCTGCTCTGTTTTAACACCTGAATTAGTTTGCCCCTGCTTAGGCCATCTGTTGACCCCACAATTTCAAGGTAGAGGGATGAGTGAGATGTTAATATTGCACTTAGATCAGACAACTTGTTGGCTCAAAACTCCTAAGCCCAAAAGATCCTCCAGCCACACCTTCCCTGGTAAGAGAAATTAAAAGAGTATGCTACCATGTTTGGTTTAAAAAACAAAATAAAACTATTTCAACAGAATTGGTATCCTTTCTAATCCTATGAATCTATTTTTTGCCCTTGAAAGCATAATTCTGAAAAAGGCTTCATGAGAATACCACAGGGGCTCCTGGAACAAAAAAAGGTAATGAATCTTTGCTTCAGGGATGTTTACTATATGAATGCTTGTAGCTATTGTATTTTAAAAAGTAGTAAAAGTGGCTTATATACTAATCTTGGAGCTGCACCATCCTGCAGTGAATATAATTTGTCATTCTCTGAAAGTGAACTCCTTTGTCATGTAAATATACAAAATAATCACTTTGATAGATTTTTTTCATGGCTCATACACTAGAGAATAAAAACGTAGTTTTACCTCCAATCCAGTAATTTTAATAGTTTAACTTTGAATCTATATGAGCCCCCCCCCAAAAAAAAAAACTCATCAGTATTTCTGCCAAGGGATTCATAGCATTCAACCTGAATTTCCTATTTAATACTTTTTTCTTACTTTATAATTATTCATAAAAATATTTTTTTCTAAGCAAAAGTAAGACAAGGACAAGATCTTGTAGCATTTAATCCTATTTTGTCAATGTATTCTCTCTCTCTCTCTCTCTCTCTCTCTCTCTCTCTCTCTCTATATATATATATATATATATATATATATATATATATATATATATATATATACCTGGTGTATTTTTAATTTTTATATTGGGCTCACAATTTTTAATTAGAACATATTCAGTGTCTTTAAAGAAATTTAAACAAAAACCAAAATAGCAGAATTAAATGCATGTGTACAGAAACTCTACATATATAGAATGGGTCCTAGAATAAATAATTTTTCTTTTTACCACTGTACACATTTTTTATGATTATAGCTTGCCTGTCTTCTATAATATGTCATAGGACTTAAAGACAGAGAGAAACTTAGAGCTCATTAAGTCTAACCCCTTCATTTTGCAGATGAGAAAACTGAGGCACAGGGAAGTTAAATGATTTGCTTAGAGTCAGACAGTTACTAAGTGACTGAAGCAGAATTCAAACTCAGGTCTCCCTGATATCAAGGCTAGTGTACTGTCCATTACACCATAGTGTAACATCTTCACACTCTTTTTTCCTTTCCCCTCTTGACTGAGTAGGAAGGAAACATTTCTTCCTATTTTCTGAATCTAGTTTGGTTCCTTTGGTAAGTTCAGATAATCATTATTACTTGTAATTGATGCTTGAAAAACAGAAGATGAAAAATCAGACTTAAGACCAAATGAGTCCAAGGACAGGAAAGATTTCCTTAGCAAATTCTTTTATGTTAAGCTAAAGATATTCATCAAATTTCTGCATAGGCTAAAAGACTGTGTGAGAGGTAGAACTGTAGGAAGATGATACAACCTTACTTCGCTTGTCTCAACGTACACATATATAGTGTAAATAAAAATGCAGTGAATAAAGGCTATACAACATTACTGAAAGTCACTGAAACTTTTTAGAACATCTAAACTATGACTTTAAGATAAGGAAATCAGTTTAATAAAAAAAAAGTATTCAATTCATGACTTGAAGAAAAAACCCTCAGTGGTTTCCTATTGTCTATGGGATAAAATATAAATTATATTATCTTGACATAATAATCTGGTCCCAATCTATTTTTCATGCTAGTCTTCATTTGATGTTTTGTTCCAGTCAACTTTGGTTACTGGTTGATTCCCAGTAACCAAAAGTTAAATTTAAAGCAAAGTTAATTTATCTTTCTTAATCCTGTGTTCATGCAGTGATCCTTCCTTCTTCCCATGCTGGTCCGATGCAAGGAACATATTCCTTCTTTTATTTCGTTTTTTTTAAATTTTATTATTATTATTTCTTAATGTTCTACAATCACTACCGTAAAATTAAGATTTTAACCCCCCACACCTACCCCCACTACCCCCCTCCCTCTTCAAGACAGCATACAATTCTGTATAGGTTCTACATATACTTTCCTATTGAGTACATTTTCACTATAGTCAGGCTACATAGTCCAACCAAAATAAGTGGAAGAAATCATATAACAAATCAAAACATCATACACAAAACCACACACACACACACATACACACACACACACACAAACATGATCTGCTGCATTCTGAGAATGAATTCCCTATTTCCTTCTCTAAGTGTGGAAGGCATCTTGCCCCAGAAAACCACCATTGGGATTTTTTTTTTAAAATAAGTTCTTCTGTTATTAAGAAGTTCCAAGTCTACTACAAAAACTCTCACACACTGTGGTCATTGCTGTGCACAAAGTTCTCCTGGTTCTGCTCCTTTCACTCAGCATCAGATCATATAAGTCCTTCCAGGCCTCCCTGAAGTCTTCTTGTTCATCATTTCTTATGGCGCAATAGTACTCCATTACATTCATATACCATAATTTATTCAGTCATTCCTCAATTGATAGGCATCCCTTTGACTTCCAATTTTTGGCAACTACAGAGTGCTGGTACAAATATTTTTGTACATGTAAGACCCTTTCCCATTTTTATAGTCTCTTGGGGGACACAGACCTTGTAGCAATATTGCTGAGTCAAAGGGTATGCACATTTTTGTAGCCCTTTGGGCATAGTTCCAAACTGCTCTCCAGAAGGGTTGGATGATCTCACAGCTCCACCAACAATGAATTAGTGTTCCAACTCTCCCACATCCACTCCAGCATTTATCATTTTCTTGTTCTGTCATGTTTACCAATGTTACAGGTGTGATGTGGTACCTCAGAGTTGTTTTGATTTGCATCTCTCTCTAATCAACAGTGATTAGAGAGAGCATTTTTTCATATGATTATAGGTATCTTTAATTTCTTCCTATGAAAATTGCCTGTTAATATCCTTTGACTATTTATCAATTGGGGAATGACTTGTATGGTTATACATTTGAGTCCATGCTCTATATATTATAGAAATGAGGCCTTTATCCCTGAGCTTAGCCATAAAAATTCTTTCCCAATTTACTACATCCCTCAGAATTTTGATTGCATTGGGTTTGGTTGTGCAAAAACTTTTCAGTTTAATGTAATCATAATTATCCATCTTGCATTCCATAATGCTTTCTATCTTTTCTTTAGTAAAAAAAATTCGTCCCTTCTCCATAAATCTGATAAATACACTATTCCTTGCTCCTCCAGTTTATTCATGGTATCAATTTTTATACCTAAATCATGTACCCATTTGAACTTTATTCTTGTGTATGGTGTCAGGCATGGGTCTATGCCTAGTTTTCACCACACCGTTATTCAGTTTTCCCAGCAATTTTTGTCAAATAGTGAGTTCTTATCCCAGAAGCTGGGGTCCTTAGGTTTATCAAACAGGAGGTTGCTATATTCCTTACCTACTATGTCTTGAGTGCCAAGTCTATTCCACTTGTCTACCCCTCTGTTTCTTAGCCAATACCAAGTGGTTTTCAAAATTGCTGCTTTATAGTACAATTTGAGTTCTGGTAGACCTAGGTCACCTTCCCAAGCACTTTTTTTTCATTAGTCTCTTTGATATTCTGGACCTTTTGTTCTTCCAAATGAATTTTGATATTATTTTATCCAGCTCTAGAAAATAATTATCTGGTAGTTTCATTGGTATGGCACTAAATAAGTAAATTAATTTAGGTAGAATTGTCATTTTTATTATATTAGCTTGGCCTATTCATGAACAACGGATGTTTTTCCACTTACTTAAATCTGACTTTATTTGTAATTGCATTCATATAATCCCTGGGTTTGTTTTGGCAGGTAAACCCCTAAGTATTTTATAGAGTCTACCCTAGCTTTAAACAGGATTTCTCTTTCTATCTCTTGCTGTTGGACTTTGTTGCTAATATATAGGAATGCAGAAGATTTGTGTGGGTTTATTTTGTAACCTGCTACTTTGCCAAAGTTGTTTATTATTTCAAGTAGTTTTTTATTTGAATCTCTGGGATTCTCTAAGTATATCATCATATCATCTGCAAAGAGTGATAACTTAGTTTCTTCTTGGGCTATTCTTATTCCTTCAATTTCTTTGTCTTGTCTAATTGCTACAGCTAACATTTCTAGTACCATATTGAATAATAGTGTGATAATGGACATCCTTGTTTCACACCTGATCTTACTGGAAATGCATCTAGCTTATCCCCATTGCACATAATGCTTGCTGAAGGTTTTAGGTAGATACTGCTTATTATTTTATGGAAAGTTCCCTTTATTCCTATGTTCTCCAGTGTTTTTAATAGGAATGGGTTTTGTATTTTGTCAAAAGCTTTTCCTGCATCTATTGAGAAAATCATGTGGTTTTTGTTAGTTTTGTTGTTGATATGATCAGTAATGCTAATAGTTTTCCTAATATTGAACCAGCCCTGCATTCTTAGCATGAATCCTACCTGATCATAATATATTATTCTTGTGATAAGATGCTGTATTTGTTTTGTTAAAATCTTATTTAAATTTTTGTATCTATATTCATTAGAGAAATTGGTCTATAATTTTCTTTCTCTGTTTTTTCTCTTCCTGCTTCGGGTATCAAAACCATATTTGTATCATAGAAAGAATTTGGGAGGACTCCTTCTTCCCCAATTTTCAAAAATAGTCTTGGAATTAACTGTTCTTGAAATGTTTGATAGAATCCATCTGGCCCTGGAGATTTTTTCCTAGGGAATTCATTGGTGGCTTGTTCAATTTCTTTTTCTGAGATGGGGTTGTTTGAGCATTCATCTTCCTCTTCTGTTCATCTGGGCAATTTGTATTTTTTAAAATTCTCATCCATCCCGTTTAGATTATCGAATTTGTGGGCATAAAGTTGGGCAAGGTAATTTCTAATTACTGTTTTAATTTCTCCTCATTGGAGGTGACTTCACCCCTTTCATTTTTAATATTAGTGATTTGATTTTCTTTCTTTTTTTTAGTCAAATTGACCAAAGTTGTTATCAATTTTATTAGTTTTTGCATGATGCCAACTATTAGTTTTATTTATTAATTCAATGGTTTTCTTAATTTCAGTTTTATTAATCTCTCCTTTGGTTTTCAGTATTTCTAATTTGGTATTTACTTGGGGATTTTCAATTTGTTCTTTTTCTAGCTTTTTCAACTGCATGCCCAAGTCATTGATCTCCTCTTTCTTTATTTTATTTATGTAGGCATTCAAAGATAAAAAACTTCACCTAAGAACTGCTTTTGCAGCATCCCATAAGATTTGATATGTTGTCTCATTATTGTCATTCTCTTGAATGAAGTTGTTGATTGTTTCTAAAATTTTTCTTTAACCCACTCCTTCTTTAGGATTAGATTATTTAGTTTGCAATTGATTTTTGGTTTATCTATCCATGGCCTCTTATTACACATAATTTTTATTGCATTGTCATATGAGAAGGATGCATTGATTATCTCTGCCTTTCTGCACTGGATTGTGAGATTTTTATGTCCTAGTACATCGTTACTTTTTGTAAATGTTCCATGTACCACTAAGAAAAAGGTATATTCCTTTCTATTCCCATTCAATTTTTTCCAAAGATCTATTATATCTACCTTATCTAGAGTTTTATTTATCTCCTTAATCTCTTTCTTGTTTGTTTTGAGGTTAGATTTATTGAATTCAGAGAGGGGGAGTTTGAGGTCCCCCACTAGTATAGTTTTGCTGTCAATTTCTTCCTTCAACTACCCCAACCTCTCCTCTAAGAATCTGGATGCTATACCACTTGGAGCATAAATGTTTAGTAATGATACTGCTTCATTGTCTATGGTGCATTTTAGCAGGATATAGTTTCCATCCTTATCTCCTTTGATTAGATCTATTTCTGCTTTTGCTTTGCCTGAGATTAGGATTGCTACTCCTGCCTTTCTTACATCATCTGAAGCAAAATATATTCTGCTCCTCCCTTTGACCTTTATCCTATGTGTAGCCCCCTGTTTCAAATGTGTTTCTTGTAAGCAGAATATTGTTGCATTTTGGCTTTTAATCCATTCTGCTATCCATCTCCGTTTTATGGGAGAATTCATTCCATTCACATTCACAGTTATGATTACAATCTGTGTATTTCCCTCCATCCTCTTTCCCACCATTTGTGCTTTTAGCTCTCCTGTCTCCCTTCCCCTCCTCAATAGTATTCACTTTTCACCACCTCCTCCTGCAGCCTTCCCCTCCTTCTTTTAGCCCCCCTCCCTTTTATTCCCCTTTACTCTTATTGTTTCTTCCCTCCCTTTTAGCCTCCCTTCCCTAACTTCCCCCTTCCCGTTCTACTGCCTATAGAGCTAGTTAGGATTATTTACTTAAGTTTATTGTTCTCTCCTTTAAACAAATAGGATGAGAGTACCTCTCAAACAATGCTCATCTCCTTCCCCTCTTTCCCTCTACTATAATTTTGTACTTCCTGTGATGCAATTTGCCATTTTCTGCTTCCTCCTTTTCACACCTCCTATTACAATCCCTTCTCATACTTAAATCATATTTACTTTATACCCATTATATCTATTTATATTTCATAATAGCTTCACAATTCTCAAGATTAACAGGTATCATCTTCCCTTACAGGGAGGTAAACAGTTTGCCCTAATTCAGTCACAATTTTTTTTGCCCCTTGTTTACCTTTTTATGATTCTCTTGAGACCTGTATTTGAAAATCAAATTGTCTATTGAGTTCTGGCATTTTTGTCAGGAAGCTCTGGAAATCCCTTACTTCGTTGAATGACTTTCTCCTTGACTGAAATGTTATGTTGAACTTTGCTGAATAGTTGTTCCTTGGTTGTAGTCCCAACTCCTTTGCCTTACGGAATATTGGGTTCCAATTCCTTCGATCTTTTAATGTAGAAGCTGCAAGGTCCTGTGTGATCCTGACTGTATCTCCTTGATATTTGAATTGTTTCTTTCTGGCTGCTTGTAGTATTTTCTCCTTCATTTGATAGCTCTGGAATTTGGCAACGATATTTCTTGGGGTTTTGAGTTTGGGATCCTTTTCGGGAGGGGAAATGTGGATTCTTTCAATGACTATTTTGCCCTCTGAATCAAGCACTTCTGGGCAGTTTTCCTTGATGTTTTCCTGGAAGATATTGTTCAGACTCTTTTTTCTATCATGGGTTTCTGGCAGGCCAATAGTTCTTAAATTTTCTCTCCTGGTTCTCTTTTCTAGGTCATTTTTTTTTTCGAATTAGATATTTTACATATTCTTCTATCTTTTCATTCTTTAGATTTTATTTGGATGATTCTTGCTACTTCATAGAGTTATTAGTTACTACTTGCCCAATTGTAATCTTTATCAAATTGTTTTCTTCAGTTAACTTTTGCATCTCCTTTTCCATCTGTCCAATTTTTCCTTTTAAGGAGTTATTTTCTCCAGTTAATTTTTCTACTTCCTTTTCCATTTGTCCAATTTTCCCAGTTAGGTTTTGTGTTTCCTTTTCCATTTGACCAACTGTTCCTTTTAGGGAGTTATTTTGTCCAGTTAATTTTTGAACTTTTCTGTTTGTTCAATTTTCCTTTTCAAAGAGATGTTCTCATCAGTGAATTCTTTTTTTATAATTTTAAATCATTGGGCAGTTTTTCTTCTATTTCTTTGTTCAGTTGTTCCAGCAGAGCTTTTTGTGCTTGGGAGCAGTTCATAGTCCCTTCTGAAGTGTCAGGTGGAAGTGCAGTCTCAGCTCTCACCTCTTTGGTGTTTGTGTTTCGGTCCTTATGCCCATAGAAATATTCTATGTTTTTTTCACCCTTCATCTGCTTTTTCTTGTTCATGATGTTGACTGAGTGTTGTGACTTCTGCTTCTTTCGGTCAGAACTACAGAACTTTGTGTTGAGCTGATGTGTGAAAAAGCTAAAAGCAGGTTTGTTTTTTTTTCCCTGATCAACACTGGGATTATGTGTGTGCGAGGAGTGGTCTGATCACAGGAGATCTCCTCAGCTGAACTGAGGCAAAGGCAAGCTCAGGGGATGGTGATCTCAGCTGCCCTATTGTCTTCCCATTTCCCCTGGAATGCTGAGGCACGACTAAATGCTAATGCATGTTTCCACCCCTCTTGGGGATCCTCTCCTGGAACTGAGGCTTGCCTGGGTCTTAGTGTGAGTTTTCTCTGCCCTGAGTCCTCTGTCCTTCCGGTTTGCCTACACCGCAGAATCCTCCTTAGCTATTTTCCTAGCCTCAGGTGTTATGAGACTATTTGCCCCCTTCTGCTGTTTCCACTGATCCAGGATTTTTCTGGGGAAATATTTTATGGTTCTTTCACGGTCATCAAGAGGGGAGGAGAGAGCATTTGATGATTACTCCACCATCCTGGCTCCCGGAAGTTCAAGTAGGTGACTTATCAATGTTTAATCTTCGGGCTGAAGGTCTCAGGAGCTGCTGTGCTGATATCTGGGGCTCAGCAGCTCTCACTGGCTTGGTTCGGCTTGTCTCCTGCCCTGGGTGCCACTCTGCTGGTTCCACCCACCGCTCTCAGGTTTCTTGGGTCCCTTGCACTCTGCTGTGCTGGTCATGCTCTGCTGTGCACTGGGGACTCACCCCCGTGGAACAGAACCTTCCTGTGGACCTTCCAGTCTAACCTGGTCTCTGAGTCCATCACAGTCTGTCTCCCACTGGATTCCGCACTTCCAAAATTTGATCAGATTCTCCCTTTCAGAGGTATCAGAAGGAGTTTGTCCAAGAGCTTAGGTGAGTCATTGCTCTCACTCCACCATCTTGGTTCCGCCTCCTGAAATAGCCTGTTTTATTTCTTTTGTAAAAGCCTCTTTTCAGGGCATTGTAGTTGCTATGTCCTCCATGAAGCTTTCTCTCATTTTCCCTAGTACCATTTTACTCTTATTTTTTTCTTTCTACTCAAAGTTTACTAGAGTACTTTGTATTTCTTCTCATTACTCTCTATTTTGCATTTTAATTACTTGTATAGTACACATTCTGTTATCACCTAACAGAATATAAAATTTTTGAAAAGAAGGGACTCCATCACTTTTTATTCTGGTATTTTCAGAATTTTATATGTTCATCCATACAAGAAAAACTAAATGGATAATGAATACTTACTATCTAGGTTATTATTTGCAGTTAGACGAACAGTATGTAAAGCTCATATATCAGTGTAGTTGTCTTGGGATAGACTTTGCAAATTGATAGTGAGCTGGGAATAGAATGAACAGGAGAAGGATAGTATGAGGGACTGTCCTTTAGAAATTGTAGATCTCTTTTAATGACCTCAACTTATTTATTTCTTTTTGTTTATTTATCTATTTTTCAACATTCATTTGCACAAAATTTTGAGTTCCAAATTTTTTCCCCATCTCTCCCCTCCCTACCCCATAATACCTTACATTCTGATTACCCCTTCCCTCAATATGCGCTCCATTCTTTCACACCTCTTCCTTCTCTTATCCCTATCTTCTCTCTTTTCTTATGTGTCAAGATTGATTTCTATACCTCATTTACCTGTATTTCTTATTTTCCAGTCGCATGCAAGAACAATTCTCAATATTCGTTCCTAAAACTTTGAAGGTTCCAACTTCTCTCCCTTCTTCCCTCCCCATCCATCCCTGTTGAGAAAGCAAGCAATTCAATATAGGCTATATGTGTGTAGTTTGGTAAAAGTCTTCCATAATAGTCATGTTGTGTAAGACTAACCATATTTCCCTCCATCATATCCTGCCCCCCATTTAGTCTACACTCTCTTTTGACCTTGTCCCTCTCCAAAAGTGTTTACTTCTAATTACTCCCTCCTCCATTTGCCCTCCCTTCTATCATTCCCCCACCTCACTTGTCCCCTTCTTCCCTACTCTCCTGTAGTGTAAGATAGATTTTCATACCAAATTAAATGAGTATGTTATTCCCTACTTAAGTCAGATGTGAAGAGAGTAAGCTTCATTTTTTTTCCCTCTCACCTCCTCTCTTTTCTCCTCCATAGGAAAAGCTTTTTCTTGCCTCTTTAATGAGAGATATTTTGCCTCATTGTATTTCTCCCTTTCTCCTCCCAATATTTTCTCCTCTCACCCCTCAGTTTTTATTTTTTTTAGATATTATCCCTTCTTATTCAACTTACCCTGTTCTCTCTGTCTATACGTGTGTGTGTGTGTGTGTGTGTGTGTGTGTGTGTGTGTGTGTGGTCCCTCCTACTACCTAAATACTGAGAAAAATCTCAAGAATTTCAAATATCTTTCCATGTAGGAATGCAAACAGTTCAACTTTAGAAAGTCCTTTATGACATCTTTTTCCTGTTTACCTTTTCATGCTTCTCTTGATTTTTGTGTTTGAAAGTCAAATTTTCTCTTCATTTCTGCTCTTTTAATCAAGAATGTTTGAAAGTCCTCTATATCATTGAATGACCATTTTCCCCCTGAAGTATTATACTCAGTTTTTCTGGGGACCTCAGCTTATTTTTAAAGCAAAAGCTCATCTTTGTAACACTAATATGCTTTTGGTGATGTTGAATGCCTTTAAGTCTGAGACACTACTGTATCTGAAGATTTAAAATTGGCAATCACCCAAAAGACAGTTCAAATGTGTATAATGAGTATTAGCAGACTTCAAAACACTACAAACAAATAATTGTGCAACTGGAGAAGCAGTTTAAAGGGCATCATACAATATATCATCAGAGATGTATTTAGCAAGAATGAGGGATAGCAGATATATAGCTTGTATTATCTCTTGGCATGCTCATGCTCTCAGGAGACACACAAGGAAAGCCACCGACATGTTGATTGGATTGCTTGTGATGAACTTATATAAAGCATGGATAAGAATTTCTCAGGATGGAGATTCTTGAATGGGTTGATATCTAAAATTGAGAAAATTCCCTCATTCATGTGATTATAGATCCATCAGAATATTGGAATATTTTTAGCACCTAGCACAGTGTCTTTTTCATATTAAGTGCTTTGATTAAATTAATTTGAAAACAAGTATTTTGATTGGATGGAATTTATAAGATTCCAGTAAGAAACAATAAGAAACTGCACATTTACATGAGAAAGTTTTGCTTCAGTAGTTCTAAGCACACATTTTTCTTGTATATTCCAGTTAAAGGAACAGCAATTTGTGTGTGTGTGCTCACGTGCATGTGTGCACATACACACACACAGATATCCCAAAAGCAAACAAAGCCCATGTCTTTGAGTGGTAGCCAAAAGGAAATTGTCTTCAAAAATGACAGTGATACCCAAGAAAGTTGGAATGCAAGTTTCCCCACCTTGACCTTGTCTTAATTTAAAGCAGACTAAATTTAAAAAAAGGCTTTCATTAGTGTAAAAAGGTAGATCATCTGTAATGAAAGCATGACCAAAGTATAGAAAATAAATATAGATAATTCCTTTCAGGAGTAGAATGAGAATTGCATAGGGAACCAATCTCAGTGTTTAGAAAATAAGCATATTTAAACCAATATATGAGAAGTACCATAACTGGTACCAAAATATGACAAAAAGGTCAATATTTGAAGGTTTGAAGTAAAACAAAAAGAGTTCATATTGTAGAGTATAAGATACTGAAAAATGTAGCAAGCTGGTCTTCTAAGTGATGTGCTATACTATGTTAATTATCAAAAAAGACTTCAGATGCTAATTCTAGAACCCACAACAGAATTTTAAGAATATGCTCTGATCTATATTCCATTAGTTTAGAAACTTACTTTCTTGTTGAAATGAGAGGAAGAAATTTAGTTTTGGATAATGGTCAAATAACCTTTCTTTCTAATTAGGTTTTTCTCTGTCTTTATAATGCATCATTAAATTCTTTCTTTATTGGTCTGTCTATTCCTCATACTTGCACAGCCCTAATTTCATTATAATATTCTGATACAGTAATTTAATTTTTTAGCCACTCTATCATTAGACATTTAATTTTTTAAAAATTTCTTGCACTAAAAATTTCTTACAATTCATGATGTTCTTTGAATATTCAAATCTCTCTTATGTTCTCTTTGTTTGGTTTTGATAACCCTTCCATGTTTTAGTCCAAAAATGCAATTATTATATTATAGGATCATTGATTTAGAGCTAAAAGGGACCTTAAGAATGTATTTTCTCATTTAAGGAATAGTAGGAAAAGAAACCTTAGATACGTATTTTACTATTTAAGGAGGAATGTATAGTTTTGATTTGTTTATTTGTAAAGCAAACATCTTAGTAAGAGGACTCTGTTAAGAAATTCTTTTGTTTGACAGGTGACTTATACAAATCATGAACTCTTTCCTCAACTCTAAAATGAAAATAATAACAGCATTTAGGTCACAGAGTTGTATTGTGAAAAGCAAATGAGATATTTGTAAATCATTTAGCACAGTGCCTGACACAAATGCTTATTTCCTTCCACTTTCATATATACTTTTTCCAATTTGAATAGTTAAGGTTATCTAAAAATCTTGCATTCATCACTCCTTTTATGTAACATGATACCAGAGCTAGTCTTTACTTTGAAGAAGTGTTCTGTTAATGGAACTACATATGATTGATGATTTTATTTTATAATCAGAATACAATAAAATTTTTAGAGTTTCTCCCAGCTCTTTCACTGACAGCCAAAGTAATGGTCTGATTTTGAAGTCACTTCATGCTCTGGAAGAATGAAGACCATCTGACCAAATATCTGTTGTGTTGTTTCTGCTTTAAGACTGTATACAGTATATCTATGGCCTATTGAAGGAAGTAATTGCAATGCATGACATCTTTTTCCATCGTAGCTTTTGTGATGCTCCTTTAGAAGGGTGTGGCTTTTTTGTAGACGATATTTGGAAAAATATGGGTGTGTATGTGTATTTGTGTGTATGTATATACATACACATGTTTAACATATATGTATACATGTATAACCCACCTATGCACATTAATACACATTTATATGTTATTTGTAGTTAAAATTGTCTAATAAAATTGGTATCTAATTGTGTTTGCTCTTTCCTCTTGCATTCTTAACATTTTCTTTTTTTTCGGATTGTTTTTTTTTAATATAAATTTATTTATTTAACTTTTTACATTCATTTTCACAAAATTTTGGGTTCCAGATTTTCTCCCCATTTGTCCCCTCCCACCACCCCAATACACTGAGCATTCTAATTTCCCCTATCACCAATCTGCCCTCTCTTCTATCATCCCTCCCTTCTCTTGTCCCCATCTTCTCTTTTGCCCATGCTTAACATTTTCTAGCCTCATCCCATTGAGCAGTGCTTGGTAGCTGGAGTAGTACTGTTATCAGTGCTAAAAGGCAACTTAGACATAACATTGAATTGGTGATAGCACAAGCCTTGGTTTGGCTTTGGTTAACTTCACCATTTTTACATTTATTTATATACCTAGTAGTTGGTACAGTGTTTGACACTTAATCATTTAATAAATATGTGTTGATTGATTTGTTAATATTGTACTCTTCTGTTCAACAGATAATTTTTTGACTGATACAAATGCAGATGGATACAAATCATATTATATGAACACATTTCCCCCTCAAAACATCATTGATCAGATTTTTATGTGCCTGTGTACATAAAATTTGTAGGATCTCCAAATGGTTAGGTCCGTAAATAATTTGCCTATATTCTTGAAGATATAATTTTAATATTTCAGATATAAAATATATATTTTGTCCCATCTTGGTTTTTTTTTACATTTCTCAGTTTCTCTTCAAAATAAGGTTTTTTTATTTTTAATTTTTGTAACAGGCTTTTTATTTTAGAAGATTACTTCTAAGACATTTAAGCAAAATTAAGTTTCATGTGTATAGTTTTGGAAAAGTCTTACTGTTCTTGTCTGAAATGCCACCAGATAATTATTTCCTCCTGTAAATCTACATAACCTCTCCTCCAAAGGGTAGATTCCAGGACCTTTGCTAATTGTTACATTTCCTTGGCAGTTTTCTAAGGTGTTGTCAATCACATGGAAACAGATATTTGACTTTTGAACTTTTTTCCTTCTGGTGTTGTTCTCATCTGAGAAAATTTTTATTAGGCCTTTATGCTAATCCAGTGTTGCCAAAGCAGTTCTGGGGATGGATCTTCACATGAGATCATTCTCACTCCCTAACCCCAATGTCAACAAAGACCTGGAATTCTCTCTGAGTACAAACCGTCCAAAGCACAAGTTCTCAGACACTATTACAGTTTAATGATGTCACTCTTGGTTACACAAATCTCAAAATAACTTAAATCATAGTTGTTATTCAGGCTTTTAAGTGATCTCAGTGTTTTGTGGAAGGAAGGTGACAAATTTTCCCATGACCAAATTGAATGGTTTACCATTGAATTTTTGCATCTGTATCCCTGGTGTCTGACTTATTTTGCATATATAGTTTTAGTACCTAGTTGTTGAATTGAATTGAAAAATTAAAGTAATTTTTGTATATATTTTAACCTATTATTTCAAACCCTCCATAACCTGACTCCAACCAAATTTTTAAGCCATAGTACATGCTCCTCCCTTCTAAGCATTCTGCATTCCAGCCAAATTGAATTTCTTTTTATTCCTAAGTCTCATCCTACTCTTTCCCTTTAGGCTGTCCTTTATGCCTGGAAAGTAGTCCTCCCATACTACCTTTTGAAAACCCTCAATATCATGTCCTCCAAAATGTTCCTAGCTGAAATTGATTCCTCTCCACTTATATTTTCTTGAGGCATTTATCCTGTTTCTCTCCTTTGCTCTTATACTGCATTTGGTATCATACTTACTTGTGTATATATCTTAGACATTTACTAGCTGTGTGACCATGGGCAAGTTAAATGCCTGTTTCCTTCAGTTTCCTCATCTGTAAAATGGGGATAATAATAACATGTACTTCCTAGGATGGTTGTGAGGATCAAATGAGATCATGTCTACAAAGTGTTTTGAAAAGTGCCTGGCACATAATTGGCACTATATAAATGCTGCCTATTACTATTATTATTATTACCATTCCTCCTGTTTTGTTTTATGTCTCTGAATATCCTAAATGGGAAACACTGCCTAGTGGAAAAAATTACTAGATTCCCAACTCCAAATTATTAATTGGGTGATATTACTTCATTTCCAAGGGTCTCATTTTATTCGTGTATAAAATGAGGGGGTTAAACTGAATCGAGGCTGTTATCTCTAATTGAGCATCTAGTCAGTAATAATTCATTAACAATCTATTGTGTTCTCCAAAGACAAAAATAAAAAAGTTTCTGCTCTCAGGGTGCTTTTGTTGGTGTTCTGGGTGGGAACACTGAACTTGGAGTTGGGAAGACCTGAGTTAAAATCCTATCTCAGAACTAGCCATATGACCCTCGGTAAGGCACTTGATTTCTTTTAATCTCAATTGTTCCTAATCTCTAAAAATGAGAGTTATAATAACTTCTACCTCTGACTTATTTTAAGGATAACATGAGATAATTATATATTGCACTTGGTAAGCCTAAAGCATTATACAATGCTACCTATTAGCTATACAATTTTCCATGTTTTTTCCTCATCTTACCTTTTTGGTCCTAGTTATACTAATCACAAACGAATGCATTAAATGGCTTAACTACCTTATATTACTCTCTTTATACTCTCTTTATATTTACCCTCTTTATATTTATTTTGCATATGTGTACTTGATTCTCTTGTTAGAATGTAAGCTGTTTCAGAGTAGGTATTATTTCAGTCTTGCCATTTCTGTTCATGGTGCCTTGAACAGTGCCTGGCACACACTAGATATTCAGTAAATATTTTTTGATTAATTGGTTAAGCTAAGGTCACTGCATTCTTTTTATGTGTCTTCTTCCCTCACTTGTAGCAGCTGCAAGTTTTCAATTCAGGTGTTTATCACCCTCAGTATCTCTAGCAAATCCTGGAATACAGAAAGGGGTACGGCATCATTATTTACCATTAAATGTTTGAGTATGAATTACTTAATCTAATCTTTTACCTCTTCCAGACTTTTCTTTTATTATGTAATGAAAGGCTTTCTTCTAGGTTTAAAGGAATTTCAGGCAACTGGGTGGTGGGGGTAGAGTTTATTTTTATGTGTGTTCCTTTTTAAATGTAGATAGAGCATCTTAGAAACCTGGAAATCATCTGGAAAGACTGCTGACAAAAAGATCAGTCCCTAGTTTTGTTTATGAAGAGAAGATTGACTCAAGCCACAGGGGTGGTGAACCTGCCGAATCAAGGTTGCATGTGGCCCTTTGGGCCCTCAAATACAGCCCTCTGATCAAATCTAAACTTCACAAATCGAATTTGTGGAGGTTTCCCATGCTTGGTCCAGGGACTATTGTAATTATCATTATGTACATATTATTTTTTAATCATATGGTTCTACATATTGTGTTATTCTTTCTCCTATTGTGATAGCAATTCTTTTCTGAATATTTAATGAGATATGCATATTTGCATATATACAAATATAAAATATTAATATAATAGAATAAAGACATCTAGCCTTCAGGAAGAAAAAGAAAACTTCCTTTTAGCATAGTTGAAACTGTGCTCTGCTGGCTCTAGGTTTCCAGAGTATCTTAGAGCCAAGAACAAATTCTTTTTGTGGCTTCTGTCTCCAACTACTTCTTTGAAGCTAGAAATTCTCATCAGAAATTTTGTGGAGCATTAGATACTTTAATTATATTTGGTTTTTTCCCTCAAGCCATCATCTGCCACAGATTTCCCATATTTGATTCAGTTTCATATCTCCCTAACCACAGGTTATTATTGATTGGGCAGGAAGATATAATGATGATTAATTAAACACTAACTCCTTTTCCCCTTTTTGTCTTTATGTGTGGGAAGCTGAGAATGTTGGGAAGGAGATATATTTACAAAAGGCTCAAATAATCTTGAGAAAGTCAGCTACTTTTTTGTATCTAAATAACATTATGCATTAGTTTGTGGCCAAAATTCTAAGTCCTGGTTCATAAATTCTGGCTATCTTTCAATTTGCCGTAAGCAATTTCTATGTGAAACTATTTTTGTAGGCTCAAGTGTGTGATCTGTATGTTCAAGTGTAAGTTGAGTTAAGGAAATTCAAAGTATATGAAATGTGAAGGGCATGTGAGTTAATTTCACATAAAATACCTGAACAAAGCCAGGGATATTTAATGATTTTTACATTAATAATGGAGAAATTAACTTAAATAAGTTATAAAGCCTAGATTATATCAAATACACACAATTGAATTAGTTTATTTGCACATAAGTATTTTGCTTCATGGAGTTTGTTTTCCTGTAGAGCTGGTAAAATGAGATCTGTGCTAGACTTACTAATTTTGAGCTAAGGAGTATAGATGGAATTGGAGACATTTCATCCATTTGTTGGCATTATCATGAGTAGTTCTTATTGTCTCCCGTCTCGGCGATGTTTTTGTTTTGCATTTAGAAAACATTCCTTCCTAATGTTGTTTTGTGCTTTGCAAAACTCTAGCTTCTACTCCATATAGGTCCTTCAAGAATATAGAAGATCTTAAATGTAATTTATTATCTTCTTAGTGATTTTATTTTGAAAAGAGATGTAATAATGAATCAATACATTTGCAATTTCAATTGGGTTCCCCAAGAAACTATATTTATAGGGAGAAAAAAACAGTTAAATCAGTCAATTCAACTGAATATTAGAAAATAAGAATCTAGGAAGCCAGTGGTGGCTCCTTTTGCACAAGAATGTATTTTATTGAAAAAGAAAAGGTTTGCTTGAATTTTAAATTCCCCAAACATTGTATTGTTAGTGATTATTAAACAGACAAAAAACAAAACAACATGCGTATACATGCTTATATATGTGTGTGTATGTGTATGTATGTATATTATTGCCAGAAGACTGACTAGTACATGATTTTTTTCTTCTTGCTTGTTTTATTTTGTTTTTGCCAGAGTATAGAAGGCAGCATGGCTTATAGTGGTATAAACAACATGGGATATGGAGTCAGGAGATTTTGAACTGAATCTCACTACTCTGCCACTGATTGATGATGTTTGTCACCTTAGTAATGGTTTTAGATCTGAAAAAGATCATAGAGAGAACTTAGTAGAGCTCTCTCATTTTATAGATAAGTAAACTGATACCCACAGAAGTTAAATGACTTGGAAAAACATCATGTGTAGTAGACCATATGTAGGAATGTGATTCAGGAAGACCTAGGTTCAAATCTTCCTTCAGGCATTTATTGTCTTTGTAAAGTACTTTGTGGGGTAAAGCATAGTACAGTCACTTAGTTTTACTCAGCCTCAGTTTCTATATCTATAAAATGGAGATAATAGCCTATGGTCTTATGTCATAAAATAATTGTGAAGATGAAGTGAAATTCCAAATGTCAAGTGCTCTGAAAACTTTAAGTGTGAATGCCAAAAAAATGTGAATGATTATGACCTATATTGATGATGATCATATTCTTTGTTCAATAGAATTCAGATAGAAGTCATCCAAAGACAAATACCTGTTGTTCTATTGTATATTTTTATTTAATATTCAATTTTTAACATATTTATATTTAAATTTTATATTATATTTATATTTTTTTAATTTTTTATACTTAATATTCATTGTGCCATTGCCTGGATGGATAAAAATTTGTATCTTGTAGTTGAATAAAAAACATAGGGTGTAAGTTTATCACTTTGCCCAATGAAATCATCTTCATGACAACTCCTTTAGCAGACAGGGCAATGAGGATGATATGTATTAAACATTGTTTCAATTGGATTTAGTTTTCTTGATTACTTTCTTATATTTTTGGAGCTGTTCATTCCATGTAGTTTGGAAATTCTCAAAATTTGCATGGTGGCATCTGTTAATTTTTTCTTTCTTTCCTGATTTCAAATCTGGTGCTGTACACTTTCTAGCTGACTCAGGGCAAGACATTTAACCCCATTTGCCTTAATTCCTCATCTGTAAAATGAATAGAGAAGGAAATGAAAAATCATTCCAGTGTCTTTGCCAAGAAAACCCCAAAATGAAGTCATAGAGAATCAGACACAATGAAAAAATGACTGAATAGCAACACTTAAATTTTTATTGGTCAGTTTTATGTCCAGGCTATTACAGACAGTAGTTCTATATGTGATAATATTCAGGGTCCAGCATATTTTATTTTGTACATTATGAAGGCTACATTGAGCACTGTATTTGTAATATAGAGATTTACTTTATCTGCTAATTTATGAAGGGTAGTGAGCTTCTCAAATATAGTTCTGTCCCTTAAGTTTTGTCTTGCTAATTATTAAGTAGGTACTAATTTTTTTTTTGGCATCCTAAAATTGACATGTAGCACAATTTCAGCCATTTCCTTGTATACTTTATCTTGATCTGGTTGGAGTTTCTTAAGCATAATCAGTTTAGTAATTTTGACAACAATGACTTGGTCCTAATTTGCTGTCACAAATCTTTCTGCTTATAAATTCACATGATTCAGTAATGTTTTACATTTTTGGTCACAAAAATATTTTTGTTGAGTTCATGTGGATGTTGCCCGGGGAGTGTCTTTTGATTATACACTTGTATCTTAGCGATATTGTTTCTTCCTCCAGAGATAGGTTACATTTGAAAAATCCAATGATCTAAACCTATTTCAGTCTTAATTATTTTTTATTGATATCTTATTCCAAAAGTATGCTTTTAACCCTTTTGTTTTAAATTCCACAAATGGCCATCAATCTTTTACTTGGTATTATTACTATGATTCCTACATACTCTTATTTCACATCATTTTTCCCTTTTGGAATCCTCAGACTTCATTGCCTTAGGAGGGGGAAAGACTGAAGACTATGGAATTTAGATGAATTTTTAAACTAAAGGGATAAATTATGATATGAAATGAGTCAAATGACAGCATGATATAGATATAATAAGAATTACAATTTCAGCAAGAATATGAGTTAGAATTCAGTTTAGAATCAGTTCTCAAATATCTGCTTCCCCTTTATTCTATTCTATCCCTACTTTAACCATAAATCTTCATTCTAACCTTGGACTATGTTCCTCACCTTACTTCATTTACTCTTATTTAGTAAGAACTTAAGTACCCACTGTGCTGCAGGCTCTGTACTAGATGCTAGAGATATTAAAAAAAAAAATAAAACAACAGTCCAGAACATCTCCTTCCCTCAAGGATTTTCCATCATGTTAGGAAAAACAGCATATAAATTGAAGAGTAAATCTATATCCAACCTTGTGCAATTGCTTCAGTGTCCATAGGAACTGAGGTGATATACTAGGCTGTTCTTCACTAGAGGACCTCTCTTCTTTGGGATCATTCATTCAGACAGGTGGGTGTAGTCCTCGTCTCTACTGACAGAAGAAGGCTAGGTTCTTTTTTTGTCCTGGTCTTCATTAAAGTAAAAATTCACCCTAGAACTATGGGGAGAACTTTATTTAAAATTTTGCTTTAGGATCTTGTCTAGAATTTCCCCAAAAGAGGAAATTAAAATGGAACACAGTGTATAACAAGAAGGATATGAGTCTAAGGCAGATATTATTTCCAACATACAACAGCAATATTAAACTTAGAATACTCACAAGCATGTATTTGGGAAAAACACTTAAAACAATATTTTGTAAAGATTCATAACAATATAGTCATATAGTGTACTAGGAGACTGATTCATCACACATAAAGCAATTTGTTAATTTATAATTAGGCATTTTGCATTTCACCTGGACTTTATATAGTTCAAACAACTCTTGATACATTTTCCCCCATAAAGCAATGAGTGCTTGGCATTTCACTAGATTGTAGCCAAATTCTGATGTGTAAACATGTTGTCTGCCACCAGTCAGTTCCATTTATTGTACCCAGAACTTCATGAGGTCACTTCCAAGACTGGAAACCTAAAGACACTAGCTTAAAGGCTAATGCTTGATCATTATCTTGGAAACAAAACAGAAAAGTGAGATAGGAACCTAGTTGAGGCCTCCTGTAGGAGTTGGCACATAGGCAGGAGTTATCTCCATGATGCTCAAGTACAGAACAGCCAACCTTTTTCCACATATGTTTAGAAATATTAGTTATGCAAGGTTAACTCAGGGTTGAAGAAACAGAGAGCCAGCATGAAAACTGCTCTTCATTTAGCTGAAGCAGGACCCTGTTTCTTTCTTACCTACCTCCCCCTGTCATCATGTAGAGAGGGAGGTCCAAGGTACCCCACAAGTAGTCTTACAGGGGTCTCCATGGCATAGTAAAATCCTAAATCTATTCAATTCTTGGCTACCACGTGGCTAGGAATATCCAGTTGTTGTTTTATCTCAGATTTGACCAAGCACTGAATCCCTGAAGTCTCCATAGTTTTCAGGAATGGTCCATGAGGTCACAATAAAACTCTACCTCCCATTACACACAGGCACAGACAGAGACACACACACACAAGAATAATTTGTAGGCATTGTGGGGGATGAGGTGGAGGTGGGACTAGCAAATATGAGGACCCAGATAGGTCTTAAATAGGATATGCCACTTTAGCTTCATCTTAAGGGAAACTATTGATTTCTGAGGGCTATTTCTAAGATTTCTAAGCCATATAATTCCTATTGAATCTTTAGGGAAAAGCAAAAACAAAAACATATGATTTTAATAGGACATGTTTCCTGGTGCATAAAGGCAGGTCTAGCACATATATTACAGCTAAACGATGCTGAATAATGTAACTGGGAAGAATACTGAAAAATGAAACAAAGATTTAACTTTTATTTACAGAGCTTGCAGAGTTTTCCATAAAGGTTAAACGTGGAACACACTGGTCTACTGATTACTAGTAAATAAATTATTTTACCTTTTTTAAAAATAAGTTTTACTGGGGTCAGAGCCAAATGGCAGAATCAAATCTCAGCCTTGAACAGGATACGTGGGAGAGAAGGGGCAATAGGACCATGTTCTTGACAATGGATTCAAAAGTCAAGTAACTGGCTGGGAAAATGCCCCAAAAAGGGGAAAAAATAAGACCAGAAGGCAAAATAAATATTTAAAGAATCCTCCGATCACCTCCTGAAACAGACCAGAAGAGACAAATTCCTTGGAATATGGTGACCAAATTTCAGAGTTCCCAGGTCAAGGAGAAAATACTGCAAGCAACTAGAAAGAAACAATTCAAATACTGTGGAAATACAATCATGACAACACAGGATCTGGCAGTTTCAACATTAAGGGATCACAGGGCTTGAAATATATTCCTGAAGTCAAAGGAACTGGGATTAAAACCAAGAATCACCTACCCAGAAAAACTGAGTATAATACTTCAAGGGAATAAATGGTCATTCAATGACATAGAAGACTGTCAAACATTCAAAAGACTGGAACTGAAGAGAAAATTTGACTTTCAAACATGAGAATCAAGAGAAGCATGAAAAGGTAAACATGAAAGAGAACTCATAAAAGACTTTCTAAAGCTAAACTGTTTACATTCCTACATGGAAAGAAAATACTTGTAACACTTGAGACTTTTCTCAGTATTTGGATATGTGGAGAGATTGTACATACACATGCATATAGGCAGATAACACAGGTTTATTGAAGAAGAAGAGATGATATCCACAAAAAAATAAATAAAATAAAAATTAAGGGGTGAGGGAGGAAAATACTGGGAGGAGAAAGGGAGAAATGGAATGGGACAGGCTATAACTCATAAGGGAGATATGAAAAATCTTGTTCAATGGAGGAGAAAAGGGAGACGGAGAGAGGAAAAGTGAAGCTACTCTTTCCACGTATGACTTAAGGAGGGACTAACATGATCATTTAAATTTGGGATGAAAATCTATCTTACACTACAGGAAAGAGGGAGCAACAAGTCAGGTGAGGGAAATAATAGAAGGGAGGGCAAATGGAGAAGGGAGTAAAAAGAAATAAACACTTTTGGGAAGGGGCAAGGTCAAATGAGGGAATAAAAAGAAGGGGGGGATAGAGTAGGATAGAAGGCAATACAGTTAGTATTAAACAACATGATTATTATGGAAGTCTTTTGCAAAACAACACATATTTAGTCCATATCAAATTGCTTGCCTTCTCAGTGGGGATGGGTAAGGAGGAAGGGAGGGAGGGAGAGAGGGAGGGAGGGAGGGAGGGAGAGAAGTCGGAATTCAAAGTATTAGAAACGAATGTTGAGAATTATTATTATATATAACCTGGAAATAAGAAACACAGGTAATGAGGTATAGAAATTTATCTTGCCCTACAAGAAAAGAAAGAAGATGGAGACAAGGAAAGGGTGGGGTGAGATAGAGAGGAGGGTGTATTGAGGGAAGGAGCAATCAGAATGCAAGTTATTAGAGGGGAGGGGAGAGATAGAGAGAAAAATTGGACATGTTACACAGTGAGTGAGGTAAAAGCAATTAGTACTAAAACAATTGACAGAGTTAATTACTGAGACTAAATCAGAGACCTCTTTAGTTTTGGGAAAAGAATTTTAGTCTAAGTTTCCTAGAGGCAAGTAACCTTGGGTAAAATTCGGCATTGATGGAAAAGTTAAGGTTTTAATGGTAAATTTGATTTTATGCTTGCCATTTAATAAGAGAAAGGTGGGATGTGATAGAAGGGAGGGCATATTGAGGGAAGGGGATATCAGAATACAAGGTATTAGGGGGTGGGAGCAGGTGAAAAATGAGATGGGGAGAAATTAGTCTAAGTTTCCTAGAGGCAAATAACTTCGGGTAAAATTTGGCATTGATGGAAAAGTTAAGGTTTTAATGGTAAATTTGATTTTATGATTGTTATTTAATCAGAAACTAGAACATGTATAAAAAGGCATGTAAACCACTTAAGATTTGCCTCAAAAGATGTTCCTTAGCCAGTGTGAAATTATAGTCATATCTGAAACTTGACTATTGGAACTTGCCATTTTAAGATTCTATGGGACTATTAACTGACTGTTCTTCTGAGTCTAACTCCAGCTATGGAGAGCAAGAAAGGTGGTCTGAGCTTCCAATCCATGATGCTAGTAAGCCTGTGAGATACTGGTATGAACTGCAAAAGGTGATCTCTAGAGAAAGGTGGGAGAGTGGCTATTCAGCCTGGGCTGAGGTAAGATTCTCCTGACTCAATTTCCCCTCTGACTCTTGGAGGCCTTTAAGCCTGACTGAATGCAAGTATTCAACATACATGAAGTGTTCCTCTTCATCATTTCTTATAGCACAGTAATATTCCATAACATTCACATACCATAATTTATTCAGCCATTCCCCAATTGTTGGACATGCCCTTTATTTCCAGTTTTGGGCCACCACAAAGAGCACTGCTATAAATAATTTTGTACATGTGGGACCCAATCCCATTTTTATGGTCTCTTGGGGATACAGTCCTAGAAGTGCTATTGCTAGGTCAAACGGTATGCACATTTTTGTAGCCCTTTGGGCATTGTTCCAAATTGCTCTCCAGAACGGTTGGATCAGCTCACAGCTCCACCAACCCTGTATTAGTATTCCAACTCTCCCACGTCCTCTCCAACATTTATCATCTTCCTGTTCTGTCATGTTTGCCAATCTGATAGGTGTGATGTGGTACCTCAGAGCTGTTTTGATTTGCATCTCTCTAATCAAAAGTGATTTAGGTCATTTTTTCATATGACTTCAATTTCTTCATCTGAATATTGCCTTTTCATATCCTTTGACCATTTATCAATTGGGGAATGACTTGTATATTTGTACATTTGACTCAGGTCTATATATATTCTAGAAATGAAGCCTTTATCACCAACATTAACTGTAAAAATTCTTTCCTGGTTTTCTACCTCCTTCTCAATATTGGTTGAATTGGGTTTGGTTGTGCAAAAACTTTTCAGTTTAATGTAATCAAAATTATCCATTTTGCACTTCATAGTGCTTTCTATCTCCTGTTTAGTCAAAAATTCTTCCCTTCTCCATAAATCTGATAAATACATTATTCCTTACTCCACTAATTTGTCCATAGTATCAATCTTTGTACCTAGATCATGTACCCCTTTGGATTTTATTCTTGTGTACAGTGTCAGGTATTGCTCTATGCCTAGTTTCCCCCACACTTCTATCCAGTTTTCCCACCAATTTTTGTCAAACAGTGAGTTCTTATTGCAGAAGCTGGGATCCTTGGGTTTATCAAATAGTAGATTGCTATATTCATTGTCTACTGTGTCTGGAGTAGCTAGCCTATTCCAATAGTCTATCCTTCCGTTTCTTAGCCAGTGCCAAATGATTTTGGTAATTTCTGCTTTATAATACAATTTGAGATCTGGTAGTGCTAGGCCACTTTCCCTAGCATTTCTTTTTCTTAGTCCCCTTGATATTCTGAACCTTTTGTTCTTCCAAATGAATTTTGATACTATTTTTTCCAACTCTAGAAAATAATTGTCCAATTGTTTGATTGATATGGCACTAAATAAGTAAATTATTTTAGGTAGAATTGTCATTTTTATTTTATTGGCTCAACCTACCCATGAGCAACTGATGTTTTTCCACTTACTTATATCTAACTTTATTTGTATGAAAAGTGTCTTGTAGTTGTGTTCAAATAGTCCCTGGGTTTGTTTTGGCAGGTAAACTCCTAAACATTTTATGGTGTCTACCCTAGCTTCAAAAGGAATTTCTCTTTTTATCACTTGCTGTTGGACTTTGTTACTAACATATAGAAATGCAGAATATTTGTGTGGGTTTATTTTGTAACCTGAAACTTTGCCCAAGTTGTTTCTTGTTTCAGGTAGTTTTTTACTTGAATCTCTGTGATTTTCTAAGTATATCATCATATTATCTGCAAAGAATGATAACTTAGTTTCTTCTTTGCCTATATGAATCCTTCAATTTCTTTATATTGTCTAATTGATGCATCTAACATTTCTAGTTCCATATTGAATAATAGTGGTGATAATCGACTTCCTTGTTTCACCCTTGATTTTCTTGGAAATACATCTAGCTTATCACCATTGCATATAATGCTTGCAGAAGGTTTTAGGTAGATACTGCTTATTATTTTGCGGGAAGTTCCCTTTATTCCTAAATTCTTCAATGTTTTTAATAGGAATGGGTGTTGTATTTTGTCAAAGGCTTTTCTGCATCTATTGAGATAATTATGTGATTTCTGTTAGTTTTGTCGTCGTTGATATGATACATAATGCTAATAGTTTTCCTAATATTGAACCAACTTTGCATTCCTAGTATGAATTCTACCTGATCTTAATATGTTATTCTTGTGACAAGTTGCTTTATTCATTTTGATAAAATCATATTTAAAATTTTTGCATCTATAGTCATTGGAGAAATTTGTCTATAATTTTCTTTTTCTGTTTTGTCTCTTCCTGGTTTAGGTATCAAAACCATATTTGTATCATAAAAATAATTTAGGAGGACTCCCCTAATTTTCAATAATAGTCTATGTAGTTTTGGAATGAAGTGTTCTTTAAATGTTTGATAGAATTCAATTTAAATCCATCCAGCCCTGGAGATTTTTCCCTAGAGAGTTCATTGATGGCTTGTTCAATTTCTTTTTCTGAGATATGATTGTTTAAGTATTCCACTTTCTCTTCTGTTAATCTGGGCAATCTGTATTTTTTGAAATACTCATCCATCTCATTTTGATTGTCAAATTTGTGGGCATAAAGTTGGGCAAAATAATTCCTAATTATTGTTTTAATTTCCTCCTCATTGGAAGTGAGTTCACCCCTTTCATTTTTGATTTTATTAATTTGGTTTTCTTCTTTCTTTTTTTAATCAGATTGACCAAAGGTTTAACAATTTTATTAGTTTTTTCATAAAATCAATTATTGATTTTATTTATTAGTGCAATAGTTTTCAAAATTTCAATTTATTAATCTCTCCCTTTGTTTTCAATATTTCTAATTTGGTATTTGCTTGGGGATTTTCAATTTGTTCTCTTTCTAGCTTTTTCAGCTATATGCCCAAGTCATTGATCTCTTCTTTCTCTATTTGATTTATGTAGGCATTCAAAGACATAAAACTTCTCCTAAGAACTACTTTTGCAGTATCCCATAAGATTTGGTAGGTTGTCTCATTATTGTCATTCTCTTGAATGAAGTTGTTGATTGTTTCTGTGATTTCTTGTTTAACCCATTCTTTCTTTAGGATTAGATTATTTAGTTCCCATTTAATTTTTGGTTTCTCTTTCCATGACCTTTTATTACACATAATTTTTATTGCTTTATGATCTAAAAAGGATGCATTGACTATCTCTGCCTTTCTGCACTGGATTGTGAGAGTTCATTCCATTCACATTCACAGTTATGTTTACAGTCTGTGTCTTCCTCTCCATCCTCTTTACAACTATTTGTGCCTTTAGCTCTCCCATCTCCCTTCCCCTCCTCAGTAGAGTTTTCACGTTGCACCACCACCTCACACAGTCTTCCCTTCCTTCTTTCAGCCCCCCTCTGTTTTACTCTCCTTACTCTTCCCATTTCTTCCCTCCCTTTTGTTTTCCCTTCCCCTTTCTTCCCCCTTTCCCTCCTACTGCCCATAGAGCTAGTTAAGTTTATATACTTAATTAAGTTTATTGTTCCCTCCTTGAACCAAGTCAAATGAGAGTACCTCTCAAACAATGCCATTCTCTCTCCCCTCTTTCCCTCTAATATAATTTTGTACTTCTTCCTGTGATGTAATTTACCATTTTATGCTTCCTCCTATTCACATCTCCTGTTATAATTCTTTTGCACGTTTAAACCATATTTTTATCATCACATCATTAATTTTATACCTGTTCCTTCTATGTATATCCCTTTTATATTTCATAATAGATGTACAATTCTCAGGATTAACAAGTACCATCTTCCCTTATAGGGAGGTAAATAGTTTGCCCAAATTGAGAAACAAGTTTTTCTTTTCCCCTGTTTACCTTTTTATACCTCTCTTGAGACCTGCATTTGAAGATCAAATTTTCTATTGCGTTCTGGCCTTTTTGTCAAGAAGGTCTGGAAGTCTCTAATTTCATTGAATGACCACCTCCTTGCCTGAAATGTTATGTTGAACTTTTCTGGGTAATTGATCCTTGGTTGAAGTCCCAGCTCCTTTACCTTACGAAATATCGTATTGCAATTCCTTCGATATTTTAATGTAGAAGCTGCAAGGTCTTGTGTGATCCTGACTGTTGCTCCTCGATGTTTGAAAGGTTTCTTTCTGGCTGCCTGTAGTATTTTCTTCTTCACTTGATAGTGCTGGAATTTGATAACAATATTTCTCGGGGGTTTTTAGTTTAGGATCCCCCTCAGGAGGTGAAGAGTGGATTCTTTGATGACTAGTTTGCCCTCTGGATCTAGTAGTTCTGTGCAGCTTTCCTTGATCATTTCTTGGAAGATATTATCCAGACTCTTTTTTTCATCGTGGCTTTCTGGTACACCAATAATTCTTGAATTTTCTCTCCTGGATCTATTTTCCAGATCAGTTGTTTTTCCAATTAGATATTTTGCATTTTCTTCTATCTCTTCATTCTTTAGAGTTTGCTTGACTGATTCTTGATGTATCATACAGTCATTAGTTTCTACTTGCCCAATTCTAATTTTTATCAAATTGTTTTCTTCAGTTAACTTTTTCATCTCTTGTTCCATCTGTCCAATTGTTCCTTTTAAGGAGTTATTTTCTCCAGTTAGTTTTTGTACTTCCTTTTCCATTTGTCCAATTTTTCCAGTTAGGTTTTGTGCTTCCTTTTCCATTTGTTCAATTTTCCTTTCACATTCTCATCAGTGAATTATTTTCTCATACTTTAAAAATCATTGGCTAGTTTTTCTTCTATTTCCTTCTTCAACTGTTCCAGGAGAGCTGTTTGTGCACGGGAGCAGTTCATAGTCCTTTCTGAAGTTTCAGATGGAAGTACAGTCTCACTACTGCCTCTTTGGTATTCTTCTTTTGGTCCTTTTGCCCGTAGAAAATTCTATGGTTTTTTCACCTTTGTTTTGCTTATTCTTGTTCATTATGGTGATATGTGTTGTGGATTCTGATTCTTTCAGTTAGAATTTGCAGAACTTGGTGTTGAGCTAACTGGTGTAAAAAATCTAAGGGCAGATGCCTTTTTATCTTTTTGTTTTGTGTTTCCCTTATCAGTCCTAGGGCTAGCGTTTTATATGTGGGGGAGGCGTGGTTTGTTCCAGGGAAATGTCCTCAGCTGAGCTGAAGCGAAGGCAAGCTCAAGGGTTGGTGATCCCAGCTGCTCCATTGTCTTCCCCTTTCCTCTGGAGCACTGACTCACACCTGGTTTCTAGTGAGAGTTTCCACCTCCCCTGGGACTTCTCTCCTATTGCTGAGGCACACTTAGGTCTTAGTGCGAGCTTTCACAGCCCTGGGACCCCTCTCTTTCCAGTTCACCTCTGCCATAGTAAGAGGAATCCCTCTTAGCTATTTTCCTAGCCTCAGGTGTTATGCAATTGTTTGCTCCTTCACTGTGCCCATTGATCTGGGACTTTTCTGGAGAAATATTTTATGGTTCTTTCGAGGTCCACAAGGGGGAGGAGAGAGCATTTACCAATCGCTCCACCATTTCAGCTCCCAGAAGTTCTAGTAGCTGACCTACAGAAATTTAATCTCTGGGCAGAGAGTCTCAGGATCTGCTGCGGTTGATAAATGGGTCTCAGTGGCTGTCATTCGTTTGGTTCTGCTAGTCTCCCCTCCTGGGCTGCCACACCGCCATTCCACCTGCTGCTACCTCAGGCCTCCTGCTCCTCTGTGCTTGACATGCTTCACTGTGTTCTGTGGGCTCACCCCCTTGGAACATATCCTCCCAGTCTGTCCTGGGCTGTGAATCTGCCATACACTGTCTCCTTTTGGATTCTGCATCTCTAAAATTTGGTCAGATTCTCTTTTTAGAGGCATCTGAAGGAGTTTGTGTAAGAACTTAGATTAGTCATTGCTCTCACTCCTCCATCTTGGCTCTGCCCCCCAGTTTGTCTCATTACTGTCAATCTCTTGAATGAAGTTATTGATTGCTTCTATGATTTGTTGTTTAACCCACCGATTCCTTAGGATTAGATTATTTAGTTTCCAATTAATTTTTGGTCTGCCTTTCCCTGGTTTTTCATTACATACACACACACACATACATATATACATATATATGTGTGTATATGTATATATATATGTATGTATATATATATATATATACATATATATTTGCATTATGATCTGAGAAGGATGAATTGAATATTTCTGCCTTTCTGTACTGGACTGTGAGATTTTTATGCCCTAGTTAGTACATGGTCCATTTTTGTATTTGTGCCTTCTAACGCTGACAAAAAGGTATATTCCTTTCTATTCCCCATTAAATTTCCTCCAGACGTCTATCATATGTACCTTATTCTGAGTTTTTGTCACCTCCTTTGTTTCTTCTATATTTTGAGGTTAGATTTATCAACTTCAGAGAGGGAGAGGCTGAGGTCCCCCACAATATAGTTTTGCTGTCTATTTCTTCCTGTCACTTTCTTAACTTCTCCTCTAAGTATTTGGATGCTGTTCCACTGGTTGCATGTATGTTTAGTAATAATATCATTTCATTGTCTATGGTGCATTTTAGAAGGATGTGGTTTCCTTCCTTATCTCTTTTGACTGGATATCTTCTGGCTTTTGCTTTGTCTGAGATTAGGATTCCTACCCCTGCTTTTTTTGCATCAGCTGAAGCATAATATGTTCTGCTCCAACCTTTTATCTTTACCCTGCATCTATCTCCCTCTTTCAAATGTGTTTCTAATCAACACATTGTTGGATTACGGTTTTAAATCCATTCTGCTATCTGCCTCTGTTTTATGGGACATTTCTTCCCATTCACAATCCCTGTTATGATTTCTATGTCTTTCTCTCCATCCTATTTCCCCCATTTATGCTTTTAGTTTTCCCTTCCCCTCCTCAATAAGGTTTTAATTTTTGATCAATGCCTCCCTCAGTCCTCCCTCTGCTCCATTAACCCTCCTCCCTTTTATTCCCCTTTCCCCTTACTACTTCTTTCCTCCCTTTCATCCCCCACTTCCTTTTCTTTCCCTTTTCCCCTCCTACTGCCTACGATGCAGTTTAGATTTCTATACTTAACTGACTTGGTTGTTTCCTCCTTGAACCAAGTCAAATGAGTGTAATTCTCAAGCAGTGCTCATCTCTCCCCACTCTTTTCCTCTTCTATAATATATTTTGGTGCTTCTTCCAGTGATGTAATTTACCTTTTTCTGCCTCCCCCTTTTCACAGCTCCCATTGCAACCACTTTATACCCTGAAATCGCATTTTTTTTCCATCACATCCGTTGATTTATTCCCACTCTATCTATGTATATCCCTGTTAAATATCGTAGTAAACATTCATTTCTCAAAATTAATAAGTATAATCTTACCTTATAGGGATGTAAAAAGTTTGCCTATATTGAATAACAAGTTTTTTTCCCCCTGTTTTCTTTTTTATGCCTCTATTGCTACTTACATTTGAAGATCAAATTTTCTATTGAGCTTTGACTTTTTTGTCAGGAAGGTCTGGAAATCCCTAGTTTCATTGAATATCAATCTCTTTACCTGAAATATTATGCTTTATTTTAGTGGTTATTTGACCCTGGGTTGTAGTCCAAAATCTTTAAATTTATGGAATATCATATTCTAATCCATCAAATCCTTTAACGTAGAAGCTCCAAGGACCTGTGTGATGCTTACTGACTTAATATTTGAATGACTCCTTTCTGGTTCCTTGGAGTATATTCTCCAACACGTAATAGTTTTGAAATTTCCAACAATATTCCTTGGAGTTTGAAATTTGGGGTATTTTTCAGGAGGTAATCAGGGGATTCTTTCAAAAAAGTATTTTGCTCTCTCGATCTAGGACCTCAAAGCAGTGTTTCTTGGTGATTTGTGTCCAGGGTCTCTTTTTTCATCATGACTTTCTGGGAGACCAATAATTCTTAGATTTTCTCTCCTTGATCTAGTCTCCAGGTCAGTTGTATTATCTATGAGATATTTTATATTTTCTTCTATTTTTTCGTTCTTTAGATTCTGTTTGACTGATTCTTGATTTCTCATAGAGTCATTATCTTCTACATGTCCAATTCTAATTTTTAATAGGTTGTTTTCTTCAGTTAACTTTTGCATCTCCTTTTCCATTTGTCCAATTTTCCCTCTTGGGTTTTATGCTTCCTTTTACATTTGCCCTATTTCCCTTTTAAAGGATCTTTTCTCTTCAGTGAATTCTTTTTTCATATTTTTAAAATCTTTCAACATTTTTTCTTCTATGTCTCTAATTTGGCTTTTAAAATCCTTCTTGAATTCTTACAACAATGAACTTTGGGCTTACAAGCAGTTCATATTCCATTCTGAGGTTTAAGATGGTAGTACAGTCTCAGTGTTGACCTCTTCTGAAATTTCTGTTTTGATCTTTGTCCTCATAGTAAGATTCTGTGATCTTTTCTTTTCTGATTTCCTTCTTGCTCATGATGATCACCGTTTTTTCCCAGGCTTTTAAAGTGCATCTCTACTTCTGTGGTACAGAGTGCTCTGTTCCACAGTTCTTTATTTTTTCAGTTTAATTTGCAGCATTAACATTTTCTCCATCACTTTATTAAGTGTCAGGAATTACCAGCAACAATAAATCAAGCCCTGATTTTTAGTGTTTGGAAATTACTGAGGTGTAAATGCTTACAATGCAAATTTACCCATGAGCTAGCCAGAAAGAACAGGATTCAGTAAACCACCAGAATAGATGACTTGAAAGGCCTCTTCCACATCAATATCTATAAACCAAAACCCAGATTTAGATTTCTCTCATTCAAAACATTCATGGTTGAGCTGATTATCACATATATTTGGGCCTATAGACAATCTTACATGTTGTAAATGTTCTTTAGAGTAGAAGCAAATATTTGGGCCCCTCGTCACAAATATTTGGGTCCATAGACCATCTTGAGTGTTTCAAACCTCCTTTTTAATTTTTTTAAATTATTAATTTATTTATATTCAGTTTTCTACAATCACTTCCATAAGTCTTACATTTTCTGCTTCCTCCTCCCCCTTCCTTCCTGAGACTGCATGCAGTCTTATGTGGGTTCTACACATACATTCTTATTAAACACAGTTTTGCTTTGGTCATGTTGTATATAAGAATTAAAACAAATGGGAAAAACCATGAGAAAAACATAAACAAAACAAAACATATCACTAGAGAAAATACTCTACCTTATTCTGTGTTCCAATCCCATTTTTCTTTCTCTGGATATGGATGACATTTTGCCTCAAGAGTCCTTTGGGAATGTTTTAGGTCTTTGCACTGCTGTGAAGGGCTAAGTCTACCAGAAAAGTTTCTCACACGCTGTGGTTGTTACTCTGTGATATGTTTTGTTTCTGCTCTTTAACTCAGCATCAGTTCATACAAGTCTTTCCAGATTTCTCTGAAATTCTTCTGTTTGTCACCAAAATCGTATTCCATTACATTCTTATACCACAACTTGTTCAACCATTCCTTAATTGATGGGCACCTCCTTGATATTCAGTTCTTATCCACCAGAAACACAGCTGCTACAAATATATTTGTACTTATGGGATCCTTTCCCCTTTTTTATGATCTCCTTGGGATACAGTCCTAGAAGAAATATTACTGGGTCAAAGGGCATGCACATTTGTGTAACCCTTTGTCTGCAAAAGTTCTCTCCAGAATGGTTGGATCAGCTCACAGCTTCACCAGCAATGAATTATTTTTCTAACTCTCCCACATCTTCAACATTTATTATCTTCCTTCTTTGTCATGTTAGTCAATCCATCTCTCCAATCAATATTGATTTGGAACATTTTTTTCATATGACTGCAGATAGCTTTAGTTTCTTCCCCTGAAAACTGCCTGTTCATATCTTTTTTTTTAAAATTAATTAATCAATCAATTAATTAATTAATTAATTTAACTTTTTACATTCATTTTCACAAAATTTTGGGTTCCAAATTTTCTCCCCTTTTATCCCCTCCCCCCAACCCAATACACCGAGAAATCTAATTTTCCCTATCTCCAATCTGCCCTCTCTTCTGTCATCTCTCCCTTCTCTTGTCCCCATCTTCTCTTTTGTCCTGTAGGGCCAGATGACTTTCTATTCCTCATTAACTGTACATCTTATTTCCTAGTAGCAACAACAATACTAAAGAGTTGTTCCTAAAACTTGAGTCCCAAGTTCTCCCCATCCCTCCCTCCCCACCCATTCCCTTTGGGAAGGCAGGCAATTCAATATGGGCCCTATCTGTGTAGTTATGCAAATGACTTCCATAATAGTCGTGTTGTGTAAGACTAACTGAATTACCCTCCAACCTATCCTGCCCCTCATTGTTTCTATTCTGTATTTTGATCCTGTCCCTCCCTGAATGTTGACTTCAAATTGCTCCCTCCCTCCCATTGCCCTCCCTTCCATCATCCCCACCCCCTTGCTTATCTCTTCTCCCCCACTTTCCTGTACTGTAAGATAGGTTTCCATACCAAAATGAGTGTGCATTTTATTCCTTCCTTTAGTCAAATGTGATGAGGGTAAATTTCTTGTTTTTTTTCTCAGCTCTCCTCTTTTTCCCTCCACTAAAAAAGTCTCCTGCTTGCCTCTTAAATGACATATAACTTACCCCATTCCATTTCAACCTCTTTCCACCCCCTACCTTTCTCTCTCATCATTTACCCTTAATTTCTTTTAAGAAATGGCCCCATCCTTTTCAATTCACTCTGTGCTCTCTGTCTCTGTATGTGCGTGCATGTGTGTATGTGTGTGTGTGCATGCATGCGTGTACATGTGTGTGGTGTGATCCCACCAACTACCCAGATACTGAAAAGTTTTTAAGAGTTACAAATATTGTCTTTCCCATGTAGGAATGTAAACAGTTCACTTATGGTAAGTCCCTTATGACTTCTCTTTGCTGTTTACTTTTTCATGCTTCTTCTCATTCTTGTGTTTGAAAGTCAAATTTTCTTTTCAGCTCTGGTCTTTTCATCAAGAATGCTTTAAAGTCTTCTATTTCATTGAAAGACCGGTTTTTTCCCCTGAAGTAAGTTTTGCTGGGTAGGTGATTCTTGGTTTTTGGTCTAGTTCCTTTGACTTCTGGCATATCATATTCCACACCCTTTGATCCCTTAATGTGGAAGCTGCTAGATCTTGTGTCCTCCTGATTGTATTTCCACAATACTGGAATTGTTTCTTTCTAGCTGCTTGCTATATTTTCTCCGTCACCTGGGAACTCTGGAATTTGGCCACAATGTTCCTAGGAGTTTCTCTTTTTGGATCTCTTTCAGGTGGTGATCGGTAGATTCCTTGAATACTTATTTTGCCCTCTGGTTCTAGAATATCAGGGCAGTTTTCCTTGATAATTTCATGAAAGATGATATCTAGGCTCTTTTTTTGATCATGGCTTTCAGGCAGTCCCATAATTTTTAAGTTGTGTCCCCTGGATCTATTTTCCAGGTCAGTTGTTTTTCCCATGAGATATTTCACATTCTTTTCCATTTTTTCATTCTTTTGGTTTTGTTTTGTGATTTTTTTCGTTTCTTGGAAAGTCATTAGCGTCCATCTGTTCCATTCTAATTTTGAGAGAACTATTTTCTTCAGTGAGCTTTGAGTCTCTTTTCCCTTTTGGCTAATTTTGCTTTTGAAAGCATTCTTTTCCTCATTGGTTTTTTGAACCTCTTTTGCCAATTAAGCTAGCCTATTTTTTAAGATGTTATTTTGTTCAGCATTTTTTTTGGGTCTCCTTTAGCAAGGAGTTGACCTGCTTTTCATGCTTTTCTTGCGTCTCCTCTCATTTCTCTTCCCAGTTTTTCGTTCACCTGTCTAATTTCATTTTCAAAATCCTTTTTGAGCTCTTACATGGCCTGAGCCCATTGGATATCTCTTTCAGATGTTTGGGATACAGAGGCCTTGACTTCTATGTCTTTCCCTGATGGTAAGCATTGTTCTTCTTCATCAGAAAGGAAAGAAGGAAATATCTTTTCACCAAGGAAGTAACCTTCTATGTTCTTATACTTTTTCCCTTTTCTGGGCATTTTTCCAGCCAGTTACTTGACTTCTCAAATTCCTGTCCACCCCTGCCTCACTAGAGCTTGGGGGTCTGAGATTCAAATTCTGCTTCCCAGCCTCAGGGCTTTCAGAGGTGGGCAGGGCTGCTATTCAGTGTGAGAGAATGAGTTCAGGTTCTCTGGTGGGGGCAGGACCACTTCACAGGCTCAGTTCCCTCAGTGGGTATAATCTCCCTGAAGGCAGAGACCCTTCAACAATTGACTAGAGCTCCTGTCTGCTTTTGGAGCCCCTGGCCACTGCTTCCCTTGCCGCTTCCCCCCGAGGTGGCCTGAGTTATGGAGGCACCCCGCTCCCCTCTCGGCTGGCCAGATAGGGTCTCTCACTGACCTGTAGCGCCTGTGGGTGGAGGGACCTTTTCGACCACTGGAAATTCCTTCCCTGAAGCCTACTGGGACCTGCTGCTCTCAGAGTGGCGCAGCCAAGGCAGGCCTGGGCTCTGCTCTGTGTCCGGTGCACGATGGACCTTTGGTGACAGTTTTTCAGGGCTTTCTGGAACGGAAATCTCCTCCACTCCGTTGCTGCATGGCTTCCACTGCTCCAGAACCCATTGGGAGTTCGTTTTATAGGTAATTTATGGACTATGTGTTCGGAGCTAGCATATGTGAGTCTTTGTACTCCACCAATTGGCTCCTCCACCTAGCCCACTCCTTCTTTAGGATTAGATTACTTAGTTACTTGTTTACCTTTTTATGCCTCTCTTGAGACCTGTTTTTGAAGATCAGATTTTCTATTGAGTTCTGTCCTTTTCATCAGGAAGGTCTGGAAATCCCTTATTTCATTAAATGTCCATCCCCTTGCCTGAAATATTATGTTCAACTTTGCTGAACAATTAATCCTTGATTGTGGTCCCAGCTCCTTTGATTTATGGAAACAAGTCCTGTGTGATCCTGACTGTAGGTCCTCGATATTTGAATTGTGTCATTCTGGCTGCCTTCAGTATTTTCTCCTTCACTTGATAGTTCTGGAATTTGTCAACGGTATTCCTTGATGTTTTTAGTTTCAGTGCCTGTTCATTAGGTGAACGGTGGATTCTTTCGAAGATTGTTTTTCCTTCTGGGTCTAGGAATTCTAAGCAATTTTCCTTGATAATTTCTTGGATCATATCATGCAGGCTCCTTTTTTTATCATGACTTTCTGGTAGACCAATAATCCTTAGATTTTTCTCTCGATCTATTTTCAGTTGTTTTTGCAATTAGATATTTTACATTTTCTCCTATCTTTTCATTCTTTATATTCTGTTTGAATGATTCTTGATGTCTCGTAGATTCTATTAGCTTCTATTCGATCGATTCTATTTTTTATCAAGTTATTTTCTTCAGTTAATTTTGCATCTCCTTTTCCATCTGTCCAATTGTTCCTTTTAAGGGATAATTTTTACCAGTTAGATTTTGCACTTCCTTTTCCATTTGTCCAATTTTTCTTTTTAAGAAGCTGTTCTCTTCATTGAATTTTTTTTTTTTAATTTTTTTTTAAAATCATTGGCCAGTTTTTCTTCTATTTCTCTAATTTGGGTTTTAAAATCCTTCCTGAGCTCTTCCAAGAAAGCTCTTTGTCCTTCAGACCAGTTCATATTCCCTTTTGAAATTTCAGATGGGAGTACAGTCTCAATAACTTCTTTGGTATTTGTGTTTTGGTCCTTGTCCCCATAGAAAGATTCTATGGTCTTTTCTTTTCTGCTTTGCTTCTCACTCATGATAACAACCTTTTTCCTGGCTTTTAAAGTAAATCTCTGCATCTGTGGCACAGGGAGCTCTGTCCACAGTTCTTGTACCTAAAACTTGAACCTTGTTTGTTGTGGCCTCTGGTCCTTCAGCTTGAAGCTAAAATGCTGCAGCTTACCTAGTGCTGAGCTAGCTGGTGTTTGAAAGCAGAGGCCAGATAAGGTCTTTTGGGGTTTTCCCACAGTTATCCTGGAGCTTTCTAGTTAAGTATGAGGGAGGGCTGGTCTGGACATCAGAGGTCTCCTTGTCTGAGCTAGAGCATAGGGAAGCTCAACTGTCTTTGCTAGTGTTTTCCTGATTCCCCAGGGGTGATGAGGCATGCCTGGTGTCCAGTTGTTGGCACTATTTGGCTTCACCTCCTCGGGCTCAGGATCTTCTCCCTGTCTGTTGTGGTGGCACTGTCTGGGACAGCATTGATCCTGCACTGGTTACCTTTGGCCCCAGAAAGAGGAACCCTCTTTAGTGATCTTTCTAGCCTCCTTGCCTGAAAGTCTGTTTACCCATTCTGCTGCTTAGACTGTTCCAGGTTTTTTCCTGGGGAGATATTCTTTTGGCTCATCAAGATCAACAAGGGGAGGGAGATAGCAATTACTGATCACTCCACCATCTTGGCACCCAGAACTGGAAATCTATGTGCAAATACTTTTCAATTTTACATAATCAAAATGACACCATTTTGCATTTCATGATATTCTCTGTCTTTTGTTTGGTCCCAAATTTCTCCATTCTCCATAATTCTGACAAATACACTCCTCTTTGATTCCCTAATTTGTTTATAGTATCCATCTTTATATGTGGGTCATGTATCCATTTGGACTTTATTCTTGTGTATAGAGTAAGGTATTGGTCTATCCCCAGTTTCTGCCACCCTATTATTCAGTTTTCCCGGCAGTTCTTGACAAATAGTGAGTTCTTATTCCAGAAGCTGGAGTGCTTTGGTTTATTGAACAGTAGATTGCTATATTTGTTGACTGTTATGTCTTGAGTACCTAACATATTCCAGTGGTCTACCTCTCTATTTATTAGGTTTAATGACTGCTGCTTTAAAATACAATTTGAGATCTGGTGCAGTATCCCACAGTTCGTGTGCTAAAACTTGAGGCTTTGTATATTTTGGGATATGGTTCAGTGGCTGCTTAACCCTGATCTGTGCTAGGGTCTTCCTGATTTCCCTCACTGTACTAAGGCACACAATGGTGTTGACATTTACTGGTTCTACCCCCCTGCAACTCAGGATCTCCTCCCAGTTCACTGGTACAGCTGTCTGGGACACGTCCAATCCAGCATTGGTCCCCTTCAGTAATAGCAAGACAGTCTCTCCTTAACGATTTTTCTGGCCACTCAAGCAAAGAGACTGTTTACCCCTTTCACTGATCCTATATTCCAGGATTTTTTCTGGGGAAATATACCCTGGGTTTTTCAAGGTCAGCAAGGGTAGAGGGAAAGCACTTACAGATCACTCTGCCATCTTGGCTCCCAGAAGTTCAAGTAGCTATAAAATTTTAAGCACTTGTGGATCCTTTTCCCTTTTCATGATCTCTTTGGGGGTACACATCTAGTAGTGGTATTGCTGAATCAAAGAGTTTTATAGGCCTTTGAGTAGTTCCATATAGCTCTCCAGAATGTTTGGATCAGTTTACAACTACACCAGTAGTGCATCAGTGTCCCAGTTTTCCCATATTCTCTCCAACATTAATCATTTTCATTTTTTGTCATATTAGCCTGTCTGATAGTTGTTAGATGGTACCTTAGAGTTGATTTCTTTTGTATTTCTCCAGTTAAAAGTGATTTATAGCACTTCTTCTTGTGTGTATGGATAACATTAATTTTGTAATCTGAAAACTCCCTATTCATATCTTTTGACCATTTATCATTTTGGAAATGACTTGTATTCTTATCAACTTGAGTCAGTTCTATGTATATTTGAGAAATGATATCTTTGTCAGAGACATTTTCTATAACTATTGTTTCCTAACTTATGCTTTCCTTGTAATCTGAGTAGCACTGGTTTTGTCTGGGCAAAGCTTTTCATTTTAATATAATCAAAAATATCTATTTTAAATTTCATGATTCTCTCTCTCTCTCTCTCTCTCTCTCTCACTCACTCACTCTCTCTCTGTTTGGTCGTGAATTCTCCCCTTACCCATAGCTCTTATCATTAGATTATTTCTTGTTCTTCTAATTTCCTTATATTGTTATCTCTTATGACTAAATCATGCATCCATTTGGATTTTATGTTGGTGTACGATGTGAAGACAAAGTAACTTTGAAAAGGCAACAGTTATGAGAGATTTCTGATGCCCAACTCAGTAGTGTGAAGCATCACTTCTCTGCCCAAGATCATAAATTGTAATACAGGTTATATTTTGAAGAAAAAGTTTTCCGTTATATTTTTTAATTAGTAGTACTTTGTCAATAAACTATGTTTTAGATCCTTTTATGTAAAAATACTCAAACCATTGTTGTGTGGTCTAAGAGTAATAGGAAAGAAATATTTTTTCTATGAATAAAATTAAATCAAATCACATAAAGCAATGAGAAATGTACATCTTAATATATTTTCTGTGTATTTACAATAAATTCATTTGTTTATACTGTGACAGAAAGAGTAATAGATTGATCCACATTAAATTATAGAAAATGGGTTTTAAAAATGACTACACATTTCTAAATTAAATAAATAGTAGAGAGTTTCTCTTGTTTCTCAAGTAGACTCTAATGTAATGACAAACTTCTGGGAAAACAAAACTGACAAATCCTCACAGAATGTCAAAGCCCAGGGTCAGAGGCATTGCAAATAAGGAGCAAGCAGCAAGTAGTGAGTAGTTTTTCTAGTGCTGCCAGTTGTCACCATTTGAGAGAGTGTGTTCTTTTGGTTTTGTTTTGTGATTTCTTTGTTTCTCATAAAGTCATTAGCCTCCATCTGTTCCATTCTAATTTTGAGAGAATTATTTTCTTCAGTGAGCTTTTGAACCTCCTTTTCCATTTGCCTAATTCTACTTTTTAAAGCATTTTTCTCCTCATTGGCTTTTTGAACCTCTTTTGCCCATTGAGTCAGGCTATTTTTCAAGCTGTTATTTTCTTCAGCATTTTTTGGGGGTCTCCTTTAGCAAGGTGTTGACCTGTTTATCATGCTTTTCTTGCATCTCTCTCATTTCTCTTCCCAATTTTTCTTCCACCTCTCTAACCTGATTTTCAAAATCCTTTTTGAGCTCTTCCATGGCCTGAGCCCATTGAATATCTATTTCGGATGTTTGGGATACAGAGGCCTTGACTTCTATGTCTTTCCCTGATGGTAAGCATTGTTCTTCCTCATCTGAAAGGAAGGGAGGAGATATCTGTTCACCAAGAAAGTAACCTTCTATGGTCTTATTTTTTCCCCCTTTTCTGGGCATTTTCCCAGCCAGTTACTTGACTTCTGAGATTCCTCTCCACCCCCACCTTGCCTCCAGATCCGCCCAGCTAGCACTTGGGTCTCAGATTGAAATGCTACTCCCCAGCTTCAGGGATTTCAGTGGGGGCGGGACTGCTATTCAGTGTGAGATGAAGTTCAGGTGCTCAGGTGGGGTGAAGGCTGCTACACGGGGCTCAGTTCCCTCAGGGTGTTTATGCAGAGACCTTCAACAATGGATCTGAGCTCCTTTCTGCTTTGGGAGCCCCTGTTCACTGCTGCCTCCTCTGCTGCCTCCTGAGGGGGCCTGAGTTATGGAGACACCCCGCTTCCCTCTTGGCCAGCCATAAAGGTTCTCTCACTAACCTTTTGTGCCTGTGGGTGGAGGGACCTTCGTGGCCACTGGAGATTCTCTCCCTGAAGCCTGCTCGGATCTGCTGCCCTCAGTGCCACGAGGCCAAGGCAGGGCTCGTCTCTGCTCCAGGACCTTTGGCGTCGATTTTTCAGGGCTCTCTGGAACAGAAATCTCCTCCACTCCATTGTTGTGTGGCTTCCGCTGCTCCAGAATTTGTTGGGAGTTCTTCTTTACAGGTATTTTATGAGCTGTGGGTTGGAGCTAGCATATGTGAATCTTTCTACTGTGCCATCTTGGCTCCTCCCCCGAGAAAGAGTGTTCTTATTTGATGGCTTAAGAAAATAAAGCACTCGATTTAAAAACTGCATTGATGTAAAGTAGCTACAAACAAAAAGCTACCATTTGAGTACAAAAATCATAGCCTTATAAGTATTATGTGCACTAAAGCGTGTAAATACATAGCATACTTTACTAAACTAATAAATTAAGGATGAAAGTTCCATAACCATTTAACCAATTTGTTATATTTATCATTGGGGAAGTATCTTGGCACTAAATTTTTGTCTCTAAAAGTCAAAGCAGTGCAAATTTTCTATCCCCTTCAGATTGTATTTGGAGTGATGCTTTGGAGTATTCAAAGAAGGATAGTTTCCTAAAATATTATTTGGATAGAAATTATTGGCATCAGTTTTGATCACCGTAGTATACAGGTGCAACTGAAGTATCGACAAAACTAACTTAAAGAGAACAAAACAATTTGAGGTCATAATTTTAAAATTTAGATGAATTCATGATAAAATTCAAAACAAAACAGCATAAATGAAACCCCACAAAAGTAGAAAAACTTGATGTCTTAACCCAATTCCTTAATCTCCTAAGGACCTACAATTAAACAAATCCATCAGCACAAACCTAAGAGGGAAAAAAATAAGAACCATAGAATGTCAGTCTCATTTTCTCATTTGATGCTCTGTAACAAAGACTTATCTCTGCAGAAATATTAACACTTTTGCTTTCCAACAAGCTCTGTTACATATCCATTAGTTTATTACTTGGAAAAGAGAAGGAAAGGAGAAGGGAAAATCAACCACCCCAATTACCAAGTCAAGGATAAGTGTGCTCAGATCCTGGAATTACAACTAGATTATCTCTATGAATTTAGATGAAGAGTTCTCTGCAACCTACCATTAGCACCTGTTTGTAGTTACTGGCTAGGTGTTCATTTAGAAGTTAGTGTTTCTCTATACAAACAAATAAATGTCCTTTTCTGGTTTCCAATTTACGTCCTCTTCATCCTAGCCCCTTGGAATGCCCTCCCTCAGCTGTTTGATAAGAAAATGTTCTCTTTTTCCATTGATGGGGAGGTGATTTCAAAACAGAAAAAATATGGAACTGCAGATCCTGAGATGAAAATACAGAGAAATTAAAAACGAAAGTACTTTGGTATTCCAACTTCTGTTTCAGGTTTTTTTTTTTTGCTTGTTTGTTTTTGTTTTTGTTTTGTTTTTTTCTGGATGACAGGTAGCAGAATTGAGAGAAAACTTTTCTTAATTGTGCTTGCTTAATAAGCTTAATGCATATTAACTGACACATGCCACATAAAATTATCCCCCTATTTTCTGATCATGGTGGGAGTGTCAGAAATATTGTAACCCTGAGGAGTCTGGACCAATCCTCACTCTCAGGGAAGGTCTGATTACCCAAGCAATATTTAAATTTGTTTTTGCTTCTCTGTGGGCATTCTGTTCTCTGTGAACAGCACCCATATCTGCATGTGCAAATAAACTGCCTTCCTCTGCCCACTCTGTCTGAGTTATTTTCATGAGAATGGTGCATTTCCAACACCTTTTATTTCTGTTCCCATTTCTTCTTTTACCACTCTTATGTGGTTTTTGAGATCTTCCTGAGCTTGAGATCACTTAGCCTATAGGCATTTTGATGTTGTTTTCCTCTTTTGAGTCTGTGTCTTTATCTTACTTGTTACCATAACAATGTTCTGGGTTCAGATTCTTTTTTTCCTTAGTTTTTTTTTTTTCTCTTTTAAATTTGAGCTGTACTTCTGGGGTGGAAAGGGTACTATCTGAGCTTTTGCCTGAGGCTGCAGGCCTTGGCTCTTGACCTTACTCCACAGACATTGCCTTGAGGCCCATAGGAGACCCTTGTGTCTGATGCTGTGCTGAGGGGATGGGGTGGGGGGTGGCTGGGAATGCTGGAGGCCCCATGGATCTGGCACCCTCCCTGGTGCTAAACTGAGGTCCTACTGGTGGTGTCTGGCATGTGCTGACGCTGGTGAGGTTTTTCTGTATTTCCCCTGAGATACAATGAAGCATATGGAGTTTTGGCTTCTGAAGCTTGCCTGTCTATCCTGGACTACACCAAAGTACATGGTGATTCTCACAGCTGGACTCTACTTGTTACCCTAACTATGTTGAAGCACATGTTGACATTTACCTGCTCCACTGCACTGAGGCTTATGATCTACCATATGGTTTACTGAGGTGGAACTTGCTGTGGGATTGTTGGGATGCTTCCTGTCCTGGACTGCAGTTCCCTCTTACTCAAGTGAGCCAGACCTTCCTGCCAGTTTTTCCAAGTTTCTTGGGCTCAAAGATAGTTACCTCCATTTTTTTTTTTTTACTGTTTCTGGTGTTTCAGGATTTGTTTGGGGGCACAATTTCATGACTGAAGGTGAATCTGGGAGAACTAAGGCAATTTGCTGCTTACTCTCCCATCTTGGCTGCCAGAAGTCCTGAAATATTAGTTTTTGAAATTTATTGGGAAGGAAATTTTATGGATTCTACTAATTGTTCTTTCTCATTGTGAACAGTAGACTGCAAGGTCTTTATGTGACAGGTGACTCTGGGCAAAATTCTGCACTAATTCTTATGGTAATGGAATGGAATAAGGGTCCAGATAATTTCAAGGGCAGTATTTTTGACTTTTCAAAAGATCTGTGTCATCTTGCTTTGCATTTTAAGGAGAAAAACAAGCTTAGAAATCTGTTAAAAAATAGGGGAGATGGAAGATGGCGGAGTAGAAAGACTCACGTTTACGAGCTCCGAAACCACAGCCCATAGAATTAATGTAAAAAGAGATCCCCATAAGTTCTGGATCATTGTAAGGTGTGCAGAAACAGAGTGGAAGAGATTTCCGTTCCAGAGAGCCCTGGAGAGCCGTCCCCAGGGTCTGTGGCACCCTGGAAAGCGGACTCCACCCCAGCGCTGCCCTGGACACGGCCCCAGAGAAGGTGATCCGAACAGGCTTCAGGGATGGAACCTCCAGCATCTGGGAAGGTCCCTCCGTCCACAGAAGCTACAGGTCAGTGAGAGAGACGGCTGGGCTGGAGAAGGGGAGCGGAGTGTCCCAGGGGGATGTCGGGTGGGCTCAGGCCTTGGAAGAGCTCAAAAAGGATTTTGAAAAGCAAGTTAGACAGATGGAAGAAAAACTGGGAAGAGAAATGAGAGAGATGCAAGAAAAGTATGAAAAACGGGTCAATACCTTGCTAAAGGAGACCCAAAAAAATGCTGAAGAAAATAACACCTTGAAAAATAGGCTCACTCAATTGGCAAAAGAGGTTCAAAAAGCCAATGAGGAGAAGAATGCTTTCAAAAGCAGAATGAGCCAAATGGAAAAAAGAGGTTCAAAAGCTCAATGAAGAGAATAGTTCCCTCAAAATTAGAATGGAACAGATGGAGTCTAATGACTTTACGAGAAACCAAGAAATCACCAAAAAAAACCAAAAGAACGAAAAAATGGAAGAGAATGTGAAATATCTCATGGGAAAAACAACTGACCTGGAAAATAGATCCAGGAGAGACAATCTAAAAATTATGGGACTACCTGAAAGTCATGATCAAAAAAAGAGCCTAGACATCATCTTCCATGAAATTATCGAGGAAAACTACCCTGACATTCTACAACCAGAGAGCAAAATAAGTATTGAAAGAATCCATAGATCACCACCTGAAAGAGATCCAAAAAGAGAAACTCCTAGGAACATTGTGGCTAAATTCCAGAACTCCCAGCTCAAGGAGAACATCTTGCAAGCAGCTAGAAAGAAACAATTCCAGTACTGTGGAAATACAATCAGGATAACCCAAGATCTAGCAGCTTCTACATTAAGGGATCGAAGGGCGTGGAATAGGATATTCCAGAAGTCAAAGGAACTAGGACTCAAACCAAGAATCACCTACCCAGCTAAACTGAGTATAATACTCCAGGGGAAAATATGGTCTTTCAATGAAACAAAAGACTTTCAATCATTCTTGATGAAAAGACCAGAGCTGAAAAGAAAATTTGACTTTCAAACACAAGAATGAGAAGAAGCATGAAAAAGTAAACAGCAAAGAGAAGTCTTAAGGGACTTACCAGAAGTGAACTCTTTACATTCCCACATGGAAAGACAATATTTGTAACTCTTAAAACTTTTCAGTATCTGGGTAGTTGGTGGGTCCATACACACACGTACATGCATGCATGCACACACACATACACACATGCACACACATACAGAGACAGAGAGCACAGAGTGAATTGAATAGGATGGGACCATATCTTAAAAGAAATTAAGGTAAATGGTGAGAGAGAAATGTAGTGGGAGGAAAGAGGGTGAAATGGAATGAGGTAATTATATGTCATTTAAGAGGCAAGTAGGAGACTTTTTAGTGGAGGGAAAAAGAGGAGAGCTGAGAAAAAAAAGCAAAAAAAACAAGAAGTTTACCCTCATCACATTTGACTAAAGGAAGGAATAAAATGCACACTCATTTTGGTATGAAAACCTATCTTACAGTATAGGAAAGTGGGGGAGAAGGAGATAAGCAAGCGGGGGGGGGGGATGATGGAAGGGAGGGCAAAGGGAGGAGGGAGCAATTTGAAGTCAACACTCGGGGAGGGACAGGATCAAAATACAGAAGAGAAACGATGAGGGGCAGGTTAGGATGGAGGGTAATGCAGTTAGTCTCACACAACACGACTATCAGGGAAGTCATTTTCAAAACTACACAGATATGGCCTATATTGAATTGCCTGCCTTCCAAAAGGGAATGGGTGGGGAGGGAGGGATGGGGAGAATTTGGAACTCAAAGTTTTAGGAACAACTCTTTAGTATTGTTGTTGCTACTAGGACGGATGACATACAGTTAATGAGGAATAGGAAGTCATCTGGCCCTACAGGACAAAAGAGAAAATGGAGACAAGAGAAGGGAGGGATGACAGAAGAGAGGGTAGATTGGAGATAGGGAAAATTAGATTGCTTGGTGTATTGGGGGTGGGGGGGAGGGGATAAAAGGGGAGAAAATTTGGAACCCAAAATTTTGTGAAAATGAATGTAAAAAGTTAAATAAAGAAATAAATTTTAAAAAAATAGGGGAGATGGTTTGTGAAAAGAATCAAGAACCAACTGGCCACAATCTATTTTAGAAGGTCAAGATTTTAAATGCAGGAGAGTAGAACTTTTCTCTTGATTTTTAAACAGTTTTGTTTAAAGAAAGGTTGTTGTTTTCCCCCCAGCTAGATCTCACAGTAATTTCATTTAATTTTATCTTTAAGTTGGTAAAAAAAAATCCACTTAGCCACTAAGTTAAAAACTTCTATTAACCTTATAAAGAAAAAACACCCTATATATTTCATCTTGTTTTTCTCTTCAAACACATGTTTTTCAGTGTTTTGTTTTATTACCTATAACTTCTGATAGAATCAAATGATTGAGAATTTCACTAGAAAAAATGTTATTCCATAATCAGCTTTAGATACCTGAGTATGTATTTAAAATAATCATCCCTTTGGAGTGGATTGGGTTGAGTTGTTAATAGAAACGTGGCATTTTGTTACCTTCTTGATTTAAATATTTGCCTCACAAGACTTAGGGAAATTATGAGACTAAGGATGGAGTTGAATATGAATCACTGGTCTCCCTGAATTACCACTGTATGTTTTTAGTAACTCCTCCACCACAACCACTCTATTCAACACATATTGCCCAGGAAATACTTGCATGTTCAGAGTTCATGACAGGTGCTGAAATTTCTTCCCTGCTCCATAATTTCAAATCAGGAGCAGAGATTTAAAGATTGACTCAAAATAGCATGTATCTCCTCCCCACACCTACCATTAGTCAGTGGCTACCAAAATCTACCAGAAGAAAAGCAGTCTAGGCTCAGTACAATACTTAGAATTTTCTGGCCTTAGAATGTTTCCATTTATTTACTCCTGATTCCTAATTACTTTTGTACTTAACATAAAGCATCCTTACTAAAATATTTTGAAGCAGTGCTGTGTTTCCTTCATCTTGGTTTGTGAATTGGTTTTTCACAGTTAAAAAATTCATTTTAATTGAAAATTTTGTGTATATATTTTTATTTCAAGCTGTCTTTTGGGGAGATATTGCCTTAGATGATGAAGACTTAAGAATCTTTCCAATTGATAGGACAATTGACCTTACACAGAACTCATTTGAAAAGCTTGGACATATCACAGGTATGATATTTATAGAATGTGCTTCTTCATGTGGATTACTTTCTTTTATTTTAAATAATATTTAATATAAAATGGTTTAAAATTACCCTATGGAACATTAATTTTGAAAATATTTATTCTTCATTTTAACTCAAGACAAATAAATACACTGTGAAGTTTATCTTTTATTCCTAAGGTTCACTGTGGATATGGATTTTCAGGTGCAAATTATGCTAAATACAATATATTGGCTTTTACTAAAGGAAAAAAGAAAGTGTAAATATGATTTCCCTGGTAATTGTCAGATGAGCTCTCTTTTTTAAAAAGACATTGTTTCTGCTAGTACTTTTTTCATTATTACATACAATGAAATAAAGTAAAATCACTCTATCTCTTTAAAATAGAAATTTCATCCAATTTGATTGTCTTTGACATATTTCTGCTTCCAGTTCTTTTTTGGTGAGTGGTGCAAAAGAATGTAAGGTTAAGAAAAATGTGGGCTAGACTGGAGATTACTTTTAAGTAGCAGCAGCTAGTACATTTCCTTGACTTGCATGCTTCCTCTTCTCTCCACTGTATCCCCTACTCTTCCTTTTGTGCTTCTGTAATTATTCCTAAGTGACTTGTCAAACAAAAATACTCTGGATTTGGGAAATTTCTATATCTGAATTGAAGTTTCTTTTTGTTTAGTTGACTTTCAAAAATAGGAAAAAATGAATTTTAGGCTGCTTTTATAAATAGGAATAATTACTTCTAAAATGTGTCATGCAATGTCAACGTAAAAAGTGTAGCAATCTATCTATATTTGGAGAGACATCTATCAATATCTACTCATAGAGAAAAAAATTTTTATAAGCCTATGTCACCAAGAAATGGAAGGATAGGGGAAGGAGAGGAATAGTTGAATACATTTAATGCATTTAATTTAATTTATTTTGCTAAGTTGAATCCATTTGATGCTTTAAATTCAATTTATTTTGCAAGTTAAAATATTCATCCTTCCCTCAAATATATTGGTAGAACTTCCCACTGGGTAGTCCTTTTTATATTTAATTAGTATTAGAGTTACTGTGTCTTAAGTTACCAGGAGGATAGCTAAAACCTATATTTGTGTTCTAAACCCTGTCTTTACTTTTTTACCTTTTTTTGTCATATTCTTTTAAATTACTAGGGACCTCTGCTAATTTGCATGTTTTCCTATTTTCATACATTTGCATGTGTTTTTTTTTGTAATTTCATTTGTAGTTAGACTGTGATAGTAATAATTCCAAGAATAAGAGCACTTGTCCTTCAGAGAAATCAATAGTGTGAAAATTAAAACTACTTTGTTTAGTCTTAAATAATTAAAATATGTATAGATTTGTCTCTTCTATAAATCTTTTTTCACTCCTTACTTGGATTTCAAAGATTTAAATGAATTTTAAAATTATACTACTTGATTTCTTTTTAAAAAAGATTCTCAGTTTATCCTTGTTACTGATGATTTTTTAAAATTTTCTCTATTTGTTTACTAAAATTCATGTCCTTGTTTACCAAAAGTTCACCTACTTAATTTTCCTTACTTGGTTGATTAGTATCTACCTAGAGTAATAGCCATTAATAATTTAATTTGTAAACTTTTATTAATTTAAACCTAATTTTGATATATTATCAACTAAGAGGTTTAGCTCACCCCAGGATTATGGTAATTATTTTTAAAAATTTCTTCTAAAATCACAATCATCTGCAACATTTTTAAAAATTGTAGAGATATTTCAGCTGTAGTTCTTAAAATACTGAATTTTTAATTACATTTATCTTTTTGCTCATCTTACTGGTTACCATCCTGCTTAGTTTCCCCTCATTTTAATATTCTTAATTTATTATGGATATAATTTTATAGTAGTATGCCATTAATACTGGTTGAAGTTTATCCTTAAGAGTAAATGAATAACACATTGAAAAATATACCCCCAATCTGCCTGAGAATGAATGTATTTAAGTATTATTTCATTCTTCTAAAATTTAAAATGCTAGAAATTTCAAAAAAAAAAAAATTTCTCTAGAGGTAAAAAAAAACAACTGTGTGCATATGTAATCCAAATAATTAACTACATTTTTATTCGATGAGCAAGCCCTCTAACTCACTTGCCTTGTAAAGATCTACTTTACCATTCCTCGAAATTAGGCAAGCAATAGATGTTCATGAGAAAAGTCAATCCCACCTCTCCCCCCCAAAAAGAAAACTGACAAATACATTCAAGGAAAAATCCAAACAAACCATACCTCCTTATTCCATTTTATAATGAAAATTCTTTAATTGCTTCCACCAGATCAGATTTATGTCCCATAGATAGTATTTTCAGTAAAAATTTACTTGTAATTATTCCATGATCTTTAGTGATTCTAAAAAATGTTTTTGCTATGATTATTGTGATGAAAATGAAGATTATTGGGGGAAAAGAAGTCAGAGTGGAGATTCATAGCACCTGGGTTCAAGTTTTGAGGCTATCACTTAATACCTTTGTGATCTTGTGCAAATCAAAAAAAAATTTTAAGTGACTTTTGTGTGCCAATCACTGTGGTTATAAGCATTGTGGGGAGTATAAAAAGAGGCACAAGAAGTCCCTGCTGGAAAGGAGCTTAACTTCTAATTCATTCATGATCTAAGTCAATCAACTTCCCTTGACCTCAGTCCCCTCTAGTTCTGAATATACAGTACTGAATTGTGAGGCATTGTAGGGTAGAACCTAGAGTGCTAGACTAAAAAGGAAGTCTAGGGTTCAAATTCTTCCTCTGCTTTTGACCCTCTGGAATGAACACAGTAAGTCATTTAACTTTGATGAGCATCAGGTAACTCTAAAAGTATAAATTATAGACCAATGGCTTGTAGTATGTATTCATGGAGGTATAATTACACTCAATATAATCAAATTTATGTTTTAAAAAGCTATTTAGAGATGAAAAAAAGTAGTGTAAGAATTTTCCAAAGGAGAAACCAATAAGGAGTGTGGTTCCCGGGGATCCAGGTTCTAAACCTGGCAAAAACTCCATATGGCAGGATCTGTGACATTCTTTAAGTTATTCATTCTTGTTGATCTTCAGTTTACTCATTAGGAAAATAAAAGGACTAGACTTCATAATCTCTTACATTCTTTCCAATTTTAAAAGTCTATAGGTTACAGCCTGTTATTTGCTTTTGACTGATCCATTATATATGAACTATCCTAAAGCATAATTATATTTCCATTTGAATTTTTATCCATTTAACTCATTTCCCCCAATTTCTTCATTATTAGAATTGCACAGGAATGTTTTAAGGTCAAATTTTAAAATGTTGTGTAGGTTAATATTTTAAACTAAGACAACCTATGGCTTTAAGAGTTTTCAAAAAAAGTTTATTGATAGAACTTTTGAAACTGTGTAGTAAATGTGATGGAGTCATTCCCCTACCCCCTTTAATATCTTGAATTACACGTGCTTCTTTATAGAATAAAAATGTAGATACTGTTTTTCTGCATTTAGCAGTAGAGTATGTTATCTGTAAGTCCTTATTAGCACCAAATGTCAAGGCCACAGTGAAGAAAAATCTTTCAAATAATAATAAGATGATATAATTGTTGCAACTTCTTGGAGAATATCAAAATCATACTGACTTGCTTTCTGGAATGTTTAGCTACCATATTGTTTTAAATTTTCTCCAAATGTTCTTGAATATAGACTACATGTATGTGCACGTGTGTGCAAACACATATGCATATATGAACACAAATGTGAATGTGTGTGTATATATGTATTCTCTAGTCATATAATATTTTAGTTAAAACTAAAAGTACATAATGATTTCTATTAAGTACATAATGATTTCTATTAAGGCATCTAATCATCTAGTTTTTCTAAAATCATTTTATACAGTGAATCTAACTTGAATTATTCTCTCTGTCTTATTTAAAGGTGGCCTGGGAGACCATGGTGTTTCAGAGAAAAGAGGGATTCTGTATCAGCTCATAGACAGGATAAGAAGATTTGGCTTTGGTATTTTCAGTGTTTACAGTATCAAGTTGGTTTACATGGTGTACAGCCAACATTTTAACTCTAGCAGTCTTGTTCCCTAAAGTAATTTATTTACATGATGTTATATCCTAAAGGGAGAAGTTATAAGACTGGCATTTTGCTTGTGTCTATTGTCAGGTGAATCTTGTGACATAGAAACAGTAAAATTTTGCGAATCTAAAATTTGATTGCTTATTTTCAGCCTTGCATCATTAAAAATGTGTTAGGTGATCATTATGTTACTGCTCATCATTATTAATCTATTTATATTAGTCTAGTGTGCTTACATTAAGCACTGAAATATGTCTAGTTTTCCATTAGATGAATGCAAATAATAATTAATTTTGAAAGCGAGGTGACATTCTGTTGCATCTTATGGTACATTTATGAAGCAGATACCAAGAAAAGACCATAAGTCACCATCTCAAAGAATTGTTAAAGATTAATCATTTGTGATATTTTTCATCATCCCAGGATGTACAGAAGTGCAAAATTATTGAAAAGTAGAAACGCTGAATAGTTCTAATTTCTCTGAATATGGTGCCCCTTTATACTGACTTATCAAAGAAGAGATAGATGATTTGTATTATAAAATATCCACCTCCTTTTCAGAGATTGCCAAATAATGTACTTTTTTAATGCACCACAAATTGGGTATTTATATCAATATGTGATGCTAAATTGTGGAATGATTTCAGGATTCTGAAATGGATGTTGAATCAACTAATGAAATTTACCCCAGTGATGTGGTATATAGAGCAAGACGTGGATAGCTTACCATAGTCCAGAGAAATTCCCAAAAATCTTAATTTTAAAAGATCTATGTATTTATCCATCATTTATTCACTTTCCATTTATATATGACACTGTGCTGTATCTTAAGTGATAGGAACAGAGAAGGCCCATGGCCTTTTGTAGAATTTGATAGTTTAATTTATGACAAAAACAAACAAGAAAATCTTAAGACATAGACATAATAAATAAACTTGGTGCTCAGTGTCTGCTTATATTGATGTTCTGTGCTGACTAAATGAGATATGGTAATTACATAAAGTACTTTGCAAACATCATAGTACTATAGAGATATATTGTTATTTTGACAAATCATGATGGACAGACAAGATGAAAAAGAAAAAAAAGTCCCTGTAAACTACAGCTTTAACTGCAAAAAAGACTTTTTTTATTTGAAAATTGCCATAAACATACCAGAAAGTTGAGATATTTTTAAAGCATTTACTATATACTAGGTACTATGCTAAGCACCATGGATACAATGAAAAGTTTTTAAAAAATCCCTGTTCTTAAGGAACTCATATTCTAGTAGGGAGAGACAACATGCAAACAATTATTTATGCAGGATAAATTGGAAGAAATGAACAGAGATAAGGCATTGTAATGCCAGTGTGACATTCACAGCACCTATGGTGGCTATGAACATTTCAGCATTATTCTGAATCACTAAATGTAACAGACTCTCCACATGGAAGACAGAATCAAAACATTGTATTTAAACACCAGATAGCTAAATCCCTCATAACAACAAAGAAATTTTTTTTGTCAATCTATTCTGACTTTGCATCTGCTAGCTATTTACTCCCTTACCTCACTTAACTGTGAAATCTTATCCAGCACCTCCAAAAGAGAGCGCCCTATTTCTCCAATTAGTAGAGTCAGAATTAGGTGCTTATAAGCAGGAGGAGCTGTCTTCACTATGATAATTCTATGAGAAACTGCTAAGGGTTAGCATTGCTAATGTGAATAAGCCTCAATGACTCCCATCTTCACCCCTGTCTTCATAACCTCCTCCTTTAACTTTCACATACAGTCCCTAAGTGAATACCTGGGTCTATCTCCACAAGGCCACATAGAGTTAATAGGATACTGCCTATTGCATCCATCTACAGCTAAAGCTAACAGATTAATTGCATGGTTACCTCCTTGCATATAGTAATCCTTAAAAGTTTGCTGTACAAAAGGATTCTGACTAATACCTATAAATTTCAAGCAATCTACATTATCTGTCAATACTCCTCTGGCCCTTTCATCACTGATTCTCACTATCCAAGACATTAATGATTCTCTCATCCTTTGGGTGAAATGATTCAAAATATCTGTGAACTCCTGCTGAGTAAAATCCTTAATTACTAAACACTGTATGGCCTCCCTGATTCTCCTGCTTTCTTGTTAGTATTGGGCGGGCATCTGCACTTGCAAAAGGTTCCTCATCTAACTTTATTTCATTTTTCTCCCACACATTCTCCTGGCAATTGTTGGGGCCCCAATTAGGCCCAGCCTATGCAAGGGCTGCATGCACATTCGTTTTGTTAGCTTTTCACTTCCTCTTAGCTAAATGAACAGTAGCTTGTTCTTCTACCACCTGAAACATCTGAGCTTGTTCTTCTAAAGGAGAACCCAAATACTGTGACACAGAAAGTTTCCCATGCAAACCAGCTAATTCCATTTCTATCTGGTCTTTCTCTCCCAGCAATTTGTCTCTGCTTTTGCATATAAGGGGATAACTTGTTAGCAAGCCCCCGCCCCCCTCCTCCTACACACCCCTGCCAGTTCTTTCCTCAGTTCTATTGGTATTCCTTGCAAATATCTTTCCAAATCTCTAAGGTCTCCCTTCTATAGTCCCAATTCCCATTTTTCACAGAGCCCTGTACTTTTAGCCCATTCTCTTGCTGGGAGGAATAAGGTAAATCATCCCATCATGGGATATCCATTTCTCTCTCTAAAGCCCTTCTGCCTCCAAATAGAGGTCTGATATTTCACGATCTCATCCTCATTGCCAAACGTAGCACCAATGTGATATTCATAGTGCCTATGGTGGCTATGAATATGACAGCATAATTCTGATTCACAAAATAAAACAAACTCTCACGTGGAAGACAGAGCATTTATTTAAACACCAGAAAGTCGAATTGCAACATCAGAAAGACAAATCCATCACAACAACAAAGAAATCTGTACACAATAACAATGCAGGGGGTGCCACCAAACCTTCCTCTTGCTAGGGCCTTCCCACAAATGAACACTAACAGAGTGCTGCCTGCTTCCTGTCTCTCCCTCAGCTCTAACTGCTATGACCAACTTCCTCTCAACTCTGCTCTGCCCTTCTGGATCCACCTTTTCCTGCTCCACTCAGTTGGCAGGCTCCTTCCATAGCAGATTCATGCAACTCAGGCCTCCATGTGATTCCAGCAGATCACATGGGCCTATTAATGGATGCAAAAGGTCTTTCCACTGTGCAAAAACTACATTAATAATACAAGCCATCAAATTAAAAGGAAATGTTGTAGAAAGTGGGGTTTCAGCTGGCACTTGAGGGAAGTCAAGAGGCAGAGAAGAAGAGGAAGAGCATTCCATGTTTAAGAGACAGCCAGTTACAAATGCCTGAAGTATCTTGCTCAAACAACTATAGTCTTTAGGATTGCATTCAAGAAAAATGCTATATATGCTTCCCTTCAAACATTCCCCCTCTGGGAAAAAAAATATCTGCACCCCTGGATGTGACCAGTGAGCTAATTCTAATGCAGATCTTTGATCCAGATAGTAGGTAGACCTTGTTTTTTTAGCTTTGTTTTTGAAATGTGTAGATTAGTATTAAAATAAGTATTATTGTATATCCTATAAACAATGATCATGTCAGCAAAGAATACTTTTATTGTAATTTGATAATACTCATGGTTGGTTTTGCTATTTTCAGTTCTGTGAAGTTTGTATACCATTTTTGAGTGCCTCCTCTTTGTGCCTCTATGCCAGGCACTATTCTAGATCCTAGGGAAAACTTTGCTCTTAAGATGAGCAGTTTTGAACATAGCAATTTGATTTTGTTGAATAGTCATAATTAGCCTATTAGTCATATCTTAATTAAGTCCATGTTAACTATCTGGTGCTGCATTTTTAGTAATTTACAGAAGGAAAAAATGGACTTGCTATATGATAATGTAAGCCAACTGGGTAGTACTGGGGTTAGAGTGCTGAACCTAGAGTGAAGAGGACCTAAAGCAAAAATATTTTAACTTCAGGAATATTTGTAAAAATATGGAACTATGACATTTAGACCTTTTTTCTTTAAGGAGCTAAAAGAATCCCTGAAGAAGTACTTCTGTTTCACAGAATATCTTAAATGTCACTACAGGGTTAGAAGAAAGCAACACAACCATGGGAAAAACAACTGTAAAATTCTCAGGACAAAATGAGAAAAACCGGGTTCCCAGGGCTGCTACATCAAGAACTGAAAGAATATGGCCTGGGGGTGTCATTCCATACCTTATAGGAGGCAATTTTACTGGTAAGAATTTTTCTGTTTGTGTGTTTTGGTAAAAGGAAGAGATATAATAAAATAATACCTTATTGATTAATCAAGCAAATGAATTTTTGCAATAATAATGATAACAGATAAGGAAAAGAAAACTAAATACCAAGTCGGATTACTCTGTTTTATTGGGCCAGAATTACATTTAAAAATATTTTTAATTCTCTAATGTTCTTCTCATTTTTAAATCTGTGCTTCCCATATGCCACCAAATCTGTCTACTGACAGATTACTTCTGATAACCTACTTGAATAATTTGTATGTCAGTTATAGCACCTTTATACATACTTGTAAAAAATAAAGGGCTTTATTATTCAGGATATTATGTATGGAAATCCATGATTCAATACCCAAATGGCTCTGCAGTCTTATCATTGACTCCTACTGGGACTTATTCATGCCCTCTTATTATTGTCTATAAATTTTCCCTAAAGATCCTCTACCCAATGTCCTGGAGATTTTCTTTTGTTTGTTTTAATTACAAATAATATCTTTGAAGATACTAGAAATAATATCTTTGCTTGAACATTTTCATGCCTTTTACCATCTTAGAAATTTGGAGTGAGATTTCTTTATTCTTAAAGATTTATAATAATAACTCATTCATGGTTAAGAGTGGTATCATTGCTCTAAAGACTTACATAGTCTTTATGAAAAGCAGTTATTGCTTAGTAAACCAGTCTTTGTCCAGGGAAAACCAAATGATTGAGACACCTTTTTTGTCTCCCTAACATGTGTTGTTTATTGATGCCATGCCATTCTTTCAGGCAGCCAGCGAGCCATGTTCAAGCAGGCAATGAGGCACTGGGAGAAACACACATGTGTAACTTTCATAGAAAGAAGTGATGAAGAAAGTTATATCGTATTTACTTATAGACCTTGTGGGTGAGTTGAAACAAGAGATGGTTTACCTAACTTAGCTCCAAGAGAAATTTTAATTTTGAACATCTTTGGAAAAAAATGAGTTCCTTAAGCTTTTTGTATATAGTAACTCGTTTTTGTTGTTATCTCTATTTGTATCTTTTGCTTATGGAAGGCTTATTATTTTTGTAGAGGAAAGAAATTTAGCATCTTTGAATCTTTATTGAGAAAGGAATTACCAGTGATATACTCCACCCCTCTCATTTTCACAAAAGGAAATTGAAGCCTTATGTGAATATGACTTACTCAGGATTACCTTGTGAATTAGTAGCAGAAAAAGGACTATTTCCATTTCCTGGCTCCTACAGAGTAAACTGTCTCTATAGTCTTGATATGAACCACAGCAAGTGTTTGTTAAGTGATAGCTATGCCAGAGTCTCTAGACTGTGCAAGGCACTGTGAATACAAATAAAAAGATGGCATTTCTGCTTTAAGATGCCTTTTTCTAGCAGTGTAGACAAACAAGTAAATATATAAGTATATACCAAATAAACACAAAGAGAATACATACAAATAAATACAAAGTAGTTAAATAATATATACCAAATAACTATAAAAATATGAGTAAAATTAAATAGACAAGTACAGAATTGTTTGAGAAGAGAACACTAGCAAATGAGGAGTTGTCCTAGAAGTGTTAATGCTACATATATTTCTCTTCTCCTTGTCCCAATATAAGCATGAATAATAAATACATGTTAAGTTCATGCTACTATGTTTAAGGATGCTGTTTTAGAACAAAGTACTTGAAGTTATATGTTTATTTATTTTTAATAGTACTATTTAATAATAATTTATTTTTTCAATCACTTGTAAAGACAATTTTTAACATTCATGTTTTTATAAGATTGAATTCCAAATTTTCTTCCTCCTTTGTTCCCTTCTCTCTTCTCTAAGAAGACAAATAATTTTATATTGATTACATATGTGCAATCATGTAAAATATTTCCATATTAGGCATGTTGTAAAGAAAGAAACTGAACAAAAGGAAAAACAGAACTACCAAAAAAATTGAAAATAATATTCTTTGATCTGAATTCAGACTGCATCAGTTCTTTCTCTAGATGTGTATAGAATTTTTCATCATGAGTCTTTTGAAATTGTCCAAGACCTTTGTGTTACTGAGAAGGGCTAAGTTGATCATTGTACAATGTTGTTGTTATTGTGTAATATGTTTGCATTTAAATCATTATTAACCCCTTTAAAATAATTATTAAATAGAATTAATGCCCATGATTATGTCACTGATTGAATTATGGATATATGTCATCAGGGATCATAGGATCACAGTTTACTTTTGAAATCTGGTCCTCTGATATATGATACTAACTGCTGCCATGCATAGAGTGTTAGGCCTGCAGTGAGGAAGACCTGAGTTCAAATGTGGCCTCAGAAACTTACTGTGTGACCTTGGGCAAAACACATAAGCTCTAGCTGCCTCAGTTTCTTCAACTGTAAAATGATAATATTAACAACCCCTTTGTTGCAGGGTTATTGCATCAATCAAATGAAATGATACTTGTAAACTGCTTTGCATGGTGCCCTGCATATAGTAGGTGGTTAATAAATGCTTAGTTCTTTCCCTTCATTCTATTCCATTCTTCCAAGTCCAGTCCTCTTTCTACAGTACCACATCAGCTTTCATACTATGGAAGAGATTCTTAGAAGGGTTTGGACTAGATGATTTCTAAATTGCCTTTTCCCTCTAAGATTCTGTGATTCCTCTTTTGGAATTGCCTTTACTGCCTGCAACACATTGCTTTTGCATACCATCTGTGCATGCAGACTTTGCTCTACTGGAGGGCATTTAGTTTTCCAAATCACCAGAAATTCTTTGGACTTTCAATATGGGAAATACTATTTCTGTTCCCAAACAGTGTGTGATAATAAATCACTTTAAGTCTCTTCCCCATTGAATAGTTCATAAAATGGCTCTTCAGACAATTCCAAAAATACTTTGAAAAAAAGGAAAATCATTAGAATTAGTTTTAATCTGACAATGTGACTACTTTTAAGGGGACAGTACTAAATGGACATTATTCTGTGTTGGAAAAATTAAAGTAGCCATACTATGCGAAAAATTCTTGAAATACAGAATTTGAGAGATAGAAGGAAACAGATAGTATGAAGTCCAACTCCCTCATATTCTGGATGAGAAGACTGAAACCGAATTTTTGTTGTTCATTTCAGTGATATCTAACTCTTCATGACTTCATTTGGTAGTTTTGTTTTGTTTTGGACCAACGTACTGGAGTGCTTTGCCATTTTCTTCTCCAGATAATTTTACAGATGAAGAAATTGAGACAAACAGCATTAAGTGACTTACCCAGGGTCACAGAGCTGATAAGTGTCTGAAACTAGATTTGAGCTCAGGAATATAAGTTTTCCTGACGTCAGACCTCGTGCTTCCTAACTGTCCCTGGAAGCCATCTACCTGTGCAAGATGACAAGTGCCCATTCTAGCCTTGGCAGCCAGCGGTCTTTGAGTGATAATGATTTCCCTGGGGTCTCCTGGACAGTATGTGTCAGAGGAGGGTTTCACTAGAGCCCAGGTTTTCTAATTCTTAGGCAAGTTCTTCTATTCACTATAACTCCCACATGCAAATATCTAAGCACAAAATCACTGCACGTAAACACAAACATATTGATGAGTTTACATATTCTCAGTTATTATGTTTACTTTTATTATGGCATAATGTGGCACAAGAACCAAACGGAGGCAAGGTAGTAACTCTATAGAGGAAAGCACTCAGAAGACTCAGTTATTATCATTGTCCTTTGTAATTAATCACATTTTTAAATACAAGAGACTTTTCTGATTTCCATGTTACTTGTGTCACACGTATTCCAGCGGCAAAGACCTCTACTGGAAGGTAATGTGCAGATGGTGCATGTTTCAGTTGTAAGAGCAACAGATTTAAGCCTTGCTTAGGGAACACAAATGCCTGCCTCTGAATATTTCATTGTTTCATTTAGCAGTTTTCCATCTAATAATTTAGCATTTGCTAGTTGGCTTGATAATTTTGATCTAGTTGCTAACTTTGATGTGAAATTAAAATCACTGAATTCATTAAATATTTTATTTAAAAACACATACTGTGCTGGAATTGAGAGATACAAAACCAAAAGTGGCACAGTTTCTGTCCTCAAGGAGTTTACTTAAATCCTGTCTAGAGAGTTAGTGCCTTCTGGTATATGCTTTAAAATTATGGCCTTTTTCCTTTTAGCTTCCTCCCTTGAATGCCTTATACTAGTGAAAACTCAGCATTAGCCCAATGATCTAGCTCCTTTTTTGCTTTTCCACAATCTCTTACCTTTTCTCTCTTCTAATTCATTTTTTCGCTCTGGTATTTACTATTAATTTGAATCTGAAAATTAGGGTACTGTATATTTGTCAAGGTACTGTTCCTATTTTTCTCCATATTTCTACCTGCAAATCAATTTAACAGGTACTAAGGAGGCAAAGAAAAATAAAGTATTTTCTCTCCTCCAGGAGTTTCCATTCTACTGAATGGGGAGGATATTACATGTATACAAATAAGTGGAATGCATGATAAATTGAAGAAAGAGGGGATTGATGTGGGAGACAGCATTATGAAACATGTGTCACATCAACTGACCCTTGAAGAAAGACTCTAGGAGATGCAGATCAGGAGGGAGTACATTCTACACCTGGGAGATGGTTTGTGTAAATGCAAAAAGGCAAGATATGAATGACCACATTCAGAGAACAGATAGTAATTCATCTTGGCTGGAATTTATGAAAGGAATAAAATGACTTGAAATTCAACTAAAAGCTAGATTGTTAAGAACTTAAATACCAGTCAATCAAGCAAAAAGCATTTATTAAATACCTGCTATCTTCTGGGCACTGTGCTAAAGTGTTAGGGAACAAAGTTGACAGTCTAATAATTATGCACAAACAAGATATATACTAGATAAATTGGAGATAACCACCAGAAGGAAGGTACAGTACAAGTATTATGTGGATCTAGAAAGACTTCTTTCTGAAGGTGTGATTTTAGTAGAAACTTGAAGGAAATGAGGAAGCAGAGAATTTCGGACATGGAGAACAGTCCTTGAAAAAGTCTAATTAATAGAGGGATTGTCTTTCTGTGAGGAACATCAAGGAGATCAATGTCAAATAGTTTGTGGAGGTTTATAGGGTGTAAGAAGACCGAAAAGGTAGAGAGGTTGTGAAGCGCTTTTAGATGCCAAAGAGCAGATTTTGTATTTGATCTTGGAAGTGATAAGGAACCTCCAAAATTTATTGAATATGCTGTGGTCAGACCTGCACTTTAAGAAAATTAATTTGATAACTGAGTGGAGGAAAGACTATAGCAAAGAGAAAAATGAGACAGGCAGACCATCCAGTAATAGTCTATATATGATTTGATGAGATCCTGTACCACCATGGTAGTGATAGTGTCAGGAGAGAGAGATGTTACAAAGATGGAACTGATGAGACTTAGTAACAGATTGGATATTGGATAGGGGTGAGAGATAGTAAAGAATCAAAGATAATATTTAGGTTGTGAGTCTGAGTGACTGTGAGGATGGTGGTGCTCTGACCAGTAATGGTGGGAGAAGCTTGTATTTCATCTTTGAGTCAGTGGGAAGCTATCTAAGGTTTTAAGTAGATGAATGACATGGTCATATGATCCTGGGCTAGATTATTTCTATAGTTCCGTGTCAGAGGTTCTGGAGAAGATAGAGGCAGGAAACAGGGAAATCAATTAGGAGATTAGTAAAGTGGCAGTTACGGTAAGATGTTAGTAGGTAAATGGTGACGTCTTGGTTATAGCTTCACAATAGAATAGGCTCTATGGTCAGTGGCCCTGCTTAGAAGGACCAGAGTGGAAGAGAAAGAGCCTGCTCATAATGTGAGCTAGACCTGTTAACCAGTGTGCGTTTGAAATGCATCGGTGTGTAGTTTTCCCTATTGTGACTAGCCAGTAATAGGATCGAAGTCACACTGAAGAATATCTTCTTTTAGGAAGGCAGAAAGGCCAAAGGAAGAAACAGTTTTCAGACGACAAATATAATACCCAAATAGGAAAATTTTCTAAAACTGTGTGATATGGAGTAAGCAATGATATTGTAATTTTAAACATAAAGTTGATTTTAACGATTTTCCTAGCTCCCACTTCTTGAACCAAGTTACTGATTTGCCCATTTATTGATTTATTATTTTTGAAGCAAATCCAACTGCAGAGAAGCATTTTTAATATAATAGATAGAGCAATTGCTCTCACAGGGTGGGATATATCATAGTATCCCAGGTGGGTTGTGAAAATTTGGATATTATGTTATTACACATAGAAGAAAATTTGTAATGATTTTAACTTAAGTTTTACTTATTCAGCATATGTAGCATGGTAAGTATAGTGGTCACAAAATAAGCTACACTTGACTATTGCATCTTCACAGTAACCTTAAAGCATATTAGACCTTGAATTCACAAAGAGCTCAACAAGAACGCCTACCTATTGAAGGGAAGCTATGTACGTGGAAGTCTCTTGACTCATACAGTGTTGGCAACTTAAGCATTCAGTGTGTTCTTCAGTGTAAAATTGACATGAGCAAAAAACAAAAAAAGAAACAAAATGTTGAAAACAGTTGGAAACTCCTGAAATATTGAGCCAGTTACAGATCAGGGAAACCTGGCTTCAAAGATCTCCTGGGAACTTTGAGATCCTGGCCAAATCGACTAACCATTAGGTGTATCTCCTCTCTTAAGAATGTAAATGACAGAATACTTGCCAATCTCTATTAGTTTAAGGAATTTCTTTATTTGAAGTTGCCTACACAGATGAAATTAGAAGTCAAGTTTGGGGAAGAATGACAAGCACCACTGCATATCTGAGTTTCTGATAGACCCAGAAAATATAACAGAGCTGGAAGCAATCCTTTTCCTTTATATATCAAATATAACTAATGCTTTATGGTTAAGTCAATAGACATTTCTCAGTATTAAGTGCTCCACCTGCTCTTTCACATGAAGTCCATATTACTGGGAGTTAAAAGTGTATAAATAGTTATGATTTACCCCAAACCAATGAAGGATATTGCTTCATTACTTAAATTTCCCTTTGCAAGTTATTCTTCAATCTCTATGATATATAGAAAAGAAAAAAATATAATCTTAGATAATTTGCACCTTTCTGTTCTTTTAAAATGTGCATTTTAGGTATGTATTATAGGTGTGTGAGAGCTAGATCAACAGGTGTACTGGAGTCAGCTCAAACTGGCTTATGAGAGTTGATTGTTAAATTTTCAGAGTGAGCATTTGAACCTCAGAAATCAACAAACACTGAAAATAAAAGAGAGGGAGAGGGAGAGAGACTCATTTTAATTCAAAAGAAATATAACTCAAAATTAAAATATATATTTACATATGCATATATATTAAAACCTGTACAAAGAGTGCAAATTATGTATTATTAACATGTATTTAGCGTAAACTTTAATGTATTATATTGGAAGTTTAGAATAATAAAAAAGAACGACCCTGAGAGACTAGTTCCTATTCTTAAATACCTTAAAATATAGATGGGCCATAAAAACACACACACATGCACACCCACACACAAGACAATTTGAGAAAATGTTACAGAGATCCTTAAAATTTATTGTAGTAAATGCTGAGTACAGGATACTTTCCAGGAAGATGAAAAGATTAGAAAGAGGTTAAAACTGGTCTGGCAGTTTAGCATAAAACCTTTAACTTGGGTTGGGACAACTGCTAAATAACTCGCTTGGGAATTAAATTGAAATACCTGGGAAAACATAGCATGACTTGGGCAGGTTAAATAATGATTTATTTTATGATTTGCCTGTAAACAGTGAAATGAATTTTGGAGGTTTATTATTCATTTCTGGGGAAATGATCCCTTTTGCATGACTTGGGCAGGTTAAATAATGATTTATTTTATGATTTGCCTGTAAACAGTGAAATGAATTTTGGAGGTTTATAATTCATTTCTGGGGAAATCATCCCTTTTGCAGGCTGCCAGATGATACAATGGATAGACAGTTGGCCTGTAGTCAACAAGACCTGAGTTGAAATCTGGCTTCAGAAACTGTATGACCCTGGAAAAGTCACTTACTTTCTGTCTGCCTCTATTTCCTCAATTGTAAAATGGGGATAATAGCAGCATCTACCTCTCGGCATTGTTGTGAGGATCACATGATATGTTTGTATCGTATCTGTCATATAATAGGTAGTCAATAAATGTTTGTTTCCTCCCTCCCTCTGTCCCTCCCTCCCTCCCTCTTTCCTTCCCTTCCTTTCTTCCCTTCTTCCTTCCTTCCTTCCTTCCTTCCTTCCTTCCTTCCTTCCTTCCTTCCTTCCTTCCTTCCTTCCTTCCTTCCTACCTTCCTTCCTTTTCCTATTGTAATGACATTCTGAAAGATGGAGATTATTCCTGAACTACTTCCTCTAATCCTTCCTGGAGTGTTTTGTGATATGTAAGATTGGAAGGTTGATGAAAATGCCTTACATTTTATAAATGAAAGATTGTTTTGGTTTCTTTTTTTGTGAGCAAGAACATTTGATTGACATCAGATTATTCACAAATGAGCTACTCTTCATGTAGTTTATCCATGATTTCCTTTTCCTTTTTCATTTTATTCCAGATGTTGTTCTTATGTGGGTCGAAGAGGCAATGGACCTCAGGCTATCTCTATTGGCAAGAATTGTGATAAATTTGGAATTGTTGTCCATGAATTGGGTCATGTGATAGGTTTCTGGCATGAACACACACGACCAGACCGAGATAAGCATGTGACCATCATAAGAGAAAACATCCAGCCAGGTGAGGTGATAGACATGTAACATATAAAGATACCCTGAGCATTCTTACATTTCATTTTTTTCTTCAATTTGTTCTGATTTTTTAACATGCTGATCTGTGGATACATGTTAATTTGAACACATTGTTTCATCTCAAGTAATGTTTGGTTTATTCAGTCCCTTGTTTTTGAAAGGAAGTTTCATTCTTGATAACCACTTTCTTTGTTTTTCTACTAAGCCTAAAACAATGATTGGCATGTGGTAGATGTTTAGACAGTATTTTTGATAGACTGTCTTTGTGTTATTATAGTCAGTGGGAAAGGCTTTCTGATATGCTCCTTTCGATTTGAAACTTCTTCATTGAATCTAAAAGATGTTATGTGTCTCACATGAAAATAAAGATTGTCTTTTGGTGAATAATTTTGAATTTTGTTTATTTTCTGAGAGGATAGCCTTTCTCCTCTAAACACTATTCATTGTCTATTTTCAACCTTTTATGCAACTTTATAAAAGTCTATTTTTGGTGAGATAACATTACAGCCAGTGTATTCAGTATGTTACATTACAGTCAATGCATATCCTCCACCCAATCCTCTTGTCAGCACAAAAGGTTATTTGCATAGAAATGTGAGTCAGTGATTCAAACATTGATTCTCTTGAGATATTTTAGCTTTATTGTTTCTGAATATACTTACTTTCTGCATATCTTTTCTTCCTGAAATTGTTAAGTGGAAAGTATCACATCCTGGGACTCTGGATAGCTCTGGATGTTAGGTTCATAGGACTATGGATTAGAGCTGGAAGACCTTGGAGGGCATCATTTTGTAGCTAAGAGAGATTCCTTTCAGTTCAAATTCAACTTCTTTTGTCTGAGCCACAATCAGTCTATGCCTGTTGCTTTCTTCACATTTTTACTAAATTTAACCCAGCTTTTCCACAAGAAAGAGGCCTAAAGATATGAGACAAATTAGAGATATTTCATTGAGTTTCTTGGAGGTGCTGCCTTAGCAGTATCTGCATTCACCCCCAAGTGACCTAGGTACTTTGGCTTCAGTTTTCAATTTAGTCTTTTAAAAAAAGCTCCATTAGGGGAAATTTAAGGGTTTTTTTTTTAATAGTTAAACTAACATCTTTGGAGGTCTCTTGTAAAAAGAATGATCTCAGAGCTAGAAGACCTGGATTCTAGCTCAGGCTCTTATACTTGAGTGATGACACTTGACAAGTCACTTAAATTTCCTCAGTTTCTTCATCTTTTAAATGAGGGCAATACTATTGCACTGATAATAATAGCGAGTATCTTATAGTGCTTTATGGTTTGCACAATACTTTACAAATATGACCTCATTTGATATCCCACCAACCCTGTATGGCATGTGCTGTTGTTAATCTTGTATTCTGGTTAAAGAAATTGAGGATCAAGGTCGCATAGTTATTAAGTATCTGAGACTAAATTTTAACCTAGATCTTCTTGGCTCCCAAGTACGTTGATTTATATACTATTCTCCTTTGCCTACTTGCCTCACAGGGCTCTTGTGGAGAAAGCGCATGGTACAATGATAAATGTTTTATAAATGGAAAATGTTTTAATGATAGGTAAATCACACTATTCTTTATGATAAAAAATTCTTTATGTCTGCTATCGTGTTTAATTCTTATAACAAACTTAGAGGCAAGAAGTGGATTATTGTTTCCTTTTCATGGGACAGGAAATACAAATCAAGGTAAGTGACTTGACCAAAATCACATAGTGAATCAGTATCTGAACTGGGACAGTAATTTTAATTTCCTTAGTCTAAGACCAGTACTGTTTTTACCCTTTAGCAGCTATTACATATTATGTTTTCAAGGACCAGATGAATTCTCATCTTCATTTTTCTCTCCTATCAGTTCAGTGTTTACATAGTTTGAAAGTGTACCAGACTTGTATTCAGGGAAGACCTAAGTTTAAGTCCTGGATCAGATACTTTAAAATATTATAGACATATTTCACACCCTTGCACCTTCTTTTACTTATCTGTAAAAGGGGCATTGGTCTAAATTTTCTCTAAGCTCCTCCACCACTTTTAACTCCTATGATCCTAACAGTGGAACATTCATCAGTCATTCAGTCCATAAGTATTTATTGAGCACCAATTGTTTCATGCACTATCACTGTAATAGATGCCAGAGATAGAAAGACAAAAAAAAAACAGTCTGTGTCTTCAGGGAGACATGTACATATGAATATACGTACAACAGATACACAAAGTTAATGTGAGGTAATTTTGGCAAGAGACTCTATCAGCTGGTAGGGAAAATGAGGAAAAGCTTTATGTAGAAGGTGTTTGGTACCCTAAGAAATGAGAACTTCCCTGCTTAGAATAGCATTGAGAAGTCTTAACAAGCCCAGAAAAATGCTATAATCAAGGGATCAATGGAGCTTTCGTTTAGTTAGGGGCAATCAAGGACTGAATATAGCTTTCATTTAGTTGGGGCCAAAGTTAATTCTTCCATATTCTCAGGAGAGGAAAGTTTGTGTGGGAAAAAAAAAAAAGCATTTTTGAAATGTCTTCCTTCTCACTAGTTTGAAAAATAATTGAAATTGGCCCACCAGAAAGCTTTTAAACATGAAAAGTAAGCCAAACTCTTTGCATAGTGCTTTGGAAAATTGTGAAAGAAATAACACTCCAAAATTACTCTTGATCTTATGAGTGAGGAAGCCTGGACAAACATGGAACATACATGAAAAATCAGTGTGAGAGAAGTAAGCACTTGTCTACCCATGTATGAGTGTTAGGGAAAATTCTTAATTGCAGAGATTGTCTCACTTTTTCTGAATCTTCTTTCAGACCAAGTTTTGGACAAATATTCAATAATGCTGAAAGAGCAGAGATGGAGTGGGGTAATTGAAGTAACTGGAGCCAGCAAGACTAGTTTGTTAGAGTTAGGAAAGAATTTTTGAAGGAGAAGAACCTCATATAGAACTTGACTCAGAACTGAGGCTTGAGGTCAGTTCAATTTCACACCCCATCACCTTTTCCCAAGTGTTGGAATACATTCCAAGCTGGTTGCTTTGCCTCTAGTTTCTGCCCTCTTCAATCCAGCCTTCACATGGTTGACAAAATGATCTTCCTAATGCACTTGAGGCAGGGAGTAAAAGTAGGAGACTATTATCAATGTGCTCCATAGGAGAGGTAGGTGAAGTGTGTGTAGAGAATTGTATATTTTGCTTCCCTCCACACACTGGGAATGCACAGATTTGACTATGTCTTTTAGGATATGCCCCTACTCAGAAACTTTGAATAAATTCCCATTGTCTGTAGGATAAAATGCAAACTTATTAGTCTGGAAATTTAAGTCCCATATGTTTTAGTGCCTAATGACCTTTACAACCTTTTTTTCTCTCTCCTTCCATTCATGTTTTCCAGGATACAGCCAAATTAGATGACTAATTCACCCCGAATATCATCCCATCACTCTTGACATTTAAAGCTTTTCACAACCTATTTTCCCCCTACATTTCTAGTCTTCTTATACTGCACTCTCCTCCATATATCCTCCAATCATTCTACACTGGTCTAGCTGCTGTTCTTTATATACAAACAACATGCCAACTATTTACTTCATGCGTTTGCATTAGTGGTCCTCCATTTCTTGAATACTCCCCATTTCTTACCTCCAACTTCTAGCTTCCCTGACTCTCCCTAAAGAGACTCAGCTCAAATTCCTCCCTTTTTTCACTTTCCTTAAATTTCATTGAATCATAGATTGTAAACCCAGAATAGAATTTAGGTGCAAATGTACCCAGCATTGAATGGCAATATATGTGAGCAAGTAAGTATAAATAAGTATACTTGTCTTGTGCTCCTTGGTTGGATTGTAAACTCATTAAGGTCAGGCACTATGGTGTTTCTTGTCTATGTACTTCCAATGCCTATCCCAATGCTTTGCACATAGTAGGTATTTAATAAATGCTTGTTGAATTGACTGGAAGTCAGACAATAGTCTTCTTGTTTCCACTCCAATCAGACGCTATAGTAGGTGTTTTTTGTGGTGTTAAGATTAATAGCGTCACAAAATGTCAAAAGTGACTATGAGAATGCTAATCTTATTTAGATCTACGATATATAGTTTGCAATAATAATTTTTTTCTCTTTCTTAAATTGATTTATTTTGTTTTCAACATTCATTTCCACAAAATTTTGAGTTCCAAATTTTCTCCCCATCTCTCCCCTCCACCCACCCCAAAATGTCAAGCATTCTAATTACCCCTACCACCAATCTGCCCTCCCTTCTAACATCCCTCCTTTTCCTTATCCACATATTCTCTTTTGTCCTGTAGGGCAAGATACATTTCTATGCCCCATTATCTGTATTTCTTATTTCCCAGTTTTATGCAAGAACAATACTCAACAATTCTTCCTAAAACTTTGAGTTCTAACTTCTATTCCTTCTTCCCTCCCCACCCATCCCCGTTGGGAAGGCAAGAAATTCAATATAGGCTATATATGTGTAGTTTTGCAAATGACTTCCATAGTAGTCATGTTATGTAAGACTAACTATATTTCCCTCCATCCTATCCTGCTCCTCGTTTCTTCTATTCTCTCTTTTGGCATTGTCCCTCCACAAGAGTGTTGACTTCTATTTGCTCCCTCCTCCCATTGCCCTCCCTTCCATCATCTCTCCTACCCTGCTTATCCCCTTCTTCCCCACTTTCCTGGATTGTAAGTTAGATTTTCATACCAAAATGAGGGTGCATTTTATTCCTTCTGTGAGTCAAATGTGATGAGAGTAAGCTTCACATTTTCCCTCTCACCTCCTCCTTCTTTCCCTCCATTGAGAAGTCTTTTTCTTCCCTCTTTTATGAGAGATAATTTGCCCAATTCTATTTCTCCCTTTCTCCTCCCAATATATTCATCTCACCCTTTAAATTCAGTTTTTATGATATGATCCCTTCCTATTCAACTCATCCTGTGCTCTCTGTCTCTCTCTCTCTGTCTCTCTCTATTTCTCTCTCTCCCTCCCACCCCCCTTTCTCTCTCTCTTTCTCTCTCTTTCCCTCTCTCTCTTTCTCTCTCTCTCTCTATATATATATGTATACATACATATATATATATATATATACACATACATATATATGTATATGTATATGTTTGTGTCTGTATAATCCCACCAAACTACCCAGATAGTGAAAAAAGTTTCAAGAGTTACAAATATTGTCTTTTCATGAAGGAATGTAAACAGTTCAACTTCAGTAAGTCCCTTATGATTTCTCTTTCCTGTTTACTTTTTCATGCTTCCCTTGATTCTTGTGTTTGAAAGTCAAATTTTCTTTTCAGTTCTGGTCTTTTCATCAAGAATGCTTGAAAGTCCTCTATTTCATTGAAAGACTATTTTTTCCCCTGAAGTATTAACTCAGTTTTGCTGGGTAGATGATTCCTAGTTTCTTTGACTTCTGGAATATCATATTCTAAGCCCTTCAGTTCCTTAATGTAGAAGCTGCTAGATCTTGTGTTATCCTGATTGTATTTCCACAGTACTTAAATTATTTATTTCTACCTGCTTGTAATGCTTTCTCCTTGACCTGGGAACTCTGGAATTTGGCGACAATGTTCCTAGGAGTTTCTCTTTTTGGCTCTCTTTCAGGAGGTGATTGGTGGATTCTTTCAATATTTTTTTTTGCAAATAAATGGAAGCAAATATTCTAGATTATATCAGGGCAGTTTTCCTTGATAATTTCATGAAAGATGATGTCTAAGCTCTTTTTTTTAGTCATGGCATTCAGGTATTCCCATAATTTTTAAATTGTCTCTCCTGGATTTGTTTTCCAGGTCAGTTGTTTTTCTAATGGGATATTTCACATTATCTTCCATTTTTTTCATTCTTTTGGTTTTGTTTTGTGATTTCTTGGTTTTTCATAAAGTCAATAGCCTCCATCTGTTCCATTCCAATATATAAAGAACAATTTTCTTCAGTGAACTTTTGAACCTCCTTTTCCATTTGGCTAATCCTGCTTTTTAAAGCAGTTTTTTCCTCATTGGCTTTTTGAACCTCTTTTGCCAATCGAGTTAGCTTATTTTTAAAGGTGTTAGTTTCTTCAGAGTGTTTTTGGGTCTCCTTTAGCAAGTTGTTGACTTGCTTTTCATGATTTTCTTGCATCTCTCTCATTTCTCTTTCCATTTTGTCCTCCTTTTCTTACTTGATTTTCAAAATCCTTTTTGAGCTCTTCCATGACCTGAGACTATTGAATATTCATTTTGGATTATTTGGGATACAGAATCCTTGATTTTTATGCCTTTGCCTGATGGTAAGCATTGTTCTTCCTCACCTGTAAGAATGGGAGATGATATCTGTTCATCAAGAAAGTAGCCTTCTATAGTCTTATTTTTTTTCCCCCTTTTTTTGGATGTTTTCCCAACCAGTTACTTGACTTTTGGGTCTTTTTTCAAGAGTAGAGTATACTCTAGTGATCTGGAAGATCTCTGTTCCTCCAAGATAGTACAGTCAAGCATGTACACTGGTCTGGGGGAAACCAGAAACTTTTGTGACCAGAATCTGGGAGTAGTAGAGTTTTCTCTCCACAGCCACTGAAACTTCAGTGCCACTAAGCCAGCACTGGGGGCTGAGATTCAGATAAGCTGCTTAATTTCCCCAGGGGCTTTTGGCGGGGACAGGGCCACCATTCAGTGTGAGTTAAAGATCAGGGCTCAAATCCCACAGGAGCATTAGATGGGGACAGGGCTGCTGTACAGGGATGAGGTAAGAATCAGCTGCTCAGTGCCCCCAGGGGTTTTACTATCCAACAATGGATGCAGGATGCTATGGGAGCTGCCCAATGTGGCCTCTGCCCCTGTTGCCTGAGGCCAGAGCTATGGGACAACCTTGCTCTCTTCTCTGTCAGCTGAAAAAACCCTCTCACTGACCTTTGTCTCCTGTGCATTGAGGGTTCTGCAAACCAAAGCTACTGCTGCTGGGGATTCTGCCCCTGAGGCCTACTTGAGTCTTCCTCCCAGCATCATGCCCAGTGGTCAAGCCTAGCCCGGGCTCCACTCAGCATCCACTCCATTGTTCTGTGGCTTCTGCTGCTTTAGAATTTGTTGAGAGTCTTTCTTCACAGGTATTTTATGGGTTGTGGGGGAAGAGCTAATGTATGTGTGTTTTTCTACTCTGCCAACTTGGCTCTGTCTACTTCTATTTTTTTTTAAAGTCCCATTCCCTGCCTCTTTTGGTTTTTGCCTTGCATGCACATTCTTTGCAATTGCCACCTAAAGCAGTGCCACACAGTAGGCATTAATAAATATTTGTTGAATGAATCAATGAATGATTCACATATTTAGACTTAAAAACTGAAAAAGCATTTTAACTTGTGTGTACTATCAATTCTGTTTGAATACTTTATAATGCTATGGCCCTGGTCCATAGTTATGATAGCGTTCTTATCCATGTAAAATAGCTACTTCTGAAGATTAATTTCATTTCTTTTTTAGAATCAGAGTTATCACAGGATTTCTCCAGTAAAGGACTGCAGTCTAGATGACAGACAGGGCAGGAAGATGTGGTTATAGGAGACTGAGGAGTTAATTGGCCTAAATTCAAGAAGGTCACACTGTTGTCAGTAAGCTAGAAGTCTTTAGTCTGAACCCCTGAAACCACAGTTTCCAGTGGTCTCTTCACATCCCCAACTTCATTTCCCACATCATTCCCACTAACATTTCCTTTCTGAGTGGCCTAGGATTTCCTTGAAATATGTAGGAAAGGAAAGATCTTTCTCCTTTCCCCACCAACCTCAGGCCTGGTGTTGACATTACACAAATGTACATAGAATTGTACTATTCCAGTTTTCAGAAATATTTTTCCATTGCTGGTAAAAGTGAGTGCTATTTATTCTTCCTTTTGCTTTCTGGTAAGGCATCTGTCATGTTATCATATAAAACCAATGTTTTTATTTTTTTTCATATTTTATTTTTTATTAATTTTTTTAAATTTTATTATTATTTTTAATGTTCTACAATTATTTCCTGAAAATAAAGATTTTATCCTCCCTATACCTTCCCCCCACTACTCCCCCCTCCCTCCCCATGACAGCATACAATTCTGTATAGGTTCTACATATACTTTCCTATTGAGCACATTTTCACTGTAGTCGTGCTATGTAGTCGCACTAAAATAAATGGAAGAAATCGTATAACAAATCAAAACATAATACGCTAAATCTCCCCCCCCACACACACACAAACATGATCTGCTACATTCTGCAAATGACATAGCAGCACTCTTTGTGGTAGCCAAGAACTGGAAATCAAGGGGATGCCCATCAATTGGGGAATGGCTGAATAAATTATGGTATATGAATGTAATGGAGTACTATTGTGCCGATGTTTTTATTTTTGAATCTTAATATTTCACCTGACGATTTTGATAATTAAAAGTATTTGCCCTTGGCACAAATGCCTGGGCATAACTACATGCAGAGTATGTACTTAATAAATTCTGATAGACTAATTGACTGATGATGTGTATGACTTCCTATGATTTCCAAATTTAAATAAAGGAAAGTATGAATAGTCTAAATTTGTGTGTGTATGTATGTGTGTGTGTGTATGTATGTATGTATGTATGTTGGCAGTGGTGGTGACCACTGTCTAGATTTGATCAGTTAAGTCTTTGACCTTGAAGGAATAGTAGAATTAAGATGCACATGCACACATATATGAAGATGCTATCCAACCAGAGATATCAAGGACTAAGCATTAAAATACAAATACATGGCAATAGTACAATAAAGATTGAGATCTAAACTGAAAGTTGTTATTCCATCATTTCAATCGTGTCAGACTCTTTGTGACCCCATTTGGTATTTTCTTGGCAAAGATACTGGAGTGGTTTGTTATTTCTTTCTCCAACTCATTTTATAGATGAGAAACTGAGGCAGACAGGATTTAGTGACTTGTCTAGGGTCACATGGCTAGTGTCTGAGACCAGATCTGAAATTAGAAAGAGAGTTCTTCCTGACTGCAGGCTTGGCAGTCTGTCCACTGTTCCACCTAACTGCTAAACTAAAGAATCATTCTCTAAACCACAGACACATCTGTCAAATAAAAATCTCCTAGAGCAGGAAGATTTCGTCTCTGTGGATCTTCATGGTCCATTGGAGTTTAATTTTTTGAAGTAGATTCTGGAAAGCAATTTCCCTAGTTTTAAATGGCAATAAAAGTGTGCGTGCATTTGTGTATAGTGCTTAAACTCTAGTGAAATATAGAATAACAACTGATCACAAGAGCGTCTTTGGGCTTTTTGACATTCAGGGAGTATATACAAATAAGTATAGATAGAAGATGAAAACGCAGTTAAAATGTCTAAAGCTGGTTTATAATCCAGAAGTATGCATGTGTTTTAAAGGTACCACATCAGAATTTTAGATGTAGATCAGGATGGAATTTCAGAGATTATTTAATATAACTTTCTCATTCTATAGATGAGAAAACTGAGCCCCAGAGAGGTTAATGACTTGCCCAAGGTCACACAGGTAGTGTCAGAGGTAGGATTTGAACTTGTTTTCTCTGATACTACAGCCAGTGCTGTTTCTACTGTGCCATCCTGTCTCTCTAATTAGAGATGTTAGTAAAAGTATATGTGGATCCGACGAGAACATATGTTTTACCAGATTTTCTAAACAATAATTTTTTAACAGTTATTATTTGTTCATTTGGGTCTACCCTGAATTGAGAGCAGGGCCTCATATGCCTCATGAGTTTTGCTGCTGTTAGTTTGCTTTTCAGTCATGTCCGACCTTTTGTGAGCCGATTTGGGATTTTCCTGACAAAAATACTGGAGTGCTTTGCCATTTCCTTCTCCACCTTGTTATACAGATGAGGAAATTGAGGAAAACAGGGTTAAGTGACTTGTTCAGGACCACATAGTTAGTACTTGAAGCCAAATTTGAACCCAGGAAGATGAGTCTCCCTAGCTTAAGTCCTGACACTCTATCCACTGCACTACCTAGCTGCATTTTGTTTAGCTGGACATATGTTTCAGTACTCCCTATACTGGCCATGAATTTTTTAAAAGCTAAGTATGGGTCCTGGAAGGGAGCCAAAGCTTTTTTTCCTTTCTTTTTTGGGTATGATCTATTGAGAGAAACTCTGTGTGCTTATCAATGATTTGTAGGTCAAGAGTACAACTTCCTGAAGATGGAGCCTGGAGAAGTGAACTCCCTTGGGGAATCATATGATTTTGACAGCATTATGCACTATGCCAGGAACACATTCTCAAGGTTGGAGTCTCAGGTTATAACTTTTGAATTTTAATTCTATTCCCCTGTGTGGTTGCTTCAGAACTTTTGTTTTGATGTTAGGAAATAGAAGAACATCCTTCAAATGCTACTGCCTTGTAAGAGAAATAAATCAGAAGAATTTTTTTATTAATACTGCGTAATTATACGAAAATTTTCCAGGTTTAACGTATTTTTTTAAGATTTCACATTTGGTGGGATTAACTTCAATTTTTCTTTTTAATGAGTTTAATTAAGTCAAATCATTTTACTTTGATTTATTATTATGACATTTAATTATGTAAACTTTAATGAATCAAGGAGTAAATTGAGAACTGTTCCAAATCAGCATTAGAGTAAAATAAAAATACATCAGTCAAAGTGGATCTATGGGTACTGCATTTGAAAATGTTCATTCTCCTCTTCAGATTGATTAGTGTCTTGTATTATTTGTTCTTTTCTGTTGCTCACATTTTCTACATCACATTACAACATTTATATATTTGAATTAATAATACAATGAGATGATAGAATGATGAAAGCTCTCACTACAAATAATATGAAATTATATTTTGTCAATTTCTATCAAGAGGCAGTGGATACTTAGCTTCAGAGTCAAGAAAACTTGGATTTAAATCCTGCTTTTGACTTATGATATTACTCTGGGTGAAAACTTAACCTCTTAATATACCAGTCAGCTCTCTAAGACACACATTGCAAAATAGCTGAAGATGTACATTGGTAGATAGGATTTCCTCAACATGAGTTCCCTATAGTGATGAAATTTCTAGTCTAACCCCCCAAAACAAACAAACAAATCAGACCAATTCTTACAGTTAAATTATAAATTAAATTAAATTGAATTCTCCATTAAGGATCATAGGTTCATAATCTAGACCTAGATAAAACCTTAGAAATCGTCTAGTTTAATTCCTTTTGTATATGAAGAAGCTGAGGCCCAGAAATGTTAAGTGATTTGCTCCAAATCAGAAAGGTAGTAAGTCATAGATATGAAATTGAACTAGAGCCCTCTGATTCTAAATCCAATACTCCACTACTACTCCAAAGAATAAGATTGGTTTTCTAGACCATGTTTAACTTGTTCTCAGTTTTTCAAACTTCAAGTTATACTCAGGAACCCACCACCAGATATTAAATATTGGCTTCCCATGTGCGTATTTCTATGCCCTGAGCTTGCTTTTATTCTGTCTGCCAACATTTTTGACATTTATTCATTGATATTTCCACCAACAGGAAAAGGAAGTGAAAGGAAGTGATATTCATTAATGATTTTTTTTTCCAAGTCGTAGTGGAGGGTTTACTGGAGGAGATGTGGAGACTGTAATTTTACAAATGGAGATTGGGTTTGTAAGGTTGTCAGGAAAGACTTTTTAAACCCTTATGTGACTGAACAATCACATCTATAGAACTAACCTGAATTCTGTTTTCTGGAAATAGAGGATTACTGGCATGAGAAGGAAGGAAAATATTTCCTCCTTCTTTTCTAGGCAATGGAGAAGGGAATCAAAACAGAAATCCAATCCTTTGTGAGAAATTTTCTTCTGAGTTAGCTCAGCCACAATGAAGTCAACTTCATCATTTGATTTCAGATGTTGTGCTTCATCAGAAGTGTACAAAATGGCAGCATTCTCAAACTCAACTTTCATTTGAGAGTGAGATGTCAGAAAAAATTTTTTGAGACTGTTTTTTTTCTCTATATAAAACGAAAAGTAAAAACAATGTTTTTCAGTAGCTTACAAGCATCCTAAGACCACCATTAATTCTGAATTCACTAATAGAGGATATGTGATGATTGGATTAGCTTCCTGGTTAATGTTAGGGCTTATTACAAAACTGTAGTGCATTTCAACTACTTTTTAAATTTTTTTCAACATAGCTTGCCCTTTGATACTTCACACACACACACACACACACACACACACACACACACACATACATGCACATTGACAAATTGACCTTTCTCTATTTTCTCCACATATACCCCATTTAATCCAAATTAATCTGTGCTGAGACCCCCGCCATTCCTTTCCTTCTCTTACTTCGAGAATTGTTTGGATTCCTACCTTACTTCCTCAGTGCGTCCTATTCCCCTTTTTGTGGAGCTATAAGTGAACTCCATATGGAAGTGGGACCTACTTATCTTTCTTTTACTTATCCTTTGGAATCATCTCTCCAATACAAACAAAAAGATTTTTGCTAGATGTTCTGGAGCTGGTTACATATCTTGCTATGTAACAGGAGCCAACTATGAGAGAAAGTACTGCAAAATCTCCAGTCAGTCATCCATGAATCACAGTCCAGTTGAAATTGCTCAATAAAATTTCAGTTAAAAATACAGTTTCTATACTTCAGACATTTAGTGAGTTTGAAAAATGAATGTTCTGTCATTAATTTGAACTCAAGAAATCTAATTGACTTTTATGGTGTCAAGTATCCTTTATGTAACCCAACATTTAACTTTAATCTGTTTGTAAAATTTATTTTTGCCCAAAGAATTTTTTCTTCCTGCATGTCATTTCCCAATTCATTGCTACTTTCAGAATTATAAGTGTTTAGCATAGAATATGAAGTAAAACCATTACTATTAGTGTATTGTATCCAGGTCATGAAATAGAAATGGGTAGAGAGAATAATAGTGATTTAAAGTACATCTTACAAGTACATTGATAGTAATAAGTCCTTGGTTGGAGTGGTACTGTAAGTTTTGATGTCAGTACGTATCGCTGGGATGAACATAAATGTTAAGGACAAACATCTAAGGAATTGTATAGGGATAAACCTAGCAACTCTAAAGTTCTCCTCCTTTCTAGAGGGAACATAAACCCTAGAGCTGGCACCTGATATAAGTCAACAATTAAACACACAGTCTGGTCTGTAAGAATCTCTATGTGTGTAATTTGTCAAAGGGAATTGTTGTTTTAATTTTTAAAATTTTCTCATAATAAAAAATATTTCACGTGAAAGGATAGCTTAAGTCCAATGTTTAAAAGGAAAAACATCATTAGTTAAATGTATTGCATAAGTAATCTGTGCCCTAATTATTTCTTATTCTACCATGTACCTTAATAGAAACTTTCAAGACAGTAGTAATAACTTCCATTTATATAGTATTTTATAAAATGCTTTCCTCATATTGATTTTGTGAGGTATTTGGACCTACTTTTTAATTTATTTAGGTAATTTTAAGTCGAAAAATGACAGTATTTTCTGAGGGAAATTGTACTTTATTAAGAAAGCTTAATAATTTTATAATGCTTATTTCTACTTAAACTTCCCTTGGGTTCTGATGTGTGACATATCAAGACAAAAGGCATCATTTACACAATGTGGGAATATATTTTATTACCGTAGAGTTTTCCCCATTTGTTATAAATTTCAAAAGAAAATTTAAGTACCGCCATTGACTTTATAAGAAATAGAAATGTCGAGCTATTTTACATTAACCCATAAAAAACGTTTTCTTCCTTCCTTCCTTCCTTCCTTCCTTCCTTCCTTCCTTCCTTCCTTCCTTCCTTCCTTCCTTCCTTCCTTCCTTCCTTCCTTCCTTCCTTCCTTCCTTCCTTCCTCCTTCCCTCCCTCCCTCCCTCCCTCTCTCTCTCTCTCTCTCTCTTTCCACACCATTGTTACAAATTTTGTGTGACTCTGGGAACTTCTCTCTTCAATTCATTCAGTGTTGTAAAGCATAACTATGTTATCTGTAAAGACGAAGATAAGAAGTTTATTTTGATGACTAAAAACTGATGGAATTGTATGGGTCTCTTTTAATTTTTTTTTCAGGGGGATGTTTCTAGATACCATTCTTCCTTCCCGTGATGACAATGGTATACGTCCTGCAATTGGCCAACGTACACGCTTGAGCAAAGGAGATATTGCACAGGCAAGAAAGCTGTATAGATGTCCAGGTATTATGCCATATAAACACACCAGCAACACCGTGGTTGCCTGTGATATTCCACAGTAATAGCAAATCAATTACTACTCACTTTACAAGTTGGAAAGTGACACACATATTTCAAAGTGTATAATCATAAAATAAGGGAGGAGAGAATTCTGGAAAACATATAATTCGAAACAAAAGCCAAAGGTTAAAAATCAAATTTCTAATACAGTTTGATTTGAGGTTTCCTTTGTTTAGAGAAGAGAGAAAGAATGTGGACATTCTCTTTTTATTCCTTCTTTTTCTTATGGAATTATAGTTTGTTTAATTATATATTTCAAGCATTGATTTATACTTACTTCTATTAACACAAGGCATTTTATATATTCCTCAAAAAAAAGAGATTTTTGTTAGTTTGACAGAATGCTATTATGTCTTGTGTGAGATTATTGTGAATGGACTAAATGTAATAAAAGAAGAATGTGTCTCTGCTTAGCAAACAAAACATCATATTTACTTGTTCTTAGATTTTGGCCCATTTTGCTTCTAATGAACCTTTTGAAAGACTGAATAAGTGCCTCAAATACTAACAAATAGGGGTGTGAATAGGGATTTAGTTATGGCCAGTATCCTCCTAATAATAAAATAATGTGAATATCAATTTGAAATAAGACAAGAGGATAAATACTGTTAAAATAATTTAAAATTTTACGTCTTAGTTATCTTGAAATTTGCTTTTTGTCTAATATATAGCTCCAAAATGCCCTTATGCTCAATAAGTTTCAATTGGTTTCTAGAGTTAGTCAAGGAAACTTTTTTAATCATGTTATATTAAATGGCATTTTTAATTTTAATATTTTCTTTCATTGCATGAATCTTGAAGAAAAAAATTTCATTCACATTCTAAAATGTAGTAAATGGTATGTAATCAGGACATTAGAATGTGGTTCATTTTTTCATATTCTCTTTGCTGGCCTGTCATCTGTCATACTGAAAGGATTAACCAACAAATAATTGATTTTCTTTCAGAGAAAAAAATATGATAAGCTGACTGATGTATGGCCTGAATATGATGCTTAATAGGTTAAGTTTAGCCAATGTATTGGTTATGAAGTAGTACAGGGAATTAAGTCACAAAAGGATCTCATGCTACTATGTTTAGAACATAATGGGAATTATTGTAATTTTAATCAGTTTGTAGAAAGGGCTACAAAATTAAGAAAAAATAGCCATTTGCTATGTTAGTTCTTGTATAAAATCAGAATGTTTTTAGACAGCTTCCTGTTTTGATGGACATTTCTCAGAAATGCACTTCAGTACTACTGACAAATAGGCCAATAGCACAAAGAAATTCTATATTATAGGAATAAAAATACATCTTTTAAAATAATTCTTTTGTTCTAAAACTATACAAAAATGAAGATTATTTTGCCTAATTACAGTTAGTATTTTTTCAATTTAGACTTCTATTTTTGAATTAATGAAATATAATTTAAAATTATATGATAATGTAATGTACCTACATACTTCTTTTTTTACTCTAGTCACACAGAGTTTAATTCAACTTCCTGAAAGCAAGTTATTTGGAATTAGTCAAGTAAGAACTTAGATGAGGTACAGAGATAGTATAACTGTGCAGCATCTGATTTCATACCTGAATAAACTGAAAATGTAGAGTGCTTTGGGAAACCAAGTACATGAGTAATTGCAATTAAGAAACAGGTATCACATATGATAACTGGTTTTTATCTGGTGAAGTGCATTTTATGCACTGAAAAGAGGTCAACTGACACATTTCCACATTGATTTGCCAGATACATATTAAACTGAGCAGGAATTAATAATGGCACCATAAGCAGACCTACGACATTGTAATTTCCTCTGCAGGGTAAAAAGCCATGTAGTCATGACTTGTTAGTACATAACTAATTTGTTTCTTTTTCTTTAGTTTACAAAGGGCATATTTTTGTAAAATGAAGGGAGGGAATATTTATCTAAGGTACCAAGTGATGACAATATAATATCATTAACTCAAATTCACTCATTTGGAATGGTGTTAATTGAACTTTTACCATTGTGGTGTCTGGAAAAATTGTTAAACATCAGTGTTAAAAAAAGATTTTGGCAAAGTTATATAGCTATTTCAATGAAATCTTTAAAAAAGCAATTAGCAAATATTTATTAAGTGCCTATTTTGTGTAAGTGAAACAAATGATTTAGAAAATATTTTAATACAAACATTTGATATTTGAATTTAATTCATTCTATATTCTTTATGAAGGATATAGATGCTATAAATATTAAACCTATTTCAAGAAGGTGGTTAATTGGTGTTCTCATATATGTGTATATGTGGCATGTACATATATATGTACCCCATATATATATAATATATATATACACGTGTGTATTTGTACCACAAATATATACACATATATCTGTGCATTATGTACTATGTATATATGTATGTGTATATGTATGTGTATGTGTATGTGTATATGCATATACACATACATTTGGGGATGTATATACATGTGTATACATATGTTTATGCATATATGCACATGTATGTACACATGCATGCATATATTAAGACTACAGTCCTTTAAAATACTCTCATTATTCAAGGTTTTCGCGAATTCATATTAGACTTCCTTTTAAATATTATAGCTCATTGCAAACAGTCATTTTTGTAAATAATTGGCACTGCCTCTGCACCCTCATTTTTCCTTTACAAATATGGATTTTAAAAAAAGATTGGATGTATATTGTACATTTATATTCTTTTGAAATAATACATTAGTTAAAAATAACAGTTTATTTTGATTGATGATATGGGGAAACAACAACACAGTGTACATGTAGAAAACACATTTTATTCTATAGTAGGAAATTTTTCTTTATATTTATTAGGAAATGGCTAAGACTCTGATTCTGGCATGGCTTTTTAAAGTTTCCTTTAGAAATTTTTTAGAATTCCCTTTAGAAATCTTTTGAAGATTATTATCAAAAGAGGTTAGAGTATTACTATGTTTAATTATTCAATAAATATTTATTAGAAGCAGCTAAATAGTATTGTGGATATCGGACCTAAAGTCAGAAAGACTAAGGTTTAAATTTTGCTACTAGTATATACTAGCTGTTAGACCTTGGATAAGTCACCTATATTCTCTCATCTGCAGGTTCCTTATCTGTGAAATGCTTGTAATAATAATGTGTACCTCACAGCATTATTTTGCTGGTTAAATGAATTAAGTTATAAAATGCTTTGAAGATCTTAAAATATTTTGTAAATGCAATAATTTAACAATATTATAATAAAGAATGTTATTATAATTGACCTCTATTACAGCTCTTGCAGGCAGTTAGATAACACAGTGGATAGAACGCTGGGCCTGGAGTCAGTAAGACTTTAGCTCAAACCTGACCTCAGATGCTTACTGGCTGCATGACCCTGGATAAGTCACTTGGCTCTATTTGCATCAGTTTCCTCATCTGCAAAACGAACTGGAGTTAGAAATGGCAAACCATTCTAGTATATTTGTCAAGAAAATCCTGAATGGGGTCACAAAGAGTCAGATACAACTGAAAGGACTGAAGAACAACAAAAAAGAGCACTATTATTATTAAATAATTTTTAATATTTTATTTGCATTTCCTTATTTGTACATTTTATTTTGTATATTTTAGGGGAATTGCTACTCATTTTCTTAAACTTCATGTTTTTTTTCTCAGCTCTCCTCTTTTTCCCTCCACTAAAAAGTCTCCTGCTCACCTCTTGAATGAGATATAATTTACCCCATTCCATTTCACCCTCTCTCCTCCCACTACATTTCTCTCTCACCGTTTACCTTAATTTCTTTTAACATATGGTCCTATCCTATTCAATTCATTCTGTACTCTCTGTCTCTGTATGTGCATGCATGTGTGCATATGTGTGCACGCACATGTTGTTCGGGGCGCGCTCGACCCCCGAACCTTCGGGTGAGATCCCGACCCCTTCTCTCCAACCCTCGTGGCTTCGGACGTCTCCGGACCTTCCCCTGGGGGAGGGGAAGGCTCTTAACCAGGCAGGACGCGGAGTGCAGTTGAGAAGCAGTTTATTCTTATCAGTTACACCAGAAGATCCCCCCGAGTTCCCTAGGGTGTTGCCTTATATTCCTTCACCTTTCCGGGTTCTAGCCTTTAGTCCCTGATTGGTGAAGCCCTGGTCAGCCCTCAGCACCTGTTCTTAGGGCCACGTTATTGAGTTAGCTGATCGTGTCCTACTATGATAGGCAGGGACCCCACCAGTACCTCCCCGAGGGTGGTGCCGTGCCTTGTCCACGAACCTTCCTTGCACCCGGAGTAAGGAAGTCACGGGCTAAGCGCGTGACCGCCAGTCAGGGTGGGTATAGACTCCCGGCCGTCACCTACCCGCCCAGGAGGTCCGGTGGCGGCCCCTCACAACTCCCCCTTTTTGTTTTATGGCAAAGGGGGTCTTAGGGTGCGGAGGGACTGATTGCTAGGGCGGGCCCTAGCAGCTCTCCAAGGCCGTAACCCAAATTTGCGGGTCACCTTGGGTTGCTAAGGAGCGGAGAGCCCAAGCAGTGTATTGCCGTTGTTGTGTCTGTCGTCGCCGAACCTGGCGTAGGCAGAACAGGAGCCCCACGGCAAGGAGGAGGAATAAGGAGGCCGAGCCCGCATAACTTTTCACCCACGTGGTTAGGGTAGAACAAATGGAGCTAAAGGCAGTGGTAACAGCGGGATCAATTCAGGTGGCATTGATGTTGGCAACCTGGTGCCGGAGGGTATGGAGGGTGCGCTCAAAGTTGTCGGAAAAATTTCCTGTGAGCATCTGCGATAGTTTGCGGGACTAATTGGCAGCATGGGAGAGGTTTTGTTTGAATAAACACTCTCCCTACTATCTTTGGTCCTATACATGCTTGTACAGAACAATTCTGGCATGTAAAATTGAAAATTCCTGTCATGTTCTGATATGTCTCTAGTTTAGATCTGTAGTCTCTGTCCCATAGAAATATGTGTGTTCCCTAGACATACTTCACCCATTAATGTTGTTAGCTTTCTTTGGTGATGCTGCAGCAGGCATTCCCTGCACTGTTTGTCCTCTCATAGCTAGAATAACTTTGTCTAGTCCCTGAACAGGTCTTTCAACCTCAGGAGACCCTTTATAATTGATGTCTAGGAAAGTTTGGTGCATATTTTTCCTCAAGTAAGTATGTAAGATTGTGACATGAGTATAACATTTCTGTGTAGTTTCCCATAATCAATTCTTTCTCCTGACAAGTATGTGCGTGACAGTTCTCAAATGGTAAAAACCCCGTATACAGATGCCAAAGGGTTACATTTCTCTTCTTTTGTAAGTTACAAAATGGCCTAAATTTCATCCCACGAACAAGTCCCACAAAGTCCTTGTCTGACCAAACTACTATTGTCCCATTTATCCTCCAGGTGAAGAGATTATAAGCGTGTAATGTATCTTTCTCATCCCACGTCTCTTGTCCGTCCACAATAGTGGCACACCAGGGATACCCCTCTGTTCCATTCACCTGTGTGTATTTAAAACCAAACCCATTCCAATTCCCAGAAATACCCTTCTATAGACAAAGTGGGAAACCTGTGACTAGTCCTGAAAAGTTAGTGTCTCTGAAAGAGTCCCATTATTATCATAGTCTAGTCCATCATCTTTAAACATGTGAGAAATATTGCCTTGGATGATAAATTTGGTTATTGTCTCACTCCATGACATCACCCTTAACCATGGTGGATTCGTGACGAACGCCCATCTCTGTTGTTCCTTCGGTGCTGGGTCGATGGACGCAGTGTTCTTTGAGTGTCATAATAAGTACAAGAAAAATGAAAGGAGTCATTGTGACCTAGTTGATTAAGCTTCTCCAGAAGTTTTTTCATGCGCCGCTGACAGCACCTCCTCACTCCCTGTGACCACTTCACCTTGGCGGTTGTCCTCTATCATTGTTATTCTTTTCACTGGGACCCAAACTTCTTTATTATCATCTGTTGAAACACAAACATACCCTTTTCCCCACGTTAACACTGTATGAGGACCAAATCAATTTTTATTCTCATCGTGCCACATTACTGGCTGCTTTCAGGGCACTTGTTATTGCTGATTCGTTCTTTGCAGACTCCTTATTAGGAAATGTTAAGAATTTCATAGCAGCCATTAAGCCATCATTATAGAATTTTAAATAATTTAGAATATAAACAGCCAAACAGCCAATTGTAATTTATCATCAATTTAGAGTATAAACAGCCAATTGCGAATTTATCAACTCCTGGTCCAACTCCTTCTTTTTCTTTTTGCAAGTAAGTGTCCAGGGATCGATTTGCTCGTTCCACTATAGCTTGACCAGTGGGATTATGGGGGATTCCAGTGACATGTAAAATGGAAAATTCCACCATGAACTGTTCAATGGCTTTACTGACATAAACTGGACCATTGTTTGGTTTAATGCTTTTTGGTACTTCATGATTTAGAATGTGACTGAGTGTGTGTGATATAAAATATTGTTGTTTTGGCCCTTATTGCTAGTTGAACTTCCATAGTTATCTGTTTAATACTATCTGCCCTATCAGGAATATAGGCTGACTCTACTCTAGGTATCAATGGTACTGTATACTTTCTGTCTGTGATGATATTGCAAGGTTCTTTCACATATAATAATGCTTGCAATACTGCATATAATTCATTTTGTTGTGTAGAAGTAAATGTTGTTTTAAATTTATGCATCTCCCTTTTAGATGGAATATACATAGATGCCCTAAAATTTTTTGTTGCATCTGTAAAAACATTAACTCCCTCTACCAGTGAGGAAGAGCATTTGTTGGTCCAAGACCATGGCCACGTGGCAAATTGCCACCCAGAAGGAATTGGGAACCCGTGTTGGAAATTCTGATTAATCAATATCTGCCATTCCACAAACTCTTGTATGCAGTTCTCTATTTGTTGACTTGTATACATAGTATATATTGTGTGAGGTTTCTGTCCTATTAACATCCTTACTCTCTTCACTGCCTTATGTATGATTTGGGCTACCAGCACGGCATAAGGCACACAAGCTCTGTTCTTTATCTGAGCCAAATGTACCCACTCAATAATCCTTTGTTTTTGATGTAAAACTCCAGTGGGTATTTTTTCAGTGAATAAAATTGTTACTTCCAAGTCCTGTGATTCTAATATCCTGCTAGTAGTACACTCCATAATCTTTTTCTGCACTAATTTCAAACATTCCAGTGCTTCATCTGTCCATTCTCTGCATGACTTTAATTAAGAAGGACCTTTCAATAAATCATATAATGGTTTCATTTGATCAGTTGTAATTCTCAACTGTGGCCTACACCACTGAATTTCTCCTATCAATTTCTGAAAGTCATTTAAAGTTGTAACCTTTGTAGAATCTATGATAGGTGACTTCAAACTTAAGCCTTACCACCTTACATCATTGTTTCACAGGGTGGTTTCTCCTTCTCTGATTACATTTACTCTGAAAAAAAAAAAACTTTTTAGAAATTAATTTGTTAATAAGTTCAAACACTAAATTTAACTTTTGCTTAAGCCAAGGAATGATTACAAGTTCAGATTAAAAGAGCAAGATCTTTTCTGCTTCATAGACCATTACATATTAATTCTGGAATGATAAAAGTTACAATTCACTGTAGACCCAGCTGAATGATGAGTTGGGACTGCAGGGCAAAAATCTTAATGGTTCCATCCTTTACTCAAGTAAATTTTATTTCTGTGTCCACTCCTTAAGAACTTCTTTGAATGAGAGAGTTTTTGAATTCCTCAGCTGAAGGGAGGGAGACTTCTGGACAACTGCCCAGTGGCGCCAAGTCTATTCCATTCTGCTGGAGAGTTTCAAAAGCTTTATCTCTGCTGAGGTGTCCCTTTAAGATTTATGCATATTTCCAATTTGTCTAGTGCCAAATAATATAACAAATCCTGATCTGTTTTAAACATCCAATTAGGAGTGACACGTTTCACTTAAAATGTGAACAGAATAACTACCTTTTGGTTACTTCTCATTATACAAAATACTTTTCTTTTAGGTGAGATTTAGGTGAGATTTAGGTGAAAATGCTGATCAGCCTGCCCCAGATCTCCTCTCGTCTCTCTCTCCACCCTCACAATTTGGCCAGAATTGGAGGGTAAAGCGAGAGAGAGTTTAACCAAAAACTTTCAAATAATTCCCAAAACTTTTATGCTTTCCTTAAACTTCATATCCATGTTGTTTTCCTAATGGGATTTGATTAAAGCCCCCTTTAAAACTGCACAGACACTATGTCCCTGCATTTCCCATCCAAGACTACACCTTGCAATCACATAAACTAAATAATATAAGATTAGTTCCTCTCTTTCTCTCTCCCATACTTCTCCCCGATGCTGCAGTCATCAGAGAGAAGGGAGGAGGGGGAGGAAAAGAGATAACTTTCCAAGGTCCAGCTACCATGGAGCTGACCATAATAACTCACAAACACACGCACACAGAACATGTAAAGACAGAACACATATACAGACAATAAAAGAATCCAAAAAAAAACTGAGAAAAATTGTCAGAAATCCTCTGTACACATTATAACTCTGGCTTAATTTCTATCACTGTGTCCAGGCTGCTGAATTCGCCACTGTGCCACAAATCCTGGGCAAATTTTTTGCTGTGCCACAAAACCAGGCCCTGGGCCAACTCTGGATGTATTTCCTGGTTGAATTTCTGACTGCACCAACTCCCTCTTTCCTCTCTGTCCTATCTGGTCATGATTGTCTCCTGAGCTCCCAGACCACCAAGATTGTATGGCCGTCTGTACATAAGCAGAGCCGGGACTGTATTTTGCGGCGGCCTCTTTAAGATCTCTTAGGAATTTATAGGACAGCGGTTTATGCACCCTTTGAGGCTGTCCGCCCTGTTCTGGCTGAACAAACACGGGGAATAGGTTGGCCCCTTTCCAATCTACTTCCTCTCTATTTTCCTGCTGCTCTATTAATCACCAACGGGTCGGATCAATTCCTGTATGCTCTATCCAAGGGCTGACTATCAGTATTTTTTCGACCCAGTCCCTACATGTTCTAATATGAATTTTTACTCCATTTTTCTTGCACAGCTTGTACAGCTGGCAGGCTAGCACTCCCTTATCCTCTGGTTTTACATGGGCGGAGCCCATTCTGCCTTCTAGGCGTCTCTGAAGTGGGCGGCGTTCGTTCTCCAACTCGAAAAGCAGCCGGGGTTTTTACTTTCATTTCGCCGCTCGCTTTCGCCTAGGCTGCCTGGTCCTTCTACTCCGTCCAGCGGAGTAGGCAAGGGGTCCCCCTTCACTTACCTCACCCGGATCCACTTGTGGTGTCGCCCCACGTTGGGCGCCAGCTGTTCGGGGCGCGCTCGACCCCCGAACCTTCAGGTGAGATCCCGACCCCTTCTCTCCAACCCTCGTGGCTTCGGACGTCTCCGGACCTTCCCCTGGGGGAGGGGAAGGCTCTTAACCAGGCAGGACGCGGAGTGCAGTTGAGAAGCAGTTTATTCTTATCAGTTACACCAGAAGATCCCCCCGAGCTCCCTAGGGCGTTGCCTTATATTCCTTCACCTTTCCGGGTTCTAGCCTTTAGTCCCTGATTGGTGGTTAAGCCCTGGTCAGCCCTCAGCACCTGTTCTTAGGGCCACGTTATTGAGTTAGCTGATCGTGTCCTACTATGATAGGCAGGGGCCCCACCAGTACCTCCCCGAGGGTGGTGCCGTGCCTTGTCCACGAGCCTTCCTTGCACCCGGAGTAAGGAAGTCACGGGCTAAGCGCGTGACCGCCAGTCAGGGTGGGTATAGACTCCCAGCCGTCACCTACCCGCCCAGGAGGTCCGGTGGCGGCCCCTCACAACATGTGTACATGTGTGTGTGCGTGTGTGTATGTGTGTGTGTGGTCCCACCAACTACCCAGATACTGAAAAGTTTTAAGAGTTACAAATATTGTCTTTCCATGTAGGAATGTAAGCAGTTCACCGTTGGTGAGTCCCTTATGACTTCTCTTTGCTGTTTACTTTTTCATGCTTCTTCTCATTCTTTTGTTTGAAAGTCAAATTTTCTTTTCAGCTCTGGTCTTTTCATCAAGAATTCTTCAAAGTCCTCTGTTTCATTGAAAGACCATATTTTCCCCTGAAGTATTATAATCAGTTTTGCTGGGTAGGTGATTCTTGCTTGGAGTCCTAGTTCCTTTGACTTCTGGAATATCCTATTCCACACCCTTCAATCCCTTAATGTAGAAGCTGCCTGATCTTGTGTTATCCTGATTATATTTCCACAATACTGAAATTGTTTCTTTCTAGCTGCTTGCAATATTTTCTCCTTGAGCTGGGAATTCTGGAATTTGGCCACAATGTTCCTAGGAATTTCTCTTTTTGGATCTCTTTCAGGTTATCGATGGATTCTTTCAACACTTATTTTGCCCTCTGGTTCCAGAATGTCAGGGCAGTCTTCCTTGATAATTCCATGCAAGATGATGTCTAGGCTCTTTTTTTGATCATGGATTTCAGGTAGTCCCATAATTTTTCAATTGTCTCTCCTGGATCTATTTTCCAGGTCAGTTGTTTTTCCCATGAGATATTTCACATTCTCTTCCATTCTTTCATTCTTTTGGTTGTGTTTAGTGATTTCTTGGTTTCTCAGAAAGTCATTAGCCTCTATCTGTTCCATTCTAATTTTGAGACAACTATTATCTTCAGTGAGCTTGTGAACTTCTTTTTTCATTTGGCTAATTCTGCTTTTGAAAGCATTCTTCTCCTCATTGGCTTTTTAAACCTTTTTTGCCAATTGAGTGAGCCTATTTTTCAAGGTGTTATTTTCTTCAGCATTTCTTGGGTCTCCTTTAGCAAGGTATTGACCCTTTTTTCATGCTTTTCTTGCATCTCTCTCATTTCTCTTCCCAGTTTTTCCTCCACCTGTCTAACTTGATTTTCAAAATCCTTTTTGATCTCTTCCATGTCCTGAGCCCACTGGACATCCACCTCGGATGTCTGGGATAGAGAGGCCCCGACCTCCGTGTCTTTCCCTGATGTTAAGAATTGTTCCTCGTCATCAGAAATGAAAGGTGGGAACACTTGTCCACCAGGAAAGTAGCTTTATATGGTCTTATTTTTCTTCCCTTTTCTGGGCATTTTCCCAGCCAGTTACTTGACTCCTGAGATTCCTGTCCACCCCCGCCTAGATCTGCCAGGCTAGTGCTTGGGGTCTGAGATTCAAATGCTGTTCCTTAGCCTCAGGGCTTTCTGTGGTGGGTGCGCCTGCTATTCAATGTGAGCTTAAGTTCTGGTGCTCAGGTGGGGGCAGGGCCCCCTCCTAGGCTCAGTTCCCTCAGGGGGTTTATGCAATGACCTTCAGTAATGGCCCTGAGCTCCTGCCTGCTGCTCCAGGAGTTCCAGGCCATGGCTCCCTCTGCCACTGCCTCTACTGCTGTCTTCCGAGGGGCCGTGAGTCACGGAGACACCCCACTCCCCTCTCAGCCAGCCAAGAAGTCTCTCTCACTGACCTGTAGCCCCTGTGGGTGGAGGGACCTTCGTGGTGCCAGAGATTCCGATCCTGAAGCCTGCTCAGATCTGCTCCTCTGGAACCACACGGCCAGGGCAGTGCAGTGGTGGGCTCCACGTCCAGAGCATGCTGGACCCCTGGGGATGGCTTTCCAGGGCTCTCTGTAACGGAAATCTCTTCCACTGTGTTTCTGCATGGCTTGTAGTGCTCCAGAATTTGTGGGGAGTTCTTTTTACAGAAAGTATATGGACTGTGGGTTCGGAGCTAGTATGCGTGAGTCTTTCTACTCTGCCATCTTGACTCCTCCCCTACTCATTTTCTTTAGTGATAATGTGAAGCACAAAATATTTAGAAACCAAAAACTCATCGTACTCTTTGGTTCAGATAGTCATTGTGATAGTCTATACAAATTGGTTAGAAAATGTTCCCTTGGTATCTATCTAGAAAGATATTTCAGGTCTCTAAAGGTTTATAACAGTCACATTCAATCCTTTTAATATTTTGGGAATGAATATGAAGGATTATATGCCTGCCAAGTGAATTCAAAGGAAGTCTGTGTCCATTTAATCCTTTACTCTCTCGATAAAATCATATGGTCATTTTCCCTAAAAATGGATGATGAACTACTTTTCTATTGGGTGGCATCAACACAGCTGAAAAAAATACATAATAGTCTAAAATAATGAAAGGGTGGCAACCAAGGCCAGGTGTGAGATTGGAAAAGTAGTTCCCATATATTATCCTATTGTGCAATCTACCAATTATTCATCTGTATAAAGAATAAAGATAAAAGACTGAATGTACTTTATGTTACTAAAGTAAACTTTAACGTATACTGACATAATTCTCCATTTTTAGAAACTTTTACAATTGTTCTCTTATGTTTATCATGCACTTACTATTCATGAAAATCTTTGCTAGGTGCTAAAGGAAGACAAATATATTAGTAAGATAATAGTTTCTGCCTCCATGAAGCCTATAAGCTGTCAATGGGAATGAGATACAGAAATAACTGTATGAATATCTCTAATGCCAAAAAGAACAATTGAAACTTGTAGGAGAGGACAAGGAAAATGGCCCTAAATATTCAAGGAAGGAAAGATCACAACCCACTGGGTACTTTCTCATGAAATTTTAGTTGAATCCTGACTAGCTTCAGTAGGCAGAAATAGCTGTAGGACACAGCTAGTAAAGCAGGGAACTAGAATTACACCTCTAGTTATAGGTTTCTCTACTTAATCCTATGCAGATCCATGGGGAAATATGAAAGAAATATTTGAGAATCCAGAAGTCAAAACACTTGCCTAGTTAGATGAATGATAAGATTGAGTTCAGGTTTTTTTGCTGTTATTGTTTAGATGGAGGCTGTAAGTGAACTATCATGCAAGAAAATAAAGCCAATTCCCTTAGACTTCGTTATTTTTCTCTGTAATTTGATGATGACTCAAGTATCGGAGAGGTCATTTCCTACTTCTTTTCTCAGGCTTTTCTCTGTATAATCATGCAGTCTGAACCTCATGTCATTTATTCTTTTTAGAGGAACATGCTTCAATATTTTAATCTTCTAATTATGTGCTTATCTTGTGTGTGCTTTGATAATAATAGGTTGTGTTATTAATGACTTATGATAAATGTGGTCTTGAGTCCAAGGGGGCAGATAAACAGGGAGAATAAGTATTAGTCCTATCTCACAGTTTAAATAGACATGTTCTATATATCAGAATAACACATCAACAAAATCAGTTCAACAAATATTTATGATCAAATAATTAAACATTGCAAATCTTTATCTTCCCACTGAATGCCTTTAGGTAAGTCAAATTTCAGATGGATCAGAATTATTAAGAGTGGTGCAGTGCTGGACATGAAGTCAGGAAGACCTGAGTTCAAATCCAGCCTTAGATGCCTGCCAGGTGTGTGACCCTAAAAAAAATCACTGGATCTCTGTCTTCCTTACATTTAATCATCTGAAAAACTATGATCATAACATCACCTACTATGCTGTTGCTTAGTTATACAACTACCAGGTTGTAGTGAGGATCAGATGAAACAATATTTGTAACACACTTACTGCAGTGCCAGCCACATAATAAACTCTTAAGTCCTTCCTTCCTTCCTCACATTAGCCAATATTAATAAAAATCAGAATTTCATTCAGAAAAAATGTTTATTCTAAAAGTTTTTTTGAAAAAACATTGGGTTAAAGGGTATTTGATGGTATTCTTTGTTTGGGCTTTGGGGAGACAAGTGTAAAAAAATGTCCTTATGCCAAAGGAAAGAGACAATTCTCTCTAGCCCTGGGTATACTGCCATTTGTTTTCATTGCTTCATTCTATTACGGGGTACAACAGCCCTAGATGTAGTACAGGGCTAAGAGAAGATGCAGTTGCTGCAACGTTATGGTAGTTCCTGTAGCCAGTGGAGAAATCCTGTGCTCATTTTCAGTCCTAAAGGGTCTTCTATTGGTCTACCATCTTGGACTTGAAAGACATCAGATACCGCTCCTTCCCCATTTATTAGTCTAATTCTGTTTTGTCAAAATGCATTCTAAAAAAAATCAATTATTTTTAATTAGTTAATGCTTTTTATTCACTCATTCATTCATATTTCTAAGCGGTGTGAAAATTGACAGAAGTTATGATAAAGTGAAAGATGGTGGTTGAACTTTTATCCATTCCCTAAGGATACAAACATTTGTGATACCCTTCATTTGTGAAAAGAACAGAGAAAAATATGCCTTTCTAAGTTTGACTTTTGTTATCTCATCATTCTCTTTGTACTTGTGCTACATTCTTTTGGTGTCTTAATTTATTCCTTCCATTTTCATTCTTATCTTTACTTTTCATCTTTTCCTTTGTAACTTTTGTCCTTTGTTTTTCTCCATATTTTTGTCTGTTTCCTTTCAAGCCATCCCTTCTCTGATTCTAATTCTACAATTTTTACCTACAATCAACTTCTTCTTTAATTCTGTTCTTTTTAAAAAACTATTTGTTTTTTATTCCCATTATATTCCAATGGGGCGACTATTAAGAATTAATCTGTCACTCTCTTGAGCTGTCTTTCTTGAGCAAGAAGAAGAACAAAAGAAAATTGTAGATTTCCATTCCATATTTGATTTTGGGTGGTGGTTGGGGATTATTTGAAATATTACAAATACAAATTAAAAGAACTCTCAATACAAATGAAATTCATCAATAGAACTGTGTTTTTATCCCTGTAGATATTTTCTTCAATAATTTGACTCTAAATTCATCCAATCTTTCCCTTCCTGTGTGACTGTATAGATGCAGCAAAATTCATTCATTCAATAAGTATTTGTAAGACACCTGTTATATGCTAGGCCCTGTGTTAGGTGCTGGATATATAAATACAGAAATGAATCAGTTATCAGCATTGTTGTCCTTATACCAGTGGTAGGAGGAGTAAGGTAAAATTTATTTAACACCAACATTTGCAACTAGACGGTACAGTGGATGGAGTGTCAGGCTTGAAGTCATGAAGACTCCTCTTTCTGAATTCAAACCTGGCCTCAGACATTAGTTATGTGACACTGGACAAGTCACTTAAATCTGTTTGCCTCAGTTTTCTCATCTGTAAAATGAGCTGGAGAAGCAAATAGCAAGCCACTCCAGAATCTTTGCCAAGAAAACCTCAAATACAACTAAAAAGGATTGAACAAAACATTTGCAAAGCACTTTATATATGTTAGCTCATTTGATCCTCACTGCATCCCCATGAGGTAGATACTGTAACTGCTATCACTCTCCCCATTTTACTGAAGAAACTGAATAATTTAAGCAACTTGATCAAGGTCACTCAGCTAGGGGCTGAGTCATAATTTAATGTCTACTGATGCTAAGTCTTGCACTCTATCCACTGTACCATCTAGCTATACCACAAAATGGTGGAATTGGGTGGGTGGGATAGGGATATAATAGAAACATAGATAAGAAAATGCAAAAGATATACATAAAAGAGTAATTGCAAAATAATTTTAGAAGAAGGAATGCTTAACAAGTGTAAATGTAGACCTGAGGCATAAAATCTTCGAATTCTGAGAGGTATATGTAGGTGAGACTGGATCACTTTCTAGTCCCAGGGAACAGCCAATACAAAGTCATAAAGAGAGAAGGGATGTCATGCTTGGGAAACAGTAAGTATTTGCTTGAACCCAAAACTGATGAAAAGGAATAATTGCACTGGGGAAAAGAGACAAAAAGTCAGATTGTGAAGGACTTAAAATACCAAATGGAGGAATATGTATTTTATTAACCTAGAAACAATAAGAGTCACTGAAGCTTGGGGAATGATATAATCAGACCTGTTTTTTTTAGGAATATCAATTTGATAGTTCTGTGGTGAATGGATTCAAGAGGGCACAGACAAACCAAGAAGATTAAGTAGGTGGGTTTTGAAGTAGTCCAGGAAAAAGCTAACAATGGAGTGAATTAGGGGGATAGATTTGTTAGTGGAGATAATGAATCATGTATGAGAGGTGTTGTAGAGACAGAATCAGTGATACTTGGCCAACGATTGCAAAGAGAGAAGAGTGGAAGCCAATTTTCACGACTTTCTAGTTTGGGCCTTCCACATAAATAGGAAAGTAGCAATTGGCTGAAAGGTATACAGGATAAAATATCCCATTGTGTTTATTGTATCTTGGCTATTTAAAAAAAAGTATAGGATTTAGTAAAGCAAAATAAAGCTTTGATGGCTTTCTTACAACAAAATGTCTCCTATGTCATATTCATTTAAGATTCCCTAAAAGACAAGTAAAAGAGATAACTTTGGTGCCTCTTACCAAGCAAGGCATATTGGGAGATGTGTTCTCACAGAATTGTGTACTACTATCAAGGAAGTCATTCCACATAACATACAATTCAAAGAGGAATTCTCTAGAAATTGTCAGATTTTCTAGGTGCTCTTATTTGCTTATAACATTGTACTGATGACATTAAGACTCAGGATATTTCAGAACTTTGTATAATGAGATCAAGATTCACACAGGGGAAAAAATGCATGAGGAATTTCTGTTTTCTAGATTATGTCATGCATTTAGATGGATAATCAATAGGGCTTAGTTATCAGTGAATGTATGTATGCACACACATATACACATATATAGCTAATTATGTGGTTACAGATAGTGCTGCATATGTGTAAACAAATTATTACTTTGATCCTATGGTCATATAAATGAGAGTAATTATAAGAGGATAGATCCATGGACTGAATTTGAAGAATGTTCATCTGATTTTAAGTTTGTGGAACATTTTGTAAAATGTTTCCATGAAGAAAGCCTTTATGAGAATAATCTTATTAATGTTATGAAATATTTTGCTTGTCTCTTGTACAGAATTAAGATTTTGTTGATACTTTGATGAGTCCAGATTTTCTCATTCAGAGAATCTCTCCACCAAAGCATATTACAACCGTTACATGCCTTAGAGCTTATTGACACACTTCTGACACTTTAATGTTGCCGTTGTAGAATGGTGGAAGAAGCATTTGGGGCTGGGGACTATTTTGAATTTTTTTAAGTCATTAATTGTCCTTTCACTTCATCCTCAAGGGGTCAGAATCCTGGTAGTGGACTTCTCTGAGTTGACAAAATCTTAGTCCTTTGCAGACACATGATAAAATACTGGGACTATAGTTGGAGCATTAATAACTTCTTTGATAGTATTTCTGGGCATTTGGTTCCATTGGCATAATCAGAGGACCTTCCTAGGGTCATCTTTGCACCAAAATGAAGTATTAAATGTAGATAAAAACTTTAGCAATCACCCATTGTGATTGCACATCTTTGTATGGAAATTTTAGTAACATCGTAGCATAAAACCATAAATAAAGGAAAGTGATCCTACAAAGGAAATGACTTTTCTTAAAAAAAAAAAAAGTTTCTTCTTATAATTCTCAGTACCAATGAGCATATCTACAATGATGTTGCATTGAATGAAAAATTTGACAGACTACCAGAAAGAAGGCACTTATGCTTTCCCCCTGACTATATAAAATAGTTTTAATTTACCTCATCTTATTTTTTTTTCAGCATGTGGAGAAACACTTCAAGAGTCTACTGGCAACTTTTCTTCTCCGGGATTTCCAAATGGCTATCCTTCTTATACACACTGTATATGGAGAATTTCTGTGACTCCAGGGGAAAAGGTATTTTTACAAAAAAACCCCGAATATTTTATTTTAATTGACTATAAATGAGGTAACATATATATTTTTTTATAAAGTGAATTTGTTTTAGTTTTTTTTTGAAGACTCTACCAAAGTGAAAGATTGAGGGCCTCTAGAAATTCATAATAGAATGCATCAAGACGTAATGACCAAGGTATTATTTAATAGTGAATACAATTCATGATCCTTCAGTGCTTCATATTCACTTAGTTATTCATTCAGTTACTATTTAAATACCTAGTATTGGTAAGGCATATAGAGAAAGAATTGCAGAAAGCACAATCTGTATAATTTAGTTTAAAGATAAGAGTACTTAGTATTAGACTATTTGGGCAGCTAGTTGGCACAGTGGATAGAACGCTAAGTTTGGAATCAGGAAGACATCTTCATGAATTCAAATCTGGCTTCAGACATTTACTAGTTGTGGGACCCTAGGAAAGTTACCATTTGTAAAATAAGCTAGGGAAAGAAATGGAAAACCACTCCAGTATCTTTTGCCAAGAAAGCCCCAAATGGTACCACAAAGAATCAGATGTGACTGAAACGGCTAAGCAACAACAGAAATTGACAGGAGTGGAAAAAAGAGATCCTGTATCTCTTTGCTATGTTTTAGTTGTCCTCCGTGGACACCAGTCAGTAGTTCAGTATTTACTTTCTTCATGTACACTTCATTATTTCACTAGTTTTGTATCTTTCTAAGTGAGATTGCTACCTATTATAAGTAGTTTCAGATCCAGGCACAAGTTCTCATTTTTTTTTGTGATTTTTGTCTATGTCTTTATAAACTCTCTCTAGAGGAGCTACCCAACATAAGAGAGGCCTTCTCCTTATTTAAAAAAAAATGCCTCCCGGGTACCATTGTAGAAGCACATAAGCACATAGAGGGCTTCCGAAAGGATGAGGTTTGAAAAGCAGAGTTTAATGTTGATTAAAAATAAGGATGATATATGACTAATAAACACTGTTCTTTGAGAGTAGAGAAATGTTTAATTTTTACTTTCTAGTCTCTGGTTTCCAGCACAGTATCTGTAATTCAATAGGTGCTTATTGTTTGGAAGGTTGATTGTTTGGAATGAATTATTTGGAAAATTGGAAAGTTTCCAAAGACATTTAAACAAACAGAAGTAACAATTCCGCTATGTTTTTGAATGGTTTAAATAACTAGCTGTCTGTCTGAAGTCCAGAACTGTCTTAGGTATTATTTTTGAATTATGTCACTCTTTGAATTCATGAATGAAAAGAATTATGCCATGTTCCAGAAAGCCATTTTCATGATGTATAATCTTTTTAACAGATACTTGTGAGACTCAAAGAAAGAGCAAAAGCACATTTTCAGATTTTGAGTTAGTTTCTTCCTCCACACCATTGCATTTTAATTTCTCTTCTTTCTTTCTAGTAACATTTTAAAAGCAGTGAAAATACTTCAGTGTTATTCCAGTGGTTGGGACAGACTGCCTGAATGGATTGCCTAAGTCTCTATGCTGACATTCTGGCACTTAGAAAGAGTTACTGCCATTTTTTAAGTTTAAGGAAATGTTCAGTATAGGATAATGTAAAATACTTTATATGTTCTGTTGTCAGTTATTCTTTTGGCATACAGATATAAGTTATAGATATATTGAATCACATTCACTCAAATAATACTTATTGAATAGTTACTCTTTTCAAGTTTCTACGAGAGGCCAGAGAAAAGTGCAGAAACTGAAATAGGCTCTAACTTTTGAAGGTATTTTCTTCTCTGTTGTGCAATGTAATTTCTAGTCTGAGTCTCTAATCTAAGTCTCCTATCACTTTGACAACACAAATGGCATTTAGTGATAACATGGTGGGATGTTTCATATGGAAATATGAACACATTCAATAGGATTCATAAGGCAGAAAAGGTATATTTATCTGTGGAATGAAACTTCCACGACAACAGTGTTGGAGGGACATCAGGAGCCATCTAGTATAGCTCATGCCTAACTAAAAATTCCTTCTTAAGACTCTTTCTCTGCCTTTGGAGACTTTCACTGAGAGGAGGACCTACTAGTTTGTAAGGTGTTATAAAAGTAAGTACCCCGACATACAGAGGAGGGCCTGCTATCACAAGTTCTTAAATCTCATATAACATCAGTACCTTGAACTTCAGAGAGAATACAGAGAAATAAAAATCAACAGACATGACTTCCAACCATGTGACATTGTCAACAAACAAATCCAGCTGTCTGCCCATTATATAAATATATAGTTATCAGAGAGAAAAGCACCATTACCTGTGTTTTCAATGCTTAGCAGCTACCCAGAGTCTCATCTGGCTGAACAAACACTCCCAAATAGTAAGCCCCAAAGTAAAACCTCACCTCACTTATACATTTTTCAGAGTCAGAGGACATCAGAACCCTTTAGAATCACTGCCTCCTTAACAAAAGGTGTAGCCCTTCCTATATTTCTTCCCAGACCCACATTAATAGGGGGAGGGGGAATCTTCCCAATAAGAAGCAAAATTATATTAACAATAAACAAAAATGCGTTATCAATATAGGTATTGTACTGTTTTTAGATATGTCTAATTTTCAGAAAACTAGGGATTCTTTCTCAGGGAAAAAATGTTTTTAAATGCATATCATTAATTACATAGGATTACAGAAGTATCTTTGTAGATGTAGTTTTTATTTTTCTACATTCAGCTTCATAGATCTCTGGAAGTATATTTACAGGACTCTTCGTGGTTGCTGGTTCTTTGGTTAAGGACCAAAACTCTAAACATGGGATGCTTAGGGCTCTAAACATGGGATGCTTAGGGCTAAGTACAGTGTGACTCTTACTTTCTTATATAATATTATGGAAAATTAATTTTGGCTCTATTCTACTAAATTTTTTCTTTCTAAATAAGTTTGTTTATATAAATACAATATTTTTTGAAAAAGCCTTTTGTTTATTCAAGGCTCCTTCTCAAATCCTTTTTAAAAATTAGGTAATGAGATTTTTACCTGTTTGAGCTATATAAATTCCTACTTCTCATATTTTATCTTTCAAGTGGGATAAATTAAGTAGAGGGATTTGCCACCCATAGAAAAGACAAGGTGGGTTGAGAGACACAGCAGTCTAATGACAGTGATGGAGATGGGCTTGTTATCATCTAGGGGAAATTATAGGGTATCCCCTGATGAAGGAATAGGACAGAATGCAGGTTCACTGACAAAGGATTTCTTCCACAGCCAGCACAGGGTAGTGGGACAAGTATCAGCCAGGGAATTAGAAGACAGCTATGTTTTTATTCCTGTGGCTGCCACTGAGCAACTCTCTGATGCAGGGAAGTTACTTCATTCAAATTTTGTACTGAAATAAACCTTTGACCTCTGTTGTCCTCAATTTTCTCATTGTACAAGGAGGAGGTTGGATTAAATGATCTCTAAGGTCCTTCCTGGCTCTGAAATTCTATAATTGTGTGGGAGGATTTATGGACATAGTTATTTAGAAACCACCATTCCCTCTTCTAACAATTGTGGAGGAAATCTAGACTCTATTGGAACAGAAGTGGTGGGGCTTAAGGATCATTAAAAAAACATTGACTTTACTTTGGATAGAAGGGCACAGCTCTTGGAACTTGACTCAGACCCTGGTTAGGCCTGTCTTACCACATGAAGACCTTAAGAGGAATAATAAAATGGCATATAAAACAACACTACAAATATTGTCAGGCCTCTAAATTTTGGGAATCAGGTAATAACTTGTACAAATAGTGTCTTTTCCAAAGGCTACTTATATTTAGTTTAGAGAATGACTTTCCTCATATTGGGAGGATGGACAAGGAAAGAGAAGCAATAGATTTGTTTCTTTTTCTTTCCCCAGAGCATCCATAGTATGTCCTAGAGCACCCTGGTAAGAGCAGAAAACTAGATTAGCATTTATTATTTGGTATGGAATAATCACAGATAGTCACAGAGGGAATAATTAAAAATTCATCATAAATACTAAAGGAAATTCATCATCAAAATATTTGGAGTTACTTTGAGTATTCTAAAATTCTAAAGAAATTACATAAAATTGATTTTATTGGAGCAAAAGCTGAAAAAATAATTAGTACGTATCTGGTAATTACTATTGTAGTTGGAAAACATAATAAAAAAAGACATAATGAAATATGTGATGTGATATGACAAATTTTTGATGTGTGATCCTGGCAATGATATTTCTCTCTGATGGTACAAATGGCAACCCATCCATGAAACTCTTGCCCATGAAAATCTTATCTATATACTTCCATAGGGTTTAAATTGGAGAACACATCTTCCCTGTTTGGGGGAAATGATCTTCCTAAGAAATCTTATATAGATAGCAGTGGCCATGTCCACATCCATAGATTTTCCCCTCACCTTTTAGAAAAGAATAAAAATGGAATACCTTGTGTTATATTTGCTGACCTAATTTTAGTAATTCTTGATCTGTGATCTTTTGCAGAAGATTACATAATGGCAGCACTGGAATTGGATCCAGAAAACATCAATTTTAATTCTGCCATTGTTTCTTGTGACTGTGGACCTCTTTGAGTCTGATGGGGTCTGCAACTGTAAATGGCAATAGTAAAGCATTTCTTCCCACCCTCCCTCCCCTCCTCCTTCCCTCTCTTTTTTCTTACTTTTCCCTCCTTCCCTTCTTCCCATAGTGGTTTTTAGTACAAAATATGATCAGGGCCATGAAAGTGGCTTTTGAACTGTAAATCTACAGTAAAGGAAGAAGAAATGCTAACCATTGTGAGAAATGTTTTTTAGGAAGGGCATTAATCATCAAATGGTAATGCCAGGCAATATGCTAAGTGATAGGTATCCAAAGACAAGAAGGAAAGCAGACCTTTTTCCTCAAGTAAGCTTGCCCTTGATTAGCAAATATAATGTGAGCTCACATAAGGTTATCCCAAATAGCCTCAAAATAAATACAAGAACATTTTTAGAAAGAAGAGGAACTAGTACCCATATGTATCAGGAAAGACATGAAATGCAATGTGTTTTAGCTGATTCTAAAAGGCTGAAATGGAGAGAGAGGACAGACATGAAAGAAAGCCTGGGCAAAGTCGTGAAGATTGAAGAAAGAGAATGTTGTCTGTTGAGGAACAGTTCAAAGACTATTTTGGCTGGACTCAAAGGGTGTGTGAAGAGATGTAATTTATAACCAGCTTTGGTTGAAGTCAGGTTATCAGAGGCTTTAAATGTTGGACAAAGGACTTCTTATTTGATCCTGGAGTTAATGGAGAGCTGCTGGAGTTTATTGAACTTGGCAGTAACATGTGCAGACTTATGCTTTTAGAATATCCCTTCAAAGGGGAAAGTGTAGATCCTGATAATGTCTGGAAGGATATACCCAAAAGGTGTTAAAGTTTTCAGAGATAAGCAGATGTCTTGAGAACCACTCAGTGTGTTAGTCACAAGAAATAAACTTTGGAAGTACATGAAGTAAAATTGACGAAATGACATCAGCTTATGAGAACAAAAAGAAACACGTGGGGAAAAAATGTTGTACCTTTTTAGTTGTAAATCCTTTCTCTTTCAACACTGCTTATTAACCTTCAGTCTTTTGCAAAAGCAAAATGTGATTCATTTTCCACTTATTTTAGCGTTTTTTTCTCTATATCCCCAAACAGCTCCTAAGACCTTTCAAACAGCAGAAAACCAGATAATCTTATGCTCTTCTTTCTTCATTTCTTCTATGGTTATTAATAATTATGACTGATGACAAGAAGAGTTGAATGGGGCAGTGGGAGTGACAAATGGGCTGCAGTGGTGCACAGTATCTAATTTATGGTTTGTTATTCTTAATTATCTTAAATCAGAAAAGTTTCTTGGATGATGGCTTGAGGTTTATGGTATATTATTCATTCCGTGGTATTAAAAAGTCCCCATGAGGCAGTTAGGTGGTGCAGTGAATTAGAGCACTGGTCCTGGAGTCAGGAGGACCTGAGTTCAAATCTGACCTCAGACCCTTGACACTTACTAGCTGTGTGACCTTGGGCAAGTCACTTAACTCCAATTGCCCTGTCTTCTCCCCTCCAAAAAAAAAAGTCCAAGAATGATGCTATTTTATTTAAGACACAAACAAAACAAAATCCTTTATGTTTTAGACCTTCATAGGTTACCTTTCTCCCGATATTTTTTTTCTCTTAATGTACTAGTCCATCTTTCTTTGATGTACTCATGTAACCCTCTTTTTCTTCCATTGCTCTGCTTTTGATATTAGGTGTTACTTTCTTTCATTTTAAGTCATATCCCCTTTACATTTCTTAAATCTACGCTTCCCTTTGTCTTGACATGTATCTTTCCCTAAATGAACATACACACATGTATAAACGTACACATTTTATTCCACCCCATCTGTCCTTTCTCCTTTCTCTTTTCCTATCCTTCTCTTAGCATGAAATCCATGTATTCTTTTATTCAGATATTATTTTGCTCAAATATGTATTAGGAGAGTATCCAAGCAAGATTGAAGACTAAACAACTGTATCATAATCGTTGCATAATTGAAAATGTTGATGAATTCTTTCCTTATTATAAATTATTGCGCATGAATTTTTTCTTCAAATAATATAGTTGAAGATAAACTTTGCTTGCTTTACCCTTTTGCCTTTGGTTGGTTCACCCAGGGTGGGAGAAAAGTAATGCATAATAAGTAGGAAGCAAGGTCATTTCTCACTTGTATATATACTTTGTAAAAGTCAAAGTAGTGATAGCTGACAGTGTCATTGGTGAAAGTCCAGAAGTCACTGTCTTTATGTCCAGATACCTCAGGAGTGCTGACATGCCAATGTGATCCTTCCCCATCCCTATTTCCCTGCTCTAGATGTTCTTCACACTTTCAGTATTCTTGTTTATTTTAATTTTGATATACAGATTGAACATATTACTCCAGGACATGTGATTTAACCAAGGCAGACTATAACTGTGCTTGTACTTCCCTTTTCCTGTAAGTGCATGCTTCTCCTAACATAGCCCAAAATCACATTAGTTTTTTTTTTCTTTTTATAATCATATTATACCCAACTCATTTGGAGCATGCAGTTTATTAACACTGCCATATATTTTCCTGACAAATTCCCTTTTATGAAAGCTCTTCTTTCATCTAAATGTTAGCATTATCTTCTACTTGTGATATTGGGTTTTTGAACCCATGTGAAAAGCCTTCCATTCAGCTCTATGAATTTTTATCTTATTAGATCTAAGCAAGTGTTCCAGCATGACACAATCTTCAATTCAGTATATTAGCTTTCCTTCCTCAGAGGTTAAATGGCTTGCTCATGACTACACTAACTATGTAAGCAGTAAGGTTTGTGTTCAGATCTTTCAGATGCAAAAATCTCTGTGTACTGTTCCATTCTACCTTTCACTTTGCATATAATAAGTCCTAAATAAATACTTGAGGCAGGGTGTATCACCAAGGCAATATTCACAGCTCTGGTGTTAATTATGAATATGCCAGCGTAGTTCTCAATTGCAAAATATAACAGACTCTCCATATGGAAGGCAGAAGAAAAAACTGAACTGCCAGTTCATATGCTTTGGCCATTTTTCAACTGGGAAATGATTTGTACTGTTATAAATTTGATTCACTTGTGTATATTTTAGAAATAAGACCTTTATCATAGACACTAGTTGCAAAAATTCATACTCAGTTTTTTGCTTCCCTCCTAATCTTGGTTTCATTGGTTTTGTTTGTGCAAAAACTTTTCAATTTCAAGTAACCAAAATAATACATTTTGCACCTCAAAATATTCTCTATATTTCGTTTGGTCATAAATTTCTCCATACTTCATAAATCTGGCAAATACAATACCCCTTGCTGCCCTAATTTGTTTATAGTATCAGTCTTTATACCTAAATCATGTACCCATTTGGACTTTATTCCTGAGTACGTTATCAGACATTGGTCTATGCCCAGTTTCTGCCATACTGTTATCCAGTTTTACCAATAGTTTTTGTCAAATAGTGAATTCTCATCCAAGAAGCTGAGGTCCTTGGGTTTATCAAACAGTAGACTATCATGTTCATTGACTACTGTGTCTTGAGTAGCTAACCTATTCCATTGATCTATCTCTCTAGTTCTTAGACAGCACCAAATAGTTTTGATGATTGCTGCTTTATAATACAATTTGAGATCTGGTGTGGCTAGGGCACTTTCCCTTACATATTTTTTCATCATTTCCCTTTGTATTCCACATCTTTTGTTCTTGCAGATGAATTTTGGCATTACTTTTTCGAGCTTTAGGAAATGATTTTCTGGTATTTGATTGAAAACGCACTGTATAAGTAAATCAATTTAGGTAGAATTGTAATTTTTGTTACATTATCTCAGCCCACCCATGAGCAACTGATGTTTTTCCACTTAGTTAGATCTGACTTTATTTGTGCGAAAAATGTTTTGTAATTATGTTCAAATAGTCCCTGGGTTTGTTTGGCACGAAGACTCCCAGATATTTTATAATGTCTGTCCCAACTTTAAATGAGATTTCTCTTTCTCTCTCTTACTGTTGTGCTTTGTTAGTAATATATATATAGGAATGCTGATGATTTATGTGAGTTTATTTTGTAACTTGCAACGCTCCCAAAGTTCTGTATTTTGCATTTAAATTGAATCTTTAGGATTCTCAATGTACATCATCATAAGGTCTGCAGGAAATGATAACTTCGTTTCTTCATGGTTGATTCTAATTCCTTCAGTTTTTTTTCTTCTCTTATTGCTAAAGCTAACATTTCTAGTACCATACTGAATAACAATGCTGTTAATGGACATCCTTGTCTCACCATTGATCTTACTGGAAATGAATCTAGCTTGTCCCATTACATATAATGCTTACTGATGTAAGGAGATGGTACTTATTACATTAAGGAAGACTCCATTTATTCCTATGCTCTTCAGTATTATCAATCTCAATGGATGTTGTGTTTCGTCAAAAGTTTTTTCTTTCATCAATTGAGAGAATCATCATATAGTTTTTGTTAGTTTTCTTGTTGATATAATCAATAATACTGATAGTTTTCCTAATATTGAACCAGTGTTGCATTGCTAGATCCTACTGGATCACAATTTATTATTCTTGTGAGAAGTTGCTGTAATATTTTTTTCTAATATCTTATTTAAATTTTTTGCATCTATATTCATTAGGGAAATTAGTCTATAATTTTCTTTCTCTGTTGTGGCTCTTCTTGGCTTAGGTATCAGAACTATATTTGTATCATAAAAATAATTTTGGAGGACTCCTTCTTTGGCAATTTCCCAAATGGTTTATATAGTATTGTAATTAACTATTCTTTAAATGTTTGATAGAATTCACTTGTAAATCCATCTGGCCCTGGAGATTTTTTTCCTAGGGAGTTCATTGATGGCTTGTTCAATTTCTTTTTCTGAGATGGGGTAATTTAAATATTTTACTTCTTCTATCAATCTGAACAATTTATATTTAAAAAAAATTCATCCATTTTATGTAGATTGTCAAATTCATGGGCATACAGTTGGGCAAAGTAATTTCTAATTATTGTTGTAATTTCCTCCGCATTGGATGTGAGTTCTCCCTTTTAATTTTTTATATCGATGTTTTGGTTTTCTTATTTTTTTAAATCAAATTGACCAAAGGTTTATCAATTTTATTGTTTTTTCATAAAACCACTCTTATTTTTATTTATTAGTGCAATAGTTTTCATAATTGCAATTTATTAACCTCTTCCTTTGTTTTCAGTATTTCTAAATTGGTATTTACTTGGAGATATTCAATTTGTTCTTTTTCTTGCTTTTTCAGTTTGCATGCCCAATTCATTGATCTCCTCTTTCTCTATTTTATTCATGTAGGCATTCAATGATATAAAACTTCCTCTAAGAACTGCTTTCGCTGCATCCCATAAGTTTTGGTAGGTTGTCTCATTATTGTCACTCTCTGGAATGAAGCTATTGTTTCTCTGCTTTGTTGTTTAACCCACTCATTTTTTAGGTTAGATTATTTAGTTTCCAATTAATTTTTGATCTATATTTTCTTAGCACTTTATTACATATAATTTTTATTTCATTATGATCCAAAAGGAATGCATTGACTGTCTCTGCCTTTATGCATTGAAATGTGAAGATTTTTATGTCCTCACACATGGTCAATTTTGTGTATGTGCCATGTACCACTGAGAAAAAGTCATATTCTTTTCTATCACCATTCAAGTTTCTCCAGAGGTCTATCATATCTACTTTAGCCACAGTTCTAGTCACCTTCTTAATGTCTTTCTTATTTATTTTGAGGTTAGAATTATCAAATTCAGAGAGTAGGAGTTTCAGTTTCCCCACAGTATAATTTTGGTGTCTATTTCTTTTGGATGCTATACCACTTGATTTATATACGTTTAGTAAAGATATTTCTTCATTGTCTATGGTGCCTTTTAGCAGGATATAATTTCCTTCCTTATCTCTTTTGATTAGATCAATTACCACATTTGCTTTGTCTGAGATTAGGATTGCTACCCCTGTTTTTTTTTTTTTTTTTGTATCAGCTGAAGCATGATATATTTTGCTTTAACTGTTTAACTTCATCCTGTGTTTATCCCTCTGTTTTAGTAGTGTTTCTTGGAAACAACATATTGTAGGGTTATGATTTTGAATTCATTCTAATATCCACCTCTGCTTTATGGGAGAGTTCATCCGATTCACATTTATAGTTATGATGGCTATCTGTGTCTTTCTCTCTATTCTGTCACACCCTATTTATGCTTTTATTTCTCACTTCTCCCTTCCCTCTATAATACAGTTTTATTTTTGGCCATCACCTCTCTCAGTCTTTCCTCTTTTTTATTCCCTTTTCCCCCTACTATTTTTTCCTTCCTTTTTAACTGCCCCCTCTCTTATCTTCCCCAGTTCCTCTTTTACTTAGATTTCTATACTTAACTGAGTATGTTAAATGAACTTAACTAGTATAAGTATACTTAACTGAGTGTGTTAAGTATACTTAACTGAGTATGTTAAGTATACTAAACTGAGTATGTTCCCTCCTTGAACCAGATCAGATGAGCATAATTCTCAAATAATGCTCATCTCCTTCTCCTCTTCCCTCTACTATAATATGTTTTTGTGCCTCTTGCCATGATGTAATTTACCTTTTTCTGCCTGCTCCTTTTCTTCCCCACTTAACCTTTTTATTTCCTTCTTAAGTCTTGTATTTGAAGATCAAATTTTCTATTGAGCTCTGGCCTGTTCATCGAGGAGATCTGGAAATCCTTTACATCACTGAATATCCATCTTCTTGTCTGAAATATTATGCTCAGTTTTGCTGGGTAATTGATCCTTGTTTGTAGTTCAAGCACTTTCCCTTATAAAATATCATATTCCAATCTCTTCTATATTTTAATGTAGAAGTTTCAGGGTCTTGTGTGATCCTGACTGTAATTACTAGATATTTTAATTATTTCTTCCTGGCTGCTTGAAGTATTTTTTCTTTAACTTGATATTTCTGGAATTTGACAACAGTGTTGCTTGATAATTTCAATTTAGGATTTCTTTCTGTAGGGCATTGGTGGATTGATTCGATGACTATGTTGCTCTCTGGATCTAGTACCAGAGGACAATTTTCTTCGATGATTTCTTGGAAGATATTGTCCAGGCCTTTTTTCATCTCTTAGACCAATATTTCTTAGATTTTCTGTCCTGGATCTGTTTTCTTGTTCAGTTGTTTTTCCAATGAGATATTTTACATTTTCTTCTGTTTTCATTTTGTAGATTTTGTTTGATGAATTCTTGATGCCTCATAGACTCATTAGCTTCTAATTACATGATTCTAATTTTTAAAAATTGTTTTCCTCAATTAACTTTTGTACCTCCTTTTCCATTGGTCCAATTTTTAATTTTAAGGAGCTGTTCTCTTCTGTGAATTCTCTTTTCATTTTAACAGTTGTATTTTTAAAAGCATTCCCCAATTTTTCTTCTGCCTCTCTTATTTGGCTTCTAACATCCTTCTTGAGTTCTTCCAACAATGCTCTTTGGGTTTGAGGCCAGTTTATATTGCCTTTTGAGGTTTCAGATGTGAGTACAGTGTCAATGCTGTTCTCTTCTGTATTTGTAATTTGGTCTTCACCATTTCCATAGTAAGATTCCATAGTCTTTGCTTTTCTGTTTTTCTTCTTTGTCATAATGATTGCCTTTTTTCTGATTTTTAAAGTGGATGTCTGCTTCTGGGGCACAGGCAGCTTTCTCCTACTTTTCTTGTACTGAAAAGTTGAGAGTTTGGGTGTTTTGGCCTCTGTTTCTTTCAGCTAGAATGCTGCAGCATACCTAATGCTGAGCTGACTGGTGTGTGCCAAGGCAAAGGTCAGATGATGTCTTTCTGAATTTTCCAGAATTATACTGAATCTCCTGGTGTGAGGTGTGGGGGTAGGATTGGTCTGTCTGCAGGATGTCTCCTCCTGCCCTGAACTAGAGCATAGGCAGGCTCAGTGGCTGGTGAACCCCATTCTGTGCTACTGTCTGCCCAATTCCACTGACTTTGATAAGGCATGCCTCTGGTCCTGGTTTTGGAGTTTACAGGCTCCATATCCTTGGACTCAGGATATCCTCCTGGTTCTCTGAGGTGGGATTGCCTGGAATACCTCCTCTTCTGCACTAGTCACATTCATCCACAGGCAGAATGACTGTTCTTGTTGATCTCCCCAACCATCCAAGCTGAAAGACTATTTACCCCTTTAACTGATCCCATTGTTCCGGGATATTTCCTGGGGCATTATTCTCTGTTTTTTTTCAAGGTCACAAAGTGGAGATGAGAGAACTTTCAATTTACTCTGCTGTCTTGGTTCCCAGAAGTTCAAGTCAGTGACTTTCAAACATTTAGCCTGTGGGCTGAATGCCCCAGAAGTGACTGCTGCTGTTACCTGGGACCCTATGCTTCTCTCTCAGTCAGTTCTAATGGACTCTTATCCTGGCCTGATAAGTTTGAGAATCCATACTGCTGCTCCTGCATCAGTCTGCCCTGGTGGTTCCTGCTTTGTTCCTCTATGGCAGGGAATGTACTAGTGGAACCTGTGTGCCACACAATCCCCCAGCTTTGTGAGTTAGATCCTTCCCTTCGACATTTCTCATTGTCCTGGGCTGGAAAACTACCACATTTTTCCTAGTGGATTCTTCCATTCTAAAATTTGTTCAGATTCTCTTTTTAGTGGTATCTGAAAGAATTTCTGGTAGCACTTAGGTGAGTGCATGTTTCTGCCATTTTGTCTCCACCCATTCATTGTTCTGTTTTGACAACTTGATGTACTGCCATAAGTTCAGCATACTGACTACTTCCACCCATATCAGTATTTTTCAAAGTCTGCCTAGTACATGGGTTATGGGCTACCACTTTCCAATGTCTTTTGTGGGTCAGATATTTTTCTATCCCCTCAGTAAACCATGCACATCTCTTTTTTTTCCAGTTAATCTATCATATCCCTCATTCCATCTTACCAAGGACTGTACCAACTGTTGCTTTCATTCAGAGGGTTAGGGTGAGGTTCATCCTCCATGTCCCAGAGGGTATATTATTTTCCTTAGTATCTACTTTTGCTATAGATTCATGTAAAGCAGAAACTCCACTTTTGCCTGATTTACATCTATTTTGAATATACCATTTCCATTGAATTATGCTAGCCCATTGAGCATGTCTGATTCTGTGAGAAGCTAGTGTACTCATTCCCCAGGTCATAATTGGGATTCCAGGCCTTAATATTACATCATGCCCCAAAGTCAGTTGTTCAGTCTCTACCAAAGCCCATACAGCTAACGAATGCCTTTCAAAAAGGATATATTGAATTCTAGATGAAGGGAGTTTTCCTAGATCAAAATCCTAAGGATACATTTCAGCTTTGTTGTTTTTGCCATAAACTCTAGCTTGCACAGTAATCCCTTATAGTCCCTTGTAATTTCACTGGGTCACTTGGTATAGGCCATAAATCTCAGACCAATTTTATAATGACCTTTGCTTCTTCAAAAGCTTTCCTCTGTTCAAGTCCTCAGTTAAATTCATATTGCTTCCTAATAATTTTACATAAGGGTTTCAAAATTTGTCCTAGATGCAGTATGTGATGTTGCCAATATCCAATTAACAGCTATGTACCAAGTCCCATCATATTTCTGGATCCCTTCTATTAAGGTAACAACAGCATACACGGGATGAGTCACCGTATTGAATTATCTATAATCCATTGTCATCCTCCATGTTCCATCTGACTTTTGTACTGGCCAGACAGGATAGTTCCATCAACTGCTTGTAGGCACAACACTCCTCCCTCAACACAACCCTTTATAGTATTTGCAATTTCATCTTACCCACCTGGCACATGATACTGCTTCAAAGTAATTACTTTAGAAGGTTCAGGTAAAGTGATTGGGTCCATTTTTTCTATCTATTAATTTCTATCTTCCTTACTGCAAATTGGCATCTCACCTCAGAATATTTAGTCATACCTCTATATCTATTCCAGTGATGTATTCAAGAACAGGTACAATTACCATGATATATTCTTTCTTGGGTAATTGTTAAATTTTCATCATGAGTTTTACTTGTCTGGCTGATATTTCTGCCCCACCCAGTCCTGTGATGGAGATAGGACTTCCATATTTAAACTTATCAGGGTTTCTATAAATAATGGAGGCCTTCACCCCATAGTCTATTGATGCCCTTGTTATAGGATGTAATGTTTTTCCATTGTATGTTCAAGTTGACATGAGTTCTATAATCCTGCTTGTGTATTTCTTTCAAGGAGCTGAGACTTGGCCAATTTCTTATTCTCCTTGAAGGTGTGATGAACTTCAATACAAGGATTCAGGAGGATCTGTAGGGGTGATTCTTACTTCTCTGTTCCATTCAGTGTCAAGACCTTTCTTCAGTCCATTCTGTATTAGTTCATTAGTTGGAGTACCATCTATATTTTTAAAAATAAATCCCTACTTTCAATAGAACAGTAAACAATTCTTTTCTTGTCATTCTATTCTGACTTTCAATCTGCTGGCTATTTATTCATCTCTCTTGGGGAAATTTGTCTTTTTTCTAGTCTCCCAGGTCACTTAACTGTGACATTGTGTCCAGCATCTCTGAAAGAGGGTTCACTATTTCCCCAATTATTACAGTCAAAACTAGGAGCTTGTAAACAGGAGGAGCCATCTTCATTATTTTATTCCTATGGGAAACTGCAAAGAGGGCATCATAATATGCATTTGCATTTCCCATCATTATAGCAGTCTTCCTTACCTCCTCTTTTAACTTTCTTATACAGTCCCTATATGAATTTCAGGGTCTATTTCCAATGAAGTTAGTAGGATACTGCCTATTGCATCCTTCTCTAGGCAAAGTTAACAGATTAGTTGTATTGTTACCACTTTGCATATTGTAATCTCTAAAAGATTGCTGTACAAAACGATTTTGACTGATACGTATAAATTTCAAATAATCCACACCATCTATCAATACCCCTCTGGCCCGTTCATTACTGATTCTTACCACCCAAGATATTAGCGATTCTCCCATCCTTTGGGTGAACTGACTCAAAATGTCTGTTACCTCCTGCTGAGTAAAATCCTTAACTATCTCCTTAAACACTGTTCCCTTCTTGGTTCTCTTGTTTCTGCCTAACTATGGGGCCAGCTTTGGCCTTAAAAGTCTCCTCCTTGCAATGTTTCATTTTCCAACTCTGACTTAATTATATTCCCCCCTGCCATGGTGTCTTGATCAGTCATTGTCATGGCAACCAGGCTGGCTTGTACAAAGGTCATATGCACACTTCTTTTGCCATCATTCCGCTTCTTCTTAGCTAAATGAACAACTTTTCCTTCTCCCTGAGACCCCCCAGTCTGTTCTTTTAATGGAGACCCTGAGCACTGAGAATTCCCACGCAAAGTAGCTGACTTTTTTTCCATCTGAATTTTTTCCTTCAGCAGCTCATCTCGGCTTTCACACACAATATAATAATCAGTTAATAAAATCTAACCTCTCCTATGTACCACTGCTAGCTCTTTCCCTGGTCTTATTGATATTCTTTGCAAACACCTTTCCAAGTCTCTGGGTTCCCTTCCCACTCCCATCCCCCTCCCCCAAAACCTTGTTTCCCAATTTTCACAGAGTCTGGTGTTTTTAATCCATTCTTTTGCTAGTGAGGAATATGGTAAATCCTCCCATCCTGGGATATTAAGGTCTTCCTCTAAATCCCTTCTGTCTCCAAATAGAGATTTTATACCATGCAATCCTATTTGTGATGCCAAATGTATCACCAAGGCAATATTTACAACACTGGTAGGGACTATAAATATGCCAGTGTAGTTCTCAATTGCAAAATATAACAGACTCTTCATACAGAAGGTAGAAGAAAAATATTTGTTTAGACACCAGAGAGCCAAATTCCACAACCAGAAAGCAAAATCAGTCATAGTAACCAAGTCAATAAACATTATCACTGCAGGGGGGCAAGCCATTCCCAAGCCTCCCCAGCCCCTGCTGGGGCCTTCGCACAAACACTCAGAAGCCTAACTGTACCTGCCTGCCTGTTTCCTTCCCAGCTCTGACTAGCTTGACTAATTTCCTCCGAGTTCTTCTCAACCCTTCCTCTTCCACCCATTCTGCAAGCTCCTCCCACTACATGTGACTTAGACTTCCATGTGATTTAAGCAATGGACATGGACTTATTAATGAATAGGAAAGATTTTCCCATTTAAATTGCCATTACTTGAGGTGGGGGCAGACCATACGGTGGAGTAAAGGCAGCGACTTGCCTGAGCTCTCCTCTAAATCTCTCCAAATACCTGTAAAAAATAACTCTAAGCAAATTCTAAAGCAGTTGAACCTACAAAAAGACAACAAATTTCTAGCCCATGACAATCTGGAAGGTTGACGGGAAAGATATGTTGCACCAGGCTGAGATCAGAGCATAGTCAAATACAGACCACTACAGCACAAATCAGTTCCCAGCAAAACCAGAGACGGCCTCAGAATGCTATATCACTGGCAACTATAAAGGTTTTCATACCTCTCAGTCCACAAAGGCCAAAGACAATTTGGAAGGTCAGTAAGAAAGATATGTAAGAGCTGGGTGAGAAAGGAGCCCAGTACAGCTCTGGCCTCAGAACAGTCACAGCCCCAGAAAATCAGGAGCAGTCTTTGGGAGTGACTGAATCATCATCTACAACAGTAGTGGCTGTTTCTGGAGCTCTCAGCCCACAGAATGTAAAGGGATCAAACATCTGTTCAGAAGGAGATTAAAGGGGTCTCTTTGCTAGCATTGAAGCAGAATTCTCTTTCTCTGTCCATACTGGGATCTTGTTCACAGTGCTGGGTGGTCGTACTAGGGTGAGGAGGAACACTTAAATGGCAGAGTTTGTGACAGTAGTGGAGAGGAGACTATTCTCACAGTTCCAGGAAAGGAAAGAATGCTTGTGGTCACTCGCAGACTAGAGCACAAACCAAGAGAGAAGTAAACAGCTCTCCTTTGATCATAACACCTTGGGAAAACTGAAAAGTTATAGGTCTCTAGAATTATCTCTAAAAAACAGTCTGCACAAAATCTCTGAAACTTGAAACAGTTCTTCTGCCACATTGGAAGCAGAGTCCTACCTTAGGAAGGAGTTAAAAAGTCAAGCAATAAGCTGGGAAAATGAATAAACAGTGTCAAAATAAATCAGACTAAAGAAACTTACATTGGTGACAAGGAAGATCAAAACATATACTCAGAAGACTATGAAGTCAAAGCTCCTACATCCTCAGCCTCCAAGAAAAACAAGAATTGGTATCATGCCATGAAAGAGCTCAAAAAGGACATTTAAAATCAAGTTAGAGAAGTAGAGGAACAATTGGGAAGAGAGTGATGCAAGAAAACCATGAAAAATGAATCAAGAGCTCAGTAAAGGAGACACACACACACACACACACACACATACACACACACACACACACAAATACTGAAGAAAATAAAACCTTAAAGAACAGACTAGACCAAATGAGAAAAGATCCGAAAGTCAATGAAGAGAATTCCTAAAAAAAGAGAACTAGCCAAATGGAAAAAGAGGTCCAAAAGCTCAATGAAGAAAATGATTTCTTAAAAATTAGGATGGAGCAAATGGAAGCTAATGACTCTATGAGAAATCAAAAAATTTTAAATCAAAACTAAAAGATTTTCACAAAATAAATGACAGAAATTATCAAGGAAAACTACCCTGATATTCTAGAACCAGAGAGTAAAATATAAATGGAAAGAATCTATGAATAACTTCCTGAAAGAAATTCTAAAATGAAAATTCCTAGAAATATTGTTGCCAAATTCCAGAATTTCGAGGTCAAGGAGAAAATATTACAAGCAGCCAGAAAGAAACAATTTAAGTATTACGGAAACACAGTGAGGATAACACAGAATCTAGCAGCTTCTACATTAAGGGATTAGATGGGTGGGAGTATTATATTCTAGAGGTCAAAGGATCTAGAATTAAAATCAAGGATCTCCAACCCAGAAAAACTGAATATAATTCACAAGGGGAAAAAATTGACATTAACTGAGATCCAGGAATTTATGCATTCTTGAAGACTAAAGATAAATAGAAAATTGACTTTTCAAATATAAGACTCAAAAGAAGTATGAAAAGTAAAAAGGAAATTGAAATCATAAGGGATTTATTAAGGTTTAGATGTTTACATTCCTACATATAAAGATGGTATTTGTAACTCGAAAAACTTTTCTCATTATTACGGTAGTTCAAAGGACTATACCTACATATGTATATATGTATATTTTATATATATATATATACACATATATACACACACATACATATAAGCACCAAGATATATGTACATATATGTACATATATTCATATGTGTGTATATAGATAGAGGGCACAAATGTGAGTTAAATAGGAAGGCATGATAGTTAAAAAATAAAATTAAAGGATGAAAAATGAATGTACTGGGAGAAAGGAAAGGGAGAGATATAATGAGAGTAAATTATTTTACATAAAAGAGACAAGAAAAAGCTTTTACAGTGGAGGAGAAGAGGAAGGAGGTGAGAGGGAGTGAGTGAACATTACTCTCATTAGAATTCACTTAGAGAGGGAATAATATACATATTCAATTGGGTATGGACATCTATCTTGCCCTACAGAAAGTAAGAGGAAAGGAGTTAAATGAAGGAGTGGTTCATAAAAGGGAGGGCAGATTTGGGGAAGAAGTAATCAGAAGGAAATACTTTTGAGGAGGGACAGGGTCAAAGGAGAGAATAGAATAAATGGGGGGCGAGATAGGATTGAGCAAAATATAGTCAGTTTTTCACAACATGACTATTATGAAAGTATTTTGCATGACTACACATGTATAACTTATACTAAACTGCTTACCTTCTTAATGAGGGAGTGGTAGGAATGAAGGAAGGAAGGAAGGAAGGAAGGAAGAGAATTTGGAACTCAAAGTTTTAAAAATGAATGCTAAAACTTGTTTTTAGGTGCAAATAGGGAAATCTTACCACACTAAAAAAGAAAGGGAAGAGGATAAGAGAAGAGGATGATGATGATAGAAGGGAAGGCAGATTGGAGGAAGGGATAGCCAGAAGCAAAGCACTTTTGTGGAGGGACAGGGTGAAAGGAGAGAGAGAAGAGAAAAATCAAGAAAAGGGAGAATAGGATGGAGGAAAATACAGCTAGCAATAGTAACTGTTAAAAAAATAAACTGAAGCACGTTTGTCTGGTAAAGGCCTTATTTCTCTAACATATAGAGAACTGTGTCAGATTTATCAAAATAAGAGTCATTCCACAATTGATAAATGATTAAAAGATACAACCAGTTTTCAGATGATGTAATTAAAGCTATCTCTATCCATATGAAATAATATTCTAACTCATTATTGATTGGCAAAATGCAACTTAAAACAATTCTGAGGTATTACTTCATACCTATTAGATTGGCTAATATATCAGAAAAGGTAAATGACTAATGTTGGAGGGGATATGGGAAAAATGAGATATCAATGTATTGTTGTCAGAGTTGTGAACTGATTAAACCATCCTATAGAGCAATTTGGAACTATGCCCACAAAACTATAAAACCAGGCATACCCTTTGACCTAGCGATACTAATACTTGGTCTGTAACCCCAAAGAGATATAAATACAACAAAGAAAGGGACCTATATGTACAAAAACATTTATAGAAGCTCTTTTTCTGGGGGTAGAGAATTAGAAATTGAAGTGATGCTCATCAATTAAGGAATGGTTAAACAAGTTGTGGCATGTAATTATGATGGAATACTATTTTATTGTAAGAAAGGATGAGCAGGAAGACTTGCAAGGTTGTTGCAAATTTTGTACTAGGTACAAAGTAAGAACACTGTTATATGATGATCAGTGTGTATGACTTACCTATTCTCAGCAATACAATGATCCATGACAGCTCTGAAGCACTTACCATGAAAAATGCTGTCTGTCCCCGAGAAAGAATTGATGTTGTCTGAATACAAATTGAAGCATAGATTTTTTTCTACTTTATTTTTCTTGAAGCTTTTTTAGTCTTTGCTTTCTTTCATAGCATGACTATTATAGATAGGCTTTGCATGGCTACACATATATTACCTATATGGAATTTTTTGCCTTCTCAATGAAGGGGTGAAGTAGGCAAGGAAGATGGGAGAAAATTTGGAACTCAGAATTTTGAAAACAAGTGCAAAAAATTATTTTGGCATGTAACTGGGAAAAATTAAATGCTAAATAAATTAATTTAAATTAAATAAATACTTGTGGGATTGAATTTATTTTAGAAGTATGAATTCTTTGTAATTAGGGAATTACTTACATCTCATTCTATGTTTCCCAACATGTAACTAAGCTTCCTATCTTTCCTTTTTCTTTCTTTAACTTACAATTTCTTTCAAGACCTCAGGGTAGGTGACCTGAATAGTAATATATATTTTTAAGTGGTTTCCTTTCTTTTGATCTGGAACTGTGATTTCATTTGTGTCGCAAAATCATGTTGAGGAAACTCCTGCCAGTTCTGCAGTTTACAATCCTAAGAGAGCTGCCTAAGAAAGGGAGATGTATAAAGTGAATAGAAACAGTAATGATGCCTTATGGTATTTGAAAGTTTTCATACCACTGTTACATATATTGTTTAACAATTTACAATAGCAAGTCAGATGCTTTGACCTTGATCTCATACCTCTTAAGTCAGATTACAGGTCTTCAGGTATACAGACAGTATAATGCTTTTTCACTATCCATTTATTGCTTCTAATAATGGAAACACATCTTCCCATTTTTAAAATCATGAAATCATAGAATTTTCGAACCAGAGAGACTTTCATGATCACCAATAAACATAAATATAAATCCCCAACTTTATAGATAAGGAAACTGAAGCTCTTAAGTGACTTTCCAAAGGCTCTTTTATAAATGTGGTAAAGCCAGGGAAAAACACAGTGTTCCCTGAATCTTGGTATTACATTATTTTCCTCTTATCATGTTACCTTTTATTTAAACGATTTTAATGTAAAATCGATTAATAGCAATTTTGTATGTGTATATGTATGTGTATATGTGTAAAGTGTCTGTCTTTTGTGTCCCGTTACTCTTAATTGCTCTTGTGGTAGAACTGTTGAATTTGCTTCGATGAGCAATAATTTCGTAATTGTGTTGACAGAGATTGATCTATTATGCTTCCTCTGGAGATCTGCAGCCATCATCTCCCTTTCAATTACTGATTTACCTTGTCTGTACGAGTCTGTAGATTGGGGTTTTAAATATGAATATTGATGCCAGGGTACAATAGGTTCCTTTTTAACTCTGTGATACAACTACAGTTCTGATATTCTGATTTTAAAAATTCCTTGATTGAGTTTAAATTTATATTTCAATTTAGTATAAGCAGTAATATAAGATACTTCCTTAAAAAAAACAACATAAAAAACAAGTGATGTAACCTTGGTTTGAGATGTTGGCTATCAAGCAGCATTACTAGTATATCACTAGCCTACCAACATAATCTAAAAGCATTCTTAGTGAATCTTTTTTAGTGAGATGACATTCAACCAATGCATGACTATAGTTCTACTTCATTTTGCAGATTGTCTTAAACTTTACTACAATGGACCTCTACAAGAGTAGTTTGTGCTGGTATGATTATATTGAAGTCAGAGATGGGTTTTGGAGAAAATCATCTCTGCTAGGTAAGCTGTTATCTACTAACTGAGTTGCCTACCATTGCTTCCTGTCCCTAATCCCTATCTATGTCACCTGAAATTTGTATTTTGGGTAACTAGCCCCTTTTTCTTTCTATTAAATACAGATTCTCGGGAAATATATTTAAACAGATTTTTCTTTCAGTGGAGCAGTACATTATAAAACAGAAGCTTAAAGATGAGTATGTCAAATGATGGGAGCTCCACAACTCTTGTTGTTACAAGAACTACTTGTTAAAAGGATTGTCTGTGTGTGTGTGTGTGTGTGTGTGTGTGTTTAAATTAACAGCCATCATAGTTTTGATGAAAGAACTTGTGCAGTAGCTTCTTTGCCAGTTCAGCGGTGTGTGAGACTCAAGTTTCATTTGTGGATTTACTGGATTAAATGCAGTATCTCCAAATGTTCACATTCTTAGTTTAGTTTCTCCCTGAATTATTGGAGTTTGGGATCAAACATTTCCAATTTGTGCCACATTGTCATGTTCTAACTGGGCACAAATGAAAGCCTATATGTTGCCAACTTTTAGACCACAGACTGCACCATTGGCTTGCATGGCGTAGGCTAGTCTTACAGTTGTCTCCTGTTCAGTTTAAGGATGAGAGCAATGGTGAGTTTGTTTGCTAAGTTTGTGTGCCAAGAATTTTAAGAGATCTTTACTTTTTTAAATGAAAGAAACCTTGCTCAATTGCACATGGCCAAATTTATTTTATTTTTATTTTGAAGTAGGAGGTCTAGACTTGTAATTTACATTGGCTTAGGGAACTCACTGAAGCAATGCAAATCAGCACCTGCTCTGCAATTTATAGTCTTAAGAGTTGCTTGGATTACTGGGATCTTCAATGACCTGCAAAGGAGGGAGTAGTAGTGGTAGTCAGACAGGCAGTAGGTGATGAGCAAGAATTGAACCTACATCTTCCTGAATCTGAAGTTAACAGTATATCCACTATATTGCATTGGCTGCTTCGAATTTATTTATTTTCTGTGTAACTAAATTTTGTATAACACTGATATGTGAAAGTGACATCATTTGGGGGGAAAATGGCAGATATACAGAGAAGTAGTTTGGATGTTTTCAAAATATTTAATAATAAGAAAAGAACAAAACTGAATATTGCAAATAAGGCAATTCCGAGTAAGAAAAACATAATTCTGAAAATAAAGTGATTACCTGCCCAAAGTAAATTACTTTTTCCAAAGAGATTATTATACTATGAGGGAACCTAACAATTACTGGTAGGTAATTTACCAATCTTCTGTCTCCATTTCCTGCCTCCTCATCCCCCAAACATATCAATAATAATATGTTTTCCTTGATTTCTCCTGGTAAAATCTGGGTCAAGTCTTCAGAAGAAAATAAAATTCTAAAAAGGTGATTCTGAATTGTTTAAATTTTTGGCACATGGCAACAATTATTTGTTTAGGACTTTAAGTGATATTAAAATGATGTGTCTTTTAACAATGCATAGAATTTTTGCTCTTTATTGTTAACCCTCAGAATCATAGACACGATTAGACATAGTTTATCAGTTTAGAGAGCAAAGTTGATTACAAAGAATTCGTCACCTCTTAAGAGCTGGAATGACCATATTCAACAATCCCGCTGACTTTTGTTTCTTCTAGGCAGATTCTGTGGTGACAAGTTGCCCGAAGTCCTAACATCTACTGACAGTAGAATTTGGATTGAGTTTCGAAGTAGCAGTAATTGGGTAGGAAAAGGTTTTGCAGCTGTTTATGAAGGCAAGTCACACTGAGTCTTAGAGATGACTTCATTCACTGCATGAATCTGCTAACAAGAAATGGTGTTTTTTTTGTGGGGGAGGGAGGAGGTTGAGTTTTTTTTTTTTCCATTGTGCTAGCAGAGCATCCGTTCCTATCATTTGAAATCAAGAATTTTCTAGAGTCAGGTTAACATGATGGAATGATCATATAAAAGACTCAATTGTAAGTGATAAGGATGAGGAAATTCAAGGGGTTCCTATTTTCAATATTAGTGACCTTATGAATCAGTCTGGAAATTTTTCTCAAATGACATGGCACTTCTGAAATGGCATTTATTTTACTTCTCACATATCTAAATCCCTCTGCAGTATTAGCAAAATGCAAGGAAATTGCTATTTTCCTTTAGTCTGGTTTGGTCGAGTCTCTTTGCTAATTTCTCTAGTGAAACCCTCTATCTCTTGTAGGAAATGTTGGGGTTGGGGAGTGGGAGTGGGAAAGGAGGAAGTATCCTGAATATGTCTTGAGGACCTTTTGTTTAAATAGTGTAGTTTATGAAATGCTTTGTTCTATACTTTTTTGAAACAGTAAAATAGTACCACATTTGCTGACTTTGAAAAATCGTCTTTCTCTTGCCAAGGGAAGAATAAATACCTCCCTTTTCTATTTAAAATGAATCTGGTTCTGCTTTTGACAGCATAGTAGTTTAGGTAATTTGAAGAGAGTTAGCAGATTTCTTTTTACCCTTAAAACTTTTATATAAGCAGAGGCCCTTTTGTTTTAAAGATTAGCTGCTGAGCAGTGAATTACTTGGTTATAGTCTACAGATGTTTATCAAATGACTGTAAGTTCCTTGCCAGGGACTCAGTGTTTGCTATAAAGATTACATCTGCTCTGTTACTTACGGTCAGTACACAATGAAGAAGAGTTCACAAATTACCAAAAATGTTCATGGATAATAAATTGATAAAATAACCTTTTCCCCCAACCTCTTCCTCCCAAATCACAAATATATATTTAAAATATTTAAGAGATGGGTTGCTAGAGACACAGTGTGCTGTGACAGGTAGAAGCTCACCTGTTCTTAGGATCTGGAGATTTAGGTTTAAATTCTGCCTCTGATACCTACTGGTCATGTGACCCTGGGCAGATCTCTTAACCTTTTGCTTCCCCAGGCTAGTCTGTAATGTTGCCAGAGAGTTGCTGATTTTCATTGATTTAGGGAACTTCCTTTTTGAGTTCCCTACACCAATGGTGTCACATTCAAATAGAAACAGATCACTTTCTAGCTGCATTTTAACTTAGAAAACCACAAATTAACATTATTTGTGTTTTTATTAATTATTAATTTAACATTATTTGTATTTTTCTACATTTTGTTAAATCCCAGTTACATTTTTATCTTTGTTCTGTCAGTATTGGGAGTTTTGTGGGCTGTTTACAGTCCTTCAAGGAAGGAGCTAAACACCTTGAGGTTTATGCCAATGAAATTACATGGCTGGGAATATAAAGATATATCTGAAATAGTCCCTGTCCTCAAGGAACATACATTCTATTGAAAGAAATGAGCACATGTAAGTATATACAAAATGTGCATATGTGCATATGCATATATGCATACACATGTATTTATAATATCTTCACACATCATATCCATACTCACCTAAGGTTATTTTTCATAGAAACAGTAGTAGCTGAAGGATCAAGAAAGAGAAGAGGTAGAACTTTAATAAAATTTTGAAGGAAACTAGTGATTCTGAAAGGGAGAGATGAAGAAAGAATGTCTTCCCAGTATTGGGAACAGTCTATACCAGGGATAGGGAACATTTTCAGGTTGGAAAGTCACATTAATATTTAGCTGTAATCAAATAAGACTGTATTCAAGAAATTTAAATTAGATATACTTTAAGATGTACATTAGTTTAGAAAAATCAAGCTATTGTATACTTAATAATTTCAAAAAATGAAAACTATTTGTTAATTTTAAAGACAAATCAGCTATCAATGACTTTGTTGTGTCTATTTTTTGTTGGAAAGCATTTTAATATTTGGTTGTAGCACAGAGGTCCCCAGTTTCAGTTGACCCTCTAGATGGATATCAGTCATTTGTAACCTTAAGGGCATTGTGATCTGAGTTAAGTAGGAGAATGCAGATTCATAGCAATAAATGACTGAAAAACAAGAAAGAATTTTTGGGGTATGTTGTCTAAGGCATGGATGTTCTACTATTTTTCCATATTTCAATCAGATCTTTTCCCTTCCACTTAATTGTTTATGATTTTAACATTCACTATTATAAGATTTTGAATTTCAAATTTTTTTCTCTCTCTTCCTCCAGTCCCCCTTTTACAAAATGGCATGCAATCTGACATAGGCTATATATATGTACAATCCTAATGTCATATGACATTAGTCATATTGTGAAAGAAGTGGAACAAAAGGAATAAAACTGTGAGAACTGTATTTTTCTCCATCCTCTTCCCCTGCCTCTCTATTCTATTCTTTCTCTCCTTTCACATTATCCTTCCCCCATTTGCCTTCTCTTCTACCACCCAACCCACCCTTCTCTTATCCCTTTCTCTTCCTACTTTCCTACAGGGTAAGATAGGTTTCTATAGCCAACTGAGTGTGTATTATTCCCTCTTTGAGCCAGTTATGATGAGAGTAATTTTCATTCACTCTCCTTTGCCTCTGCTCATTCCCTTCTGCTGTGAAATCTTTTGCTTGCCTCTTTTATGTGAGATAATTCATCCCATTTTACATCTCTCTTTCTCTTTCTCCCAGTACATTCCTCTCTCAACTCTTAATTCTATTTTTTAGATATCATCTCTTCATATTCAACTCACACCTGTTCTGTCTGTCTATATATACTCCTTCTAACTATCCTAATATTCTAATCTTTTCCTCAAGAATGCTTGAAAGTCCTAAATTTCATTGAATATCCATTTTTTTTACCCTGAAGGAGTACACTCAATTTTACTGCATAAGGGATTCTTGGTTGTAATCCTAGCTCCTTTGTCCCCCAGAATATCATATCCCAAGTCCACAGATACTTTAATGTAGAAACTGCTAAATCTCGTATTCTCCTAATTGTGACTCCACCATACTTGAATTGTTTCTTTCTGACTACTTGCCATATTCTCTCCTTGACCTGAGAACATTAGAAGTTTGCTTCTGGCAGTTTTCATTTTGGGATCTCTGTCAAGAGGTGATTGGAGGGTTTTTTTAGATTTCTATTTTACCATCTGGATCTATGCTATCAGGACAAGTTTCATTGATAATTTCTAGGAAGATGATGTCTAGGCACTTCTTTTATCCTGGTTTTAGGTTATCCCAAAATTTTAAAATTACCTCTCATGGATCTATTTTTCAGGTCAATTGTTTTTTCAATGAGACATTTCACGTTGTCTTCTTTTATTTTTCACAAAAGAAAAAAAAGGATTGTGTTTCATTTTTTCTTAATTTCTCATAAAGTCATTAGCTTCCATTTGCTCCATTCTAATTTTAAATTTTAATTTCTTCAATGAGTTTTTAGACTTCCTTTTCCATTTGGTCAATTCTTCTTTTTAAAGTATTTTTTCTCCTCATTGGCTTTTTGAACCTCTTTTTCCATTTGGTCTAGTATGTTTTTTAAGGTGTTATTTTCTTCAGTATTTTTTTGCACCTCTTTTATCAAACTACTGACTGTTTTCCCATGATTTTCTTGCATCACTCTCATTTTTCTTCCCAATTTGTCCTCTACTTCTGTCACTTGATTTTCAAAATCCTATTTGAAGTCTTTGATTGCCTGAGAATAATTCATATTTGGGGGGAGGGGAGGGCTTTGAATATAGGAGCTTTGACTTTGTTTTCTTCTTCTGAGTGTGTGTTTTGATCTTCCTTGGACACCATAGTAACTTTCAGTACTCAGGGATTTTTTCCACTCATTGCTTATTTTCATAACTTATTACTATACTTTTTTAACTGTTTGTTAAAGTAAGACTTTGCCTCCATGTGCACCATGCCAATCTCATGCCAATCTTCAGGGGTTTTGTGCTGATATTTTCAGAGATACTTCTAGGGATATGTAAGTTTTCAGTTCTTTCAAAGTAGCATGATTGAAGGAGAGAAGCTTACCCCATTCTTGGCCTGTGCTCTAGTCTGTGAGTGACCACAAATACTCTTTTCTTTCCTGGAATATGAGGAGAGTGACTCCTTCATTGGGGTCACAAGTTCTGCTATGTTATGGCTCCTCCTCCTCTTGAGACTGCCACCCAGGACTGTGAATAACATCTGAGAATGGACAAAGCAACCGAAAGACCCCTGTAATCTCCTTCTGACAAATTGTTTGATCCCTTTACTGTCTGTGGACTGAGAGCTCCAGAAGCAACTGCTGCCAATGCTATTTCTGCTTTAGTCACTCCCAAGGCCACGTCCTGGTCCACTAGGCCTGGGGCTGTGCTGTCATGGCATGTGCTGGATGGCATTCCACTCTCACCCAGGTGTCACAGACTTTTTCTGCTGATCTTCTAAATAGTCTTTGGTGTCTGTGATGAGAGAAAGAGCCACTACTGTCAGTGATTCAATCTCCCCCAAGGCCTGCTATCTCTGCGTGGCTTGTTCTGGAATGTACTCCTCTCTCACATTGGTGCAACATACCTTTCCTCCTGACCTTCCAAGTGGTCTTGACCTGGAAATTTGTTTCCTCCTATGATTTTCTGGGTTCTCCTGCTCTAGAATTTGTTTAGAGGCATTTTTAAAAGGTATTTGGAAGGGATTGGGGAAGAGCTCAGTTGAGTCCTGCTTTTTCTCCACCATCTTCCAAGTGGATCTTTCTTAGCATCAAACAATGACTTTCAATTTATTGAGAGCTCAATCAATTCAATTTGTTGTTCTTTAGTACATTGGTGATATCAACTGGTGAGGCTGAAATGCTAATTTGAATGTGATGTCTTAATTTTTAAATTCAGTAGACAGTTCTTTGTATTCTCCAATTAGCATAATAGTTGTGTATTCTTCAAATAATTCCCATATATAATCCCACTCCTCAATGATCTTTGCTAACTGGAGAAAATGTTCATCCAAAATTTCCTTTTGAAGGACAAGTGTTTTGAAAAAAATACATTTTTTTCATAATACTTGTATTTTCTGCCACTGTCATATACAGACTTAGTTTTACCTTGCAAAGAAATATTCAATTTGTTTGATTTGACATATCACACAGAAATGCAGCATTCCTATAGAAATTTTCTTTCAATTATACACATTGCTGATTTTGTTCTTTGTAAAATTTACATATCTGTTTTCACAGAGATAAAATTTTGGCTAATACCTGTCTCTTTGATAGCCAATGCACTTTAGAATGATATGAAAAATCCACACTGAATATCTCATTTTCAACTCTAGCATGTTATGACACTGATGATACTGTGTTCCATTTGCATGAATATAGTTAACAATACTTTTAACTTATTGTACAGTGTCACAAAATAACTTTAGAACAGAGATTTTACTGATGCAAGATACAATGAAAAGAAATGAGAGCATCTGAATCTATATCTATCTCTCTATATACATATACATACATATATACATGCATATGTACATATATACACATACACATATGCATATATGTTTA